>JAWNMF010000049.1:0-75474 GCA_035044305.1 Drosophila nigritarsus | reverse complement strand
AGATGTAGTTTGTCAATAATAGTTGCTTCTGGAGGGTATTTACGTTGTTCATTTCTTATTATGAGAAGGTTGATCATCCTCTCATTGTCGTAGGCAGTGTGTTTGCCATGTTTTTTCCCGATTTTTAGAAGACAACGAATTATGCCTTGTAATTTCCTCCACTTGCAATTGGGCAGATTCAATGCTTGAGCCAGCGTAGCCGTGGCTGTGTGGGTGTGCGTTGTTAGAGTTGCTTCTGTATTCTCCGTCTTTGCGGAAATGATTATTACCGCTGGCCATTCTGTTCTTTTGTTGGTTAAGAAAAAGGGGCCATGCCACCAAAGTGCATGGTTGCGGAGCGTTTCCGGGTTTGTACCGCGGCTCGCAATATCTGCTGGATTTTCCGATGTCGAAACGTAACGAAATTCAATGTGTTGCGACTTGCTTATTTCCAGGATTCGGTTTCTGATAAAGACCGAGTTGTTATCTTGTTTTTGTATTTGTTGCAGAGCTATTTGACTATCGCTGAAAATGACGGTGTCCGTTATATATTGTTCAAGTTCTTTTTTCAAAAAGTTGGCTAGTCGCACTGCTGCGAGTAATGCTATGAGCTCCTTGCGAGGAACAGTTAGATTTTTTGATTTAGTTTTATCTTGTGGAAAAATTCGTGCTTTGCCCATGATGAGGTTGGATTCTGGTTTGTTGTTTACCAGGTATGCTGCGATTCCAAATGCGTGTTCGGAGGCGTCGGCGAAAAGTATTAGTGAACCCTTTTGTTTTTTGTCGAGAGTCTTTCGAGGTAAATTTATGTCGCTCTGTGGAAGAGTTAATATGGAGTTCCATTTGCCGGCTACGTCCTTTGTGATATGATCGTCCCAGTCGTACTGCTTTTCCCAAAGTTTGCGCATCAGGAATTTGAGTGGCAGAGTGCAAGGTGCTAAGAAGCCCTGTGGATCATAGATGGATCCTATTTATGCTAGGAGCGACCGTTTTGTCAACATGGGAGCCTTCCAGGACGGCCAAGTTGCTTTTATTTCGTCGTTTTCATAATTCCAATTTTGTCCCAAGAATTTTGTGGTTCCAATTTGATTTTCGTGTTGCTCGTTGTTAAACCTTTTCATGATTGCCGGTGAGTTAGAGTAATATTCTCGAAGACTGAAATTACCTTCTGCCAAAATGTTGTGTAGCCGTCGGTTGTTTAAGATTAAGGTTTCTTCGTCATCGTCAGCTTCGAGTGCGTTATCCACGTAGACGTCGCGTAGAGATGCTTTACATTCCGGATATTTGCTTAAATGATGTTGTAATGTTAGTGCGAGAATGCTGGGTGAACATGATACTCCAAAACTAACCCGTGCAAATCGCCACACCTGTATGTTGGTTGGTGTAATTGGCGACTCCCAATTCTTTGGTAACAAAAATCGTACAATATCTCGACTTTCGTTTTTAAGCGCGATTTGCAAGAATGCTGCACGAATATCGCTAATGACGACGTATTTTTCTATTCGGAATCTGAGTGATAATCCTATGAGTTGTGGTAATAATAGGGGTCCCACGTGCATTACATCGTTGACCGAATATGCACGTTTTGCGTGAGCGCTGGCGTCGTAGACTATTCGTAATTTGGTTGTAGTTTTATTTGGTCTGTGAACCAGTTAGAACGGCATATAACTTATCACGTTTTGTGTGTCGTGTTGTGTGACTTGTTCAACAATCCCTTTCGAGATTTGTTCCGCGAAGGTCGTTTTGACTCTTTCTTTAAGTGTCGCGTTTTGATTAATGGTTTTCATTACAGACTGGAGTCTGTAGTATGCCGAATTATAATTGGTTGGAAGTTGTTGTTGTTTCCCGAGTATGAACTGTGAGTGCCTTATACGGCGAATTGATCTGACTTTTTGACCATGGTAGCAAAACGTGTCCTATCTTTGCTTCAAAAAGCTCCATATTGCTCGAAATCAATTTTCCCTGTACGCCCAGAAATGACAGAAGATAATCCATACCAATTAATATCTGAGGTTTTGCGTTTTGAGTGTGAAGTTGTTCATTTTTCATGGTGCTGACCATTGTTGGGCCAATTATCTCGGTACCGTTAATGAAACATAATGTTTGTTGTTTATTAGCGCTGACACTGTGTAGACGTCTGTTTGTTTTGTTTGGCCCCCGAATAAACAACAACATCTTCCAACCAATTATAATTTGGCATACTACAGACTCCAGTTTGTAATGAAAACATTGTCATTTTGTGTTTATTCGTTGGTTGTAATTGGAGCGCGTTGGTAGTTGTCGTCAAAATGTAGCTTATTTTGCTGCCGGAGTCGAGGAGTGCAGGTACTTTTACGTTGTTCCCGTGTAGTGGGTTGGTAACTGATTGGAAGCGTTTTTTCGTTTTTCTCAAGCCGTCCAATCGGCCTTCTGTCTGAATGCAGTATTGTCTGGCACGTAAGGATATTTCCTCGGGTTGTTGTATAGGTAGCACTTCTAGTGGGTTTATGGCTTGGCCAGCCAATGTTTGGCGCTATAGTGTAGCTATAACAGGTCCAAGTTGTCGCCGTAGCGGGCCTGACATACTGGAGGAAAGTGTTGGTTTACTTGTGGACATTATTATTTTGTGTTCAATATTTGTGAAATAATTTTTGTGTATTAGTGTAATGTGTAATAGTTTGAGAGATTTAAATGATAATTTAAATTTTTAGAAAATTGGTGTGAAGAGTTGTTGCGGCTTTCGTTAACCGGAGATTTAAGTAAAAATTTAAACCTATAAATATTGAAAGGATTAAACAATGATCCAATAAATTAATTGAAGCTAAATGCCTATCTCAAAGTGAAACGACTGTAAATTGTAAACTGAATGAACTTAATTATAAACAAATGCATAAAATAGCCTGTTTCTTGTTTTGGTTAAATGACTGATGATTCGGTCGGAGTACGCGGAGATTGAATTGTGCAATCGACGGCCAGTGGAGTCCTTGTAGGAATAGTGCAGAAAGTGTTCTTTTTTCCGATTTGCCGAGTGGAACGCGTGATGAGTTGCCTGTTCCGAGTTGAGATTTGAGAAGTAGAGTTGAGTGCCGACAATTGTGCTGTCGAGCTCGGCTAATAAAGTTGAACCCAAAGAAAAAGGGTGTGGATTTAATAGAAGTGAGTCCCGTCGAGACTGTACGAAATTTGTGTTTCGTATTTGAAAGCAAAGTACTCGAAATAAAATTTATTAAAACATAAGTACGAAAAAATATGGTTGCACAAAAATTTCACAAATATTAAACCGCCAGCAAGAGAAGAATAAGCATGAATGAATAACGAATAACGAAAACCGAAAATTTTTTAAAGTGTTTTGTAGGAAAATTTGTTATTGATTGTTATCATTTAAATCTTTGTTGTAAAAAGTTTTTTTTTATTTAAAAGTTTTTTACTTAATTTTTTGTTTTATTTGATTTCCATTTATTGATTTCCATGGCGTTTGCCACAATTATTAGCATAACAAGATTTGATATCTGAATTATATGAATTCATTGTTAATAATCCATCACATCAATAAATTTGTATCGAGCCAGGAACCCATGATCGTTTACCTGAGAGTCCGATACAAAGCGAACGGTTAGCGTGTCACCTGTTGACCTTATGGTTTTCCTTTGAAATTTTTCCGATGAGCCGCTTAGTCTAAAAATTTTTAAGCAAAATGTAAGAGCGATTAAAGAAACTGCATCTATTATTTTATGCACGCTCGGCACTTTACAGGAGCTTTGACTCGGCGCCAATGTTTAAAAGCAGCTGGCAATTTACCAAAAAAGGTTTTGAAGTTTCTGTCGCGGCAGGCGAGAAAAAGGGAAGGAAAATCGGCTACAGTAATATTAAAAAATTCAAACTCCCGCTCTTTTGTTGTTTAAATTTCATTTATGTGTAAACTATTTTCGGTTTAAATTTTGAGTCGAAAATATTGATTTTAATTGAGTTTTTGTTATTTGTTTTTTTTTTGTTCATTCTTGTTTTTGAATTTTGTTGAGAGCTGTCGGGTTGTAATAAATTGTATAGCTATAGTTCTTGTGGTCATACAACAAACTGTACACACCGAATTGCTCCCAACAATTTCAGCATTGAAAAAACTATAAATCAAAGTTTGAGCCTAAAACAAGATCTTAGCATGAGCTTAAACACGAGTCTTGCCCAACTTTAACCAAAAGCCATACAAGCTGAAGCCCAAGCTTAAGGGTCAGTTTATGTCATAGCTTAAGACCAAACCAAAGTCTAAATATGAGTCAAAGTTTGAGTGTAATCGTAAGCTTAAATCTAAATCGAGGCGGAACTTAAGCCCCAAGTCCAAATTTTACCCCGAAATTCAACTCTACGATAAAACTAAAGCCTAAACTTTAGCGTAAGCCTAACCTAAAACCAAAGATTAAGTCTAAGCCTAAACTCATCTCTCTTAAGCAAACTTAAAACGCAAAAGTACCTGGTAATAAGCCTGGAGTTGATTGAATCACCGTCAAAAATGTGTACAAAATCGCAGCATTCTTCAGTGCGAAAAGCATTGAATTTCAACTCAACAACCCGATCGCGTCCCGCATAAATTTTGTAGGTGCAATTAAGAGAGTTTGCGTAGTTCAAACCACTCGAGTAGCCGAGTGTGCTAATCTAAATGGCCCAAAAATAAACTGGCGCAAACAAAATACAGAAAAAAACATGCAAAAAGTATTTGCATTTATTGTTTTTCTTTTAATTTTTCGCTTAAGTCAAATTTTGTTTTGACACGAAAATGACGTGATGAGGTTGATCTAATGTTTGAATTTAGTCTTTTCACTTTTTTATATTTCTTTATCGAAAAATACTAAAAGTTTCATCTTTTTAAAAAAAATTAGTTTGTCTTAAGCAGAAATTTTTCGATAAAATACTGTACAATTTATCAACTTCCTTTTACAGTAAGTCTATTCCATATTTATTGAAAACAATTTTTTTTTAAAGCAAAACATTAGGTTAATGGTTTTTCAATTAAAATTTTTTTCTCAAATATTAAGAAGACAATAGTCGATTTGGCAAGCCTTTTGCAGCATAATTGTATGCCAATATATATAAAACAAATCTTGATCACCTAGGCCAATAATACTATGGACATTGAGTTCAAAGACAAAAAAATAATATTGGACAAAAATATGACGACAAAAACAGCGCCGTACAATAAGGCGGAGGCAAACAGACGCATACAAAAAGACTTAATTATGTATCTTTTTGTCCGACGTCTTTTTGTCGAAGCGTCTTTATTTGTACAGCCAGATTCAGTTTTTTACTACCTTTTTAACTATTTAGATTGAATTTTGTCCTGGCACAAAAATATTAATATTTTGTTGTTATAATTTGTGAATCTTGATGTTCATTTTATTAAACATTTAAGCTAAATATTACACAAAAAAACCCACTCTGCCATTGTTGCCCGAATAATAGTCCCAAGGACATTGCTCATTGGTTTCCGAATCGACTTTGTCCCGTTCGCCTTGTTCAGGATCTCTAATACCAAACGGCGCAAACGTCATCCGCCAGCCTTTCGACTCTTGCCCTCGATTACGGTCCAATTTATGAAACTCGTCCGAAGTATCGTCTTCGGACGCGTGGAACCGAATCTTTAGCAAGTTGCTTTTTTTTGTAATAAATTCTTTATAAAGGACACTTTCGGAATCATTTGTCAATCTAAAATCTAAAATAAAAATAATCTGTCCCAAACTATAAAATACACGAGACAAAAATGTGTGGCGCACAGAAAAATGTCAATTGACGAATACAAAACAAAACTTACCGGACATTTACATTCGAACGAAAACTAAACGTGTAAAGGACAGATTGACATATGAACGTTTGGCAAATTGTGCTCAGACAAAAATGCGTAAATGCCTGAATAGGTTGTTTTGGCCAAAAAGACAAATGTATGATCGCCGGACATAACGATTTCAAACAACTGGCATAAGAGAGTTTGAACTCAGACAAATAATAAAAAGGTTAAACAGGTTGCAGTTGGACAAAAATATTAATTAACGACGGAAAAATTGTAAAAAAAGTTAACGCCCGACTACAAGAGGTACGGAAAACAAACAAACAGACAAAAAAAAATATTATTGATCTGATTGTAATTGAACAAACAAATAAGAAACAGCTTTCACACGGACAACTAAAATATAAAAATTAAGGACAACCTTCAATTGCACAAAAAGGCGTATAAACACTGAAAAGCCAATAACCGGACAAAAAAAACAATTAACCGCTAGCTGTCTTGCCAATAAAACAAACATAAAAACCGGACAGATTGGCTCGGACAGAAAATTGTTAAATTGCCAGACTAGTTTAACGTAAAAAGTTTAACGTAAAAATCAGCAAACGGGCAAAAAAACGTATTAACTAGAGAAAATTAAGCCGGACAGATTATGCTAAGACAAGACAGCCAACAATATAAGTTCGGACAAAGAAACATATGTCTGTCAAAGCCTGGCAAGTTGTTTTTGTCTGTTCAAGGTTTTGAAAGTATTAAATAAACAAAATGGAATCACCTGATAAAAGGCGTCGTCGACTCTTCGCCGTCAAAAAGGTCAATAAAGTCGTTGTCCCATAAGCGAAAAACTTCGAATTTGACTCGGACAAGACCGTTCAAGTCCACATTGACGTGATAGATGCAATCCATTCCAAAGCCGTAAAAGTTGGGGAAATCCGGCGATTGGATCTGAAAAAGAGAATTTATTATTTCAACTCCAAAAAACTGAAAAAAATGCTTACTCTTCCATTGTCTGAAAAGTAGTTGTCTTTGGGACAGACACCGGACGGCGTTTTCACAGGGACTAAAATACAAAGAAAAACAAATTGAAAGTTTGGAAAACTACAAACTGACCAGTGTATGCACAAATAAAAGGCAATGGAGTGTTGCACATAACGTTTTGCCACGCGCCAATTTCATTGTCGCGGCGCGCGGAACTAGTTATAAGTTTCAGACAACTGCCGTAGCGACTCGATGGGAATGCGTCTTGAAAAATAATTACATTGAAAACTAATTTATAGGCAAGAAAATTATTTTTTATAACAAGTCTGAGTCTGAGCATAAAACTCAAGTCCAAAAAAAAGCTAAGCCTAAACCTGAGATGAACTCCATGCTGTAGGATAAGGCTGTAGTATAAGTCTAAGCATAACACAATGCTTAAGGGTAATTCTAAAGCATAATCATGCAAAAGCATCACTTTTATTCTAAACTGAAGCCTAAGCCTTATCCTTAGCTTAAGTTTAAGCCAATGTATAAGATTAAGTTTTCCAGGTTTAAGCCTGAACTTAATCTTAAGCCTAAACCTAAACTTAAGCATAAACTTGAGCTATAAAAATTCTATTGTGATAATCCTCAGCTAAGCCAAAACTTGCTCATCGTAAGGCAAAGCTGAACCTTATGCTTGAAAATAAGCTTAAGCCTAGCACAATATCTTAATGCTTGAAGGTAGGTCTAAGCCAAAACTTGAGCTCAAAGCATAAAGGTATGCCTTAGTCTGCTGAAAAAAAAAAGTTTTGTTAAAGTCTAAGTTGAAACATATGCGTAATCTTTAAACTAGGCTAAAGTCGTAACCAAATTCAATCTTACGCCTCAGAAAAAAATATGTCGAAGCCATAAGCCAAAAATGTAAGTTTCAGACAAAATTAAACTAAAGCATCACTTTTATTTTAAACCAAAGTCTATGGCTAAGCCTGTGCATATGATTAAGCCTTAATATGCCCAATTTTTTTTTAGCCCAAGCTAAAATGTGTTTATAAGCCAATAGTTTAGCATAAGCTAAAACTTAAAAAGCTTAAGCTTAATAAGCTCAGTTTAAAGCCCAAACATATGTCTAAGCTAAAACTCATGTCTAAGTCAAAACCTTCAAAACCAAAGTCCTAGGCATAAAACAAGTGTCTCAACATAATATTCTTTGCTGATAAAAAAACCAATAAAAAAATGCCTTTGAAATTGTTGTATTCGGTAAACTCAGACGAATCCATCCAAGTGAACAACTCGGAATTTGGCACCAGTTTGGCGCCCAGATAAATTGCCGAGGGTATAGCATCATTCCTGTCTGCGTGCCTGTTTTGTACATAAGTTATCAAATCGGTATTCTCCTATAATTTGAAAATATCAATGCAATTCAAACAAAGTTCAATAGAACCTGATCGCTACGGACTGAAACTAAAGTGCCGCTGTTCGCTCCGCAATAGGAGCTGGCGCCGGCAAAGGAACGCTTGATTTGATACAAATAAAAGATGCAACGGTTGTTCACGTTGCGATAAGGCTGCTCGCACATTGGTGTAACTGAAATTTAATTTTTTTAATAAATTTGAGGTTAGACTTATGGCTCAAAACGTTGTAAAGGACAAAGGACGTTTTGAGGACATGTTGATGGAGGACTTATGGCTCATAATGTTATTTTAGACAGTCATTTTGATAAAAAAAAATGCAAAAATGAATTATGCCTTCAATTCAAATGTTTACAGACAAGAAATTAACCTAGTGCCTTGGTTTCGCAAATAATAAGTTTTATATCTTCGCAAGGCACAAACATCCAGACCGCCGCTTCATTGCTCGATTGACGAAAAGAGACGCAATTTCCATTAGACGTATTCGCTTCTGAAAAAATAGCAAATCTAGCAAATTGAAGTGGTAGTATGGTAGGAATAAGTTTAAGCCAAGTTTCTAGCTTAAAATGTTAAACCTAACCTCAGCCCAATCCTTACGCTTAAGCTTTAATCAAACCTAGACCAGGGCTCTAAGAAAAAAATGCGCTGTACAAATAAACGCTAAATAACTAAATAAAAATTAATACAATAAAATAAGTTTTTTATAATTTTTTTTCGTACTTTTACTGTATGTAAGTCAAAAAAAATTTTAAAAAATTATTTAGCTATAATAATTTCCATTTAATAATATTGTGTTCGCGTTCTACTGTCCAGTAAACTATTTGTCCGGTACCTTTAGGTCAACACATCACTTTGTCCGTACGTCTCTATATCCCGCAACGTGTTGTCCGTACTCCCTAAACCAGTAACCTACGCGTAAGTCAAAGTCGAAACCCAAATTTTAGCTCAAATCTAAGCCTATGCTTAGCGCCAAGCAAAAACGCAAAACATAACTTAAAAACAAGCTCAAGCATACGCTTAAATGAAGAAAAAGAATAAACTTAAATTATAGGAAAGTGTTTAAATCTCAATCGTACTCTTAATCCAAGTCTAAGCCTCGGTTTATAGAGAAAAGCACAACTCAAATCTAAACAAAAGCTAGCTTTAAGCCTAAGCATACTTAGCAAAAAAGGAAAAACTTAAGGACCTATATATTTTTCACAGAGTTTATGCATGTCTATTGTCTATTGGTAAAAGTTTGTAACTTCAGCTCAAACATAATCCTAAGTCTTAAAATAAAACTAGTAAAAAGTACAGTACTATGTTTTTCTATCAAGACTTTTAGAATCGTTCTTTTTTGTTTTCAATGTTTGTAGCTTAATCAATATACCGTATTTGCTCTAATAGAAGCCTCCCCCTTCTTAACTAATTCAAAAATAAAAGCCCCCAACTAATACAAACTTCTCCTAAAGTTGTTGAGTTCCATCACTGATGTTTTGGTTTTTGTTACTTTTTTGTGACCATATAATCGAAATGTATACAGCAGCGGACAATTGATACTGGACAAATTTGATTGTTATGTTTTTTTTCTACTCTAAACCTATTTATTAAGACTTTTAATTCTGTTATACGTAAATCGCTCCTCCCCGCTGTCTGCTACTGTATTTATTGAATGTAAATTAGGAGATTCAATAAACTAATGTAATAAATTATGTACCAAAAACACTTGAAATTTGAGAAAATAATGCAATTAAAAAATAAAAGAAAAAATTTGAAAATTAAAGTCTCCTCTAAATGAAAACCTCCTCATACAGGATGATTAAAAAATAAAAGACACGGAGCTTCTATTAAAAGAAATACGGTATACCATAGGTACAAAACATATAACCAAAAACCAACTTGAATCCTGAAAGTTATTGTAGTTGTAGGACTGGCCGTCGTCCCATTGGCAAGTCAAGTTGCCTGTGCAATAAAGCCCAATCCACGGAAATCCGCCAACGTTTCGTTTTGATTTCCAAACCGTTTGCACAGCTGTGTTATCGTTGTCGTTGAGAATTATGGGCAAATAGCCTTCATAATTGTTCGCGCACAACTGTTTGGCCACCGCGCGCGTCTCCGAGACGTCAATAAACTAAAAAAATGGCATTTCCGTAAGAAAAGGGTCCAGTGAGAGCTTAAAATATTTGTTCTTGTGAAGCTGACGATTTTATTTCCGTTTATTTTAATTAAATTTTTGTTTTGTCTTGAACAGATTGTTAATTTCGTTAAATACGTGAATGATTTACAACTGTACATTTCTGACTTATCGAAAATTTTGCAGCACCAGATGCAACCGTATATAGGCTTTGCTTAGCTTTATTTATAATTATATAAAATGGTGCAAGTGCAAGTCTCAATAAAAAAAAGACCACTCCGGGCCCCTTCAAACTGTCCCAAAGCAGCTAAACCCCATATATAAGAGCAACATAATGTCTATATTTTCTCGCATTTCCGATAAATCTAAACTAATAACAGTCTTTACCTTGTAGCACTTGCTATTCCCATACTTGTTGTCGTAGCCAGAAGGGCATGCGCCCAAAGCCGAATACGCTGAAATTTAAACCATAAAGATAATTTGTTTTTCGTCCGCCATTACTTCCAAAAACTTACCAAATAAAGCTTCAAGGAATACAAATATCGAAAACGAGAAATAAAAATACTTCGTTAATGCCATTTTTTGGCGCCAAAACTGCCTGAAACTACGGTAGGATTATAGCAGCGAGAAAAAATTGTTGTCCCCCAAAATTGTGTAAAAGCTTATCATTTTGCGCACAACAAAAAAGGTTAAACCATGGGCTATAAGCTGTACAAACTATGCTGACATCCTTTTTTAAGATAAAAGGTCAAATAAATTGTGCGAAATTACAGTAGGAAATGTGGCTCAAGGACAAGAATACGTGCCAAAAAAAACGCAGACAAAATGACGCATAATTCAAAAATAAAAATTATTATTACGGAATTATTTTTTTTATAATTTTCAAACATAAAACGGTAATTATCCCATTGTCTAAATTTTCAATTAATAATTTTGCACACAGAAAAAAAAAGGTTAGCATTTTTGCCAGTAAGAAATGACGTGTTTTCTTTAATTGAATTACTTAGGGTTTAATATTTGACTGAAAACGAGAGATCCGTATAATCTTTCTTTATATGGGAATTTTCTACTTTGTAGAATCCTTAATCCTGATTCGGTAAAATTTGGGGATATTGGAGCAAAAAAAAAGGAAATATTGGAGCAATTCAAAAAAAGGAAACTGTTCTTCAAAGATAATGTTTAAAACAGCAGCCATTTAAAAATCCTTTATTTTAGCACAGACTCTGATTGCTTTTAAAGGTGTTCTAGAGCTTTTAGATGTTTGAAAAACTTACAGCCACAGCCTTTACTACAGCTCCTGCATCAAATGAATTCAAAAACAGCTTAACAACAGTAATATTCTCAAAAGAAAAATATTCAAAACACAATGTTCAAATTTCCTTCTCGACCTTAAGCTTAGGCATGAAAAAGGTAAGTTAAGAGAAAATTGATGGAGAAACGTTGGCACAACAAAGTAAAATCATAAAAAAATTGTAAAATATAATTTTTTTTTGCCCAAAATAGCAAACGAATTTGCCAAAAAAAAGCAAAAAATATGTTTTTCTTTTTTTCTCTGTCGCTGTGTCAAACCTACAAGAAGTCTTTAGCCCATTTTTTATATTTGCCTCTGTAACCCTACAAAAGTCGTCACACTTATGGGCAGGGCCTTAATGCCTACTTAGCGGTGGGGTTGCATAGAGTGAGAATTTGCGTTCTCACGCTTGTGCTTCACAAGACCCGTTGCCTAATTTTTGGGGAGTCTCTCCTTTAGTTGGGGAGACTAATTATTGAGGACGGCTATTATGTCAACAATCACCCTGAATTTGTAAATTTAATACACTCTTCATTAAATGTTTTTCGTTCTGTCCAAACGCTTTATCCATCAAAACATTTCTTTATGTACACAGGTTGTTAAAATCCCGAATAATCAAAGAATATCTCAACACTTACGTTTTTTTGCTATTTTTGGCGTGAGAAAACGTTACAAATAATTAATGATTAAAATTTAAAAAGTGAGAAAAACATGTGGCGTTCTGCCATTGTTTAGCAAAAAAAAATTAAATCAAAAAGCCTGCATATGCAGGAACATGCGCATACTCCTGCAGGAGCTCCAGTATGTTTTGAAAGGCATCGTTGTAAGTGTTAGCTGTTTTAATATTCTTTTCATTTGTGAAACGTTTAACGTTATGGACAAATGACGAGTCGCGGCAATGTTAACTTGCGACAGTCAACTCGAAAATCTTCAAAGTCGATTTGCGACGCGTTGTGCTTTACCTTATTTGAAGGTTGAATTTTATGACTTATTTTTTATTTTTTTATTTTTTACTATTTTTTTTTATTTTTTTCTGTCGCTGTCTAAAGGTCAGCAGAAATGGCTTAAGCATTTGCATGCGTTCTTTAAATAATATAAGTGTTCGATTTCTTGGCGTAACACACAGTATTGTCCTGCAAATGGTGTATAATGCCATTGAACTTTTTTACAATGTGAAGTTTTTTTCTAAGTTTAAAATCGAAATTTCATTCAAAAGAAAAATGTTTAACAGAAAAATATAAAACCGAATCATTTTAAGTCGACTGACGTCCAGTAGATAAATCTGTGGAGGGTTTAACAGTGAAAAATTTTCCGTGAGCATAATTGTCATGGAGACACTTGTTCAGTGGAAATTTTCGTTTTACGTCCAAAACTTCGTCGAAAAAAAAGTGTTATGCCACTGCAGCATAAAGCCACATTTCCAAAGGCCTTACCTCATTACCAAATAACAATTGCTTTATATGAAAACATATTCCTCTTTTAATTCCAGTTTTCACTTTTGGGACTGACAAACAAAACTTTTTTTGCATTATACAAAAAAAGAGGATTCCAGAAAACAAATGGAATGATAATGGGTTTTATTGGAAATCAATTTTGATTTTTTTCTTTAAAAATTGTGCAAAATAAACTTTCTCATGCAATCACCAATTCAAAACTAATCACTCCTTTTTGAGTACTCCTTTTCGGTGGTATGTGATTCGTATAAATTGCGACTATATACCTGTGCATTTGCGGAATATTGTTAAATATGGTGATTATATACTATAGAAACCTAGCGCTAAGGGGTTTTGAGCTAAAGTTTATATTTAAAGTTAACGGGAACTTACAACTAATCTTGTAATTTGACGCTGCGTTTGGTTCCGTAAATGCAGAAAAAAATGTTCTAGATTCTTTTTTTTATTTTCACTCTGACCCAGCATAATTCGGTTTTTGATTCCAGCCAAATTTGTGGTCACACCGCTTACAAGGCCCTTGAACAAAAAAAATGCCGGACAAAAAGACGTGGTTAAAAAGACGTAAATTTAAAAATTGAAAATTAACATTTTTTATAAATTTTATACATAATACGGTATATTTTGTTTACGGTATTTATGCCTAAAAAATATGAAAAAAAATGATTAACCTTGTATTAATTTTCCTTTTATCGTTTTGCGTCCTTTTAACCATCATCTATTTCTCCGTGTGTATCCGCTTACAATTATGGGCCAACATTTTATAAAAAGCCTAGGCTTGTGCCTTAGTAAAAGGGATAGAGTACAATAAATTCAAACTTGTGAAAATAACAAAAGTTTCATAATCATATAAAAGTTCAAAACCAAAACGGACAAAGTAAAAGTTTCCACGGATTTCGTCCTCAAAACCGTTTTATTAAATTCAAAAATTTCAAATACAAAAAAAGTTTTTTGACATTTTGAAGTTTTCACTTTTTTGTTTGCTTTTCAACAAAGCCAAAAAAAATTTTTTTAATAGCTAGCCGTTAAATAATTTTTTATAACTTTAGAAATTTTCTTTTATTCACCTCCGCACAAATTTATAGTTTAATATAAAGTAGAAGAGGCTAAGCCACAATTCTCATCAATACCAAAATTCCATAAAAAAAGTTATTACCTATAACGGTTTTTCAGCTTCAATATAGTGATTAGGTTGTGAATCATTCGGCAAGCTGAGAAAAGGGAAGGGGAAAATTTAGAGGTGCAGTTTAAAAGTTTAAACAAAATTTACAAATAAAAAAATACATTGAACAAACTGGAAGGCAAAGGCAAATACAATACGGGGGAAGCATTGAAAAAAATGGCTAAGCGTTATATAAATTCTTCAAATTTTTTTTCAAATAAAAAAAGTTTGGTGAAAGCAAATTTGGGGAAAAAATTGTGGAGATGTTAAACAAGGTTTTCATGTCTCTATTCAGAAAAATAAATATTATTTGGTCTTTGCGAAATAAAATTGACGACTGTCTTCAGTGAATACGTCACTAAATAATATTTCAGAATTGTTAAAAGGGGGGAAAATTTGGTTTGAATACAAAAGTCAGTGATCAATTTTTTAAAACCAAACGTCTGTAGTGCTTGAAAGCAAACATCTGTCTTTATGGACAAGCCTAAACTTCTGAAAGACGTAGTGAATAGGCCTGAACATCTTAGACTAATCGTCTGGGTAGCGTAATGTCTGAGGCCAAATCTATGTGACCTAGTGTTTGTGTAACGAATTACCGTTAAATTAAACTAATAATTTACAGTTACGCTCAAAACCCCTGGAATGATTTTGACTTTTTTGGTCAACGTTTCATAACTCTTGAAATATTTAACCAAAAAGTCTGAATTTTTTAGTATGTTATGCAGTTTTTAATGCTCTATTAGGTGGTATATATGGATTTAATGTTGGTTTGATATTAGAAATCTTAAAACAGCTGTTTCACTAAGCGTCAAAAATTTCATCGCTTAAAACCCCTGGAACGATTTTATAAAATTTATTTGATATGATTTTAAAAAATATTTAACAACAAAAAACAAATAATAACTTAGTAATTAAAGGTAAAACCTTGGTGCACTTTTTATAGACGTAACTTTACCTTTTTTTACAACTTTAGAGTTTAAATAATGCATCAAACTTTTTTCAGCAAACAATGTTTAACGTCTAATGTCTAACCTAAAGTAAACCGTATTTAAAAATATTTCTGATGTTTACATGCAACAAAGCCCAAGTTATATACGACGAAGCCCAGAGTAACAACTCGGCCTAATCCATAATTGTTTATTAAGTGTATAACAGAAAATATTTTAATGGATTTAGTTTGATCGAATATCACGTTTGTGCTTTAAAAATTCCGTTTTTCAATTCACAAAAAAAAACCGTGAAAAAGAATTAACCTGCAGCATAGACCTAGTTTAAATTTATATCAAAACACCGGGTTCATTAAAATCCTTGTTTTCTCTTATAAAGTATGAGTTTTAAAAAACTTATGTGGATTACAATTAATTTATCAATTAGTTAAACTTTCAACAACATTCCGGTGTTTAAGCTTATTTCAATACTTTAACGCCGTTTATTTATGTCGATTCTTTAGGAAAGTCATATGAATCCATGGCTTAGGCTTAGGCGTTAAAGCTTCTCAGATAGTTCTTGGGTTATCTGCTGTAGGCCGCGCTCAAACATTGGTTTTTGATGAAGACGACGATGATGAAAAAAACATTTTTTTAATTACTGAGTTTAATTGTGATATCTTCCCCATATTCTTTTTTTTTGTATTTATTATTTGAAAATGTTGTTTATATAATTTATTTCGGCGCGAATTGCGAAAACTGCGCGTCAGCTCTTCTATTACGGTCATACCGCTATATAAAAAGCAGCATTTTTCTCTTTTCGACATCATTTTGTCTGGTTTTTTCGATCCGAGGTGCGGTTTTTTTTGGTCTCTCTCTTCTCTTCGATCGGACTAGAGCCGTACGAAGACTTATTTATTGTTAGTTCCTTGTTTTGTTTGAATAAAAGTCAAAACGAAACGATTTGGAAGCACAATCGAAAGAATATCACTTAATGGCATATTCGGGTTGGGTTTGAAAGCCATGCCTAGCATGGCGCGAGCTCAAACTCAAAATCGCGTAACGCTAACAGAGGTAAAGTTATTGTTAAACGATGATTTCATTCCTGGTGTTCGGAGAAAAATCAAAGATTTGGTTTACTTATATCATTTGATGGTTGATGCACATAATTTATGATTTAGACTTTTTTAGGCGGAGAAAAATTCGATCAAATTCGTTTTAGCCATGGACATGCAATTTTACAAAGGATGAATTTGCTTTACTGCTGGGTATATAACATATTTTTATAGAAGCAGAAGCGCGGGAGCTTAAATTTGCAATTTTTGCCGGAATTTCAAATTCACATAATAGGTTATTTTTGGGTTTTACGGTATTGTCTGTATCTTCTAACCAATTTTATTTTTTTTATGCAAAGAATCAAAAGCTTATAATTTCCAAACACAAAAATAAACAAATAAATGTCAATTCATGTTTAGAAAAAACAGAATGTCGTTTACATTTGATCGAAAATATTTGCAAACACTTACTGGAATTTCGTTTTTCTGGCGTCGATTTGAGGTGTGCCTTGCCCATTGAAGGACTAAAAGGTCAGTTTTCAAATTTGTTGCGCGAATTACATTATGAATTAAAGCCGTCGTCAATGCTGCTAAGAAATTTTATGTTTCATGAAAGCGAAACTCCCAAATCAAAAATGGCTGATTTGGCTTTAAGTTTCCGGTATTGTATATTATTGGTACTCAGAATTTAGGGCTATAAAACTATGAAAAATATTGGTTGGCTGATGCACAATTATTGAGCATTTCTTTGTTTTGCAACAATAAGTTTGTACCGCAAAACACAAGCAGTACTAACTATTAGGTGTGCAAATAAGTTTCCGCCGTTTTTTAAGGCATGAAGTTTTAACAAAAAACTATATTTTTAAACAAAATCTTTTATTAGAAATAATTTCCATTATTTAATACAACATTTTCCCAAAGACTGGGCAATTTATGGATTCCGTTGTAAACAAAATTTGCCGGCCGGTTTCGAGGCTATCCATTCATCAAGCCATTCTTGGGCTTCTTGGCGATTCTGAAAGTGCTGCTCTGCCAAACCGTGCGCCATTGACCGGAAAAGGTGATAATCTGATGGGGCAATGTCTGGAGAGTATGGCGGGTGCGGTAAGACTTCCCATTTGAAATCCTTTAGGGTGTCCTTAATCGATCGCGCGACATGAGGCCTTGCGTTGTCATGAAGCAGTATCACGTCAATTCATAGGGCACCCATTTTCCTTCCTTCTGAATCTTCCCCATGACGTGCAAACGATGTCAAACAGCTTGCCTAGTGATGTTTAAACAAACCGCTAACTGTTTTTGCGTCTGAGCCGCATCTTCATCCAGCAGAGCCTGAAGTTCTTCTTCTTTGAACTTTTTTGGGGGTCTTTCTCGATCCTTTCATTTGATGAGCCTCGGAAGCTTTTTTCTTCAGATGAAATAGGAAAAGTAACGCTTCTCGCAAATGATATTTTTGAGGCACAAAAGTTGACATCTTTAAAGCTAAAAATTAGGTGTTCTATAAGGTTATACAGGAAGAATAAAAAATGAATAGATAGCATTTTTAACGTAGAAAACGATGCAAAAAATTGCAATACATACAAATTTATTTATTTATGCATAATATATTAAATACAAAAACGGCAGAAACTTATTTTCACACCTAATATTTGAAAATTTTCAGCTTAAAACATTTATTGTTTCATATTTTTGAACTAAAAAAACGAATAAATAGCAATAACGACTAATTAATATAGTTTTACCATAAAATTATCGAATACCTATGGAAAGGTAATAGAATATACAATTTTTTTTACTACTATAACTACAAAAGTGACAAATAATGCAAAAAAGTGATAAAATTTCATACAGAAAAATTTAAAATGGTAAAAAAAATTTAAATTTGCTATTCAAAAAAAATACGAAAAAAATTGTAAGAGAGTTTCAATTTTCTGGGAGTTTTTGTTTGAGGGAATTTTTTCGGGAGTTTCAATTTTCTGGGAGTTTTTGTTTGAGGGAATTTTTTCGGGAGTTTCAATTTTCTTGAAGTTTTTGTCTGTAAGTGTTTTCATGATGAGTTTTTTACGGGAATTTTTGTTCTTTGGAGTTTTTTCTGTGGAAGTTTTTTTGGAGAGGTTTCAATTCTAAAAGTTTTTATTATTAGGAGTTTCGTGCAATTTTGTTTTAAGTTTTGCTTATGGAAGCTTCTACCGGGAATTTCCAATTTTGTATGTTTCCATTTCTAGAAGTATTTAATTCTGAGAGCTCTTTTACGGGAGTTCTCAATTGCAAAGGTCTCTAATTCCGGGAGTATTTATTTCTGGAAGTTTTTTGCAGGAAATATTTTCAAAAATTTGTTTTTCCAGGATGCTTCTTCTGTGAGCTTTTTGACCAGAGTTTTTTTATAAGAGTTTAGAAATTTCCTTTCAAGACTCAAATTGTACTGAAAATAAAGAAATTATTTGTTTTATTTACCCAAAATTTCAAACACCAAAATTTGAACGTCCATCAAGTTGTGGCCGGTTTTGCCAAGTTTGACCAAGTTTTCGCCGCGACGCCATTCTTTCGACCAAAACTGATATGAATTTTTGCCTTCCAAACAAGCGTTTAGGCACTTTAAATGCTGATTAAAATTATTTTCAAATTTTAACACATCCTCTTTGGTGATGTATGCGCCGGTCGCATCTGTCGGCCCATCCTCACCGTCTGTCCCCAAGCTAAACAGAGCGAAATTGACGTCCTCGCTTTTTAGGCCTAAAATTGAGTTATAAATTGTGCAAAATTTGTTTTCAAAGAGTTTAAAAAATAGGCTCAATTTTTATTAACAAGGAAGTAATGTATGAAAAAGTTTCTCCGGCGTCTTCCTGACGGCCCTGACTATAATTCAAACAAAATTACCTGAGCCGTTTTGCCTGGCTTCGGTCAACCGCTTGAAAGCAGACAACACAATCTCCTGATTCCGGCCGCCTTTGGCGGCGGGATCAATTGATTTGGGAAACCGGACAGTGGATTCGCCGCCAAAAAGCAAAACAAAACGTTTTTTTTGTGGCGACCCTAAAAACGGGCTGTTCAAATATAGCTGTTAGTGAAACTGTAGAAATAAGAAATTTTAGGAAATTGCTAGTTTTAAAATAGCGGACAAAAGGTTGGGCCTGAGACACTTGGCCACTACAATTTTGAGCATAAGATAAGCCTTAGACAATTTGCCACTACAATTTAGAAAATGGGACATTTGGTCTGAAACACTTGACCACTACAATTTTGAGCATGGGACATTTGGTTTGGGACACTTGGCCACTACAATTTTGAGCATAAGATAAGCCTTAGACAATTTGCCACTACAATTTAGAAAATGGGACATTTGGTCTGGGACACTTGACCACTACAATTTTGAGCATGGGACATTTGGTTTGGGACACTTGGCCACTACAATTTTGAGCATGAAACATTAAGCCTTGCATACTTTGTCGTCATAATATTGGACATACGACAAGTCTAGCAGATGTTTGACGGACAAACGACAATTTGCGGCAATGACAACTCGCAAAATTGTATAGTTCTAAAATCGATTTGTGAAGCTTTGAAGTCACGATATTCAAATTGACTTATTGCAAGTTGAATGCAATAAGTTGCCATTTATCGTGAGTTGAAAATTGTGTTTTAAAAGTGGCGCAAATCGATATTGTAAAGTTAAAAATTCGCGAGTTGACTGTCGCAAGTTGACATTGCCGCGAGTTGGTAATTTACCATGTTTGATTACCAGATAGCCAGACATAAGACATTTGGCTTGACATTTGGAAATATGGGACTAAATTTCACATTCACAATGTGGCAAAGTGTCTGAGATTTACGGTATGATAAACTCTTGTGGGCGAAATGCTCTAAAAAAATCCGCCGGCAAGATGGCTAGGGGGCTTTGCAGCCATTTTTAAAATTAAACAAACAAATTCTTACCAAAATCCGTTGCATTTAAAGGCGCCAAACAAAACTCAGTCAAAAGTGGCAAAATCGATAATCTATTCTCTTTTATCCCACCAGCTGCGCTTGCATTTTAAAATCATATTGGCAAAACTAATGCCAATGTCCGAAGCGTTGCCTTCCAACTCCGATGTGACCACAATGACTTCGGCGTCATTCGCCTCTCGTAAATTCAAAGCCAACTTATTTAACAATAAACGGTTGTTACCGACAATTACATTGTTGACTTGAACTTCTGGCGCCGGCGCCGTTCGATTTACGGCGCTCCCGTTATTCCTCAAAATGTTCAAAATTTTGTCGGGGAGTTTGCTTTGCACATTCAGCTCTTCGAAAACGTCAAAAACCGTTTTGGAATAGATATTTTCAAGGACTGTAGGACCGCCAGAGATGAAGTCAATTGAGTCGCCAATCACATCCGACATAATCAAACTAATCATCTATAAAAACAGCATTCTTATGAATGTCGAACAAAATTGTTAATGTTATCAAGAAAAATCTAAAAAAGGAAAATGACTTCTCAAATTATAGAACGAGACAGATGCCATTAAAAATCATTGAAACAAAGGGAAAAAAAGCATCAAAAAGATTGGAAAAGAATTCGAAAATGCTTCAAAAAGGTCATTTCAACTCATCCCACCATTAGCTTATCCGAAAGGCCTAATGTGGCTTTGATTCGATTTAATTTATTTACGTCAGATGACACAACTAAAAATTAAAACATATACAATAAAATAAACAAAAACAAGTCAAGCAAGTATATACATACATATAATTAAAATTTTAACATTAAAAATAAAGCATAGTCGCTTATTAAGTATGACAATAGCTACAAAACAAGGAAAAACAAATAAAAAATATTAATTTTTTGCAATTTTACAACACTTTTTGTTAACTCAAAAAAAGAGTTTAAAGGACGCGTGCAAATTTCAACATTTTCCGCCCGTAGGTTGTATTGATGGTGACAGACATAAAAAGGAAAAAATGAATGAATGTATGTTGTATAAAATGTTCTTCTTTGAATTTTTTTTCAATTTTTTCTGCATATATATATATTGCATAAAATTTTTTTTGTTCGTTTTTCGTTAATTCAAACAATACGTCAAAAAAACAAATAAAAACGCACGCACATGTATAGGTATAAAACAATGAAAAGAAAAGGATTAACCGGTGAAAGATATGGGCGGAAAATGTTTAAATTTACACGCGTCCTTTAATATTTTTTGACCGATACTGTATGATCAAAATCTTAACATTAGTGTCTATAAAAAATTTAGAAACATCCAGAAAGTTTATAAAACAAAAATTTCTAATAAATAGTTAAAAGTTAATCTCAAGACTAATTCATAAAAAAACTAAATTAAAAAATAGACCAAATCAATAAATGAGCATCTGTCTAACCTTAACCTGAAAACTTAAACCTAAGCCTAATTAAAATAAGCCTTAGACTAACGTGGCTTGTATGCTTAAAAATGTATGCTTAAAACTAAGCCTGAATCAAAACTGAAACCTAAATATAAGTCTCAACCCGTTTCATTACACAAATAAAGCCAAGCTTTAGTCAATTAAAAAAAACCTACATTTTAGTCAAAACTTAAGCCTAAGCCAAAACCTAAGCTAAAAACTTAACCAAGAAATGAGCCTAAGTCTAAACTTAATCTAATGACTTCAGTCGGAGCCTAATTTAAAGCCTGTTCATTAAGATAAGCCTTAGCATAAACTTTGGCATAAATTCAAAGTCCTTAAATAAATTAAAGCCAAACTATTAAATTCAAACAAATTTTTCAAAAAAATTTTTGTCCGACGTTTTTTTGTCCTTAAACCCTTTCACTTTATCCCAAAAGCTTTTTATACAATTACTATATGCTCTTTTGAATTTTCCCGTTATAAAATTAGAAAAAGTTTTAATTAATAACTCGGTTATTTATATCCTTAAAGCTGCACTCTTCTAAGTTGAGCAGGCATGCTTACCTTAGAATGAGAGCAAAGTCTGGCCAATTTTCCGCCTTTAACTTTTGAAAGGGCAGTCCGCACAATGTTGAGTTGTTTAATGTCGGCACCGCTCCTCACCAAAGTTTGAATCATTGTCAATTTTTCGGCCAAACTCACTCCATCGAGGGGCGACGATAAAAGGGCAGAACCACCGCCTATAAGTTGGTAAACAAAATTCGGCAACCAAATATATTTTTATTATTTTATTAAAATTAAAATTCTTTATTTATTTACAATAAATTAATATTTATTTACAATAAATAAAGAGATAACAGGTTTTTTTCATTACAATAAAAAGTTTTCAGTTCACGGACAAGATGATTTCATTTTTTTATTGACGTTTGAATTTTTTTTTGGCACAATGTTTTTTAAACAAATGTAACAGCCATTTTTGTTATTCTTTTAACTTCAACTTTGAAACAACGTAAAATTCTTCACTGTGGTATGTTTTTCATAATTTGTATTTTTAGAAATATTTTTGGTTTAAGTAATATTTCAATGCTAATGTTTTTTACAAAAAATTGTTTATGAACTTTTATTTTTTAGATAGTCAAAATTTTAGCTTTAAATAGTTATATCTTTTTTTTTATTTAATTGGGAAGAAAATGATTTATAGTTTATTACAACTGTAATTGCATTAAATAAAAGTATGGCGACGGGGTGTGTGCTTTTAGAAGCATATATTGGTCTTTTGTCAAGCAAACGTTCAAACTTACTGTTTGTAATAAAAAGAGAGCCCTAACTCCGCCCACTTTCAAAAGCACCCTTTCAATAAAAGCCTTTTGGGATGATTGAAAAATTGGGAATAAGATAATTTATCTGATAATTTTTTCTTATGAAATTACATATTGGGGTCTGTGCTGTGTTTTGAGATTATGTAAAATTGCTTTTAAATAATATTGGAATGACAAAAACAGCAAATGTGCAAGAAAAGTGACTGAACATTGCTTTTTCGAAAAAAAATTTTCCAAATTTTTTCTATTTTGATTAAAAATGAAAAATAAAATACAATGGTGCGTAAATGTGAAACATTTCTAAGGCTGCTCCTAATTTGCTCGAAGCGCCGATTTATTTTTGCCAGTTCATTGAAGTCAGGTGTTAAAAAATCCTATTTTTCGTAATAGCCAGCGCAAAAATTTTAATCAAATTTTTATAAAGAATTTACATAGTTCAAACCACTCGAGTAACCGAGAGTGCTAATCATAGAATGCTGTCCCACGTTAACTCAATTTCAAACTAAAAGTAAAAACGTAATGAAATGCTATTTAAACGTTTCGCCAAAAAATAAGCGCAATACACACAGCTTAGCATCTTGAAGCCACTATAGTTATAATCAAGAGTGCTCGGCTTAAACAACTATTATCAACCGTAATATTAACCCAATATGCTTCTAAAAAGCAAAAAAAAAACGTTACCTGAAATGAGAAAAAGAATTATTTGATGGTCTTTTGAGCAAACTTTGCGTAAAAAGTTGACAATCCTTTCGGTGTTTAGAATAGAATTGTTGTCCGGCAAATTGTTTTTGGCGCCCGTGTAAACTCGCGTTCTCAAGCCCAATGGAATACTACAAAAAAATTATACTCATTTATTTGTTCTACATTGATTTTACTTTAGCAGTCTGATTCTTAATAAAGAATATTGGCCCTTTCTAGTAAAATATTGTAGTGGAGCACTTTGTTTAAGACCTGTATCCATGATAGCATAATAGTATGGTTAATAATGTTTATATACAGTAATAGAATATAATATAGATGCGTTGTTTTTTTCTCATTCTCCTCTTCGTGGCCGTTCTTATCTTTTTGGACTGCCGAACACGGCTGTCAGCTCCTTTTATAGTGTTTTGTTCTCTCACTCTCATTGGCTGTGTGGTGTTCTCATACGCTATCTTTATGAGACGTTTCACTACAATATTAAGGTTCGAGTTATTTAAATTACCGTAATAAAAACAAATCATAGACGTTTTTGAGACCTTTTAAATTGTTTAATTACCCAAGTATAAGAACCCAGATATATAGCAATAATTGAACTTTATTGGAATCACACAATTTAAAAGGTCTCAAAAAAGTCAAATTTTCAAAAAAAAACATCAAAAAAATTAACTCAAACTGAATTTGCCAACAAAAAGTACTCACGGAGAGTTAATCGGCGCCGAAGCGATCCCATCAACGCAATTGTCGCCAAGAATAGATTCGGCGCCGGAAATCATTCCGATCGCAGCTTTCCCGACAGCAACAATGTGAACATTTCTGTTCAACGAATATTCTTTTCCGTTGACTTTTAATATTGGCGCACCGTTACGCTCCGTAACCATCAAACTCTATAAAATAACAAATTAAAAACTGAGCGCAACGTGTTGATAGCTATGATATTCTCTGTGGGTGCTTGTACAATCAAACATGTTTCGTAAAACATCACACATGCAACATCCAGTATTACTAAAAACTGTAAGAACTGCATTAAATTTGTAATAAATTGTATTTCCATACAGTATTTGTAACTGTAATTACCCAAAATAATGTAACCGTCAACAAAAAATTTATCATAAAGCTTTTATTTTGACACAGTGCTATACAAAATTATTTTGTTACAGTACAAGGACAATACTGTAAATAATAAGGTAAACATTTTCAAAATTTTCATAAAGTTTTTATTTTGATGCAGTACACTGGCTACTGTGCTACAGTATACATAACATTTTGATACTGTCTATGCATGATACTGTAAAAATACTGTAACAAAAAAATTTTCATAAACCCCATGCTCAAAAATACATTGTATAGTTACCGTATGTAATTGATGATGCACCTAATACTTACAATAAACGGTAAGCAAATCACATAGTAATAGCCTACTGTATACGTTTTGATTAGAAAAAAATGCGATACAACACTTTTCTGGAAAAATTGAAAAGTCCCAATTCATAATTTTCATAAAAAGGCCAACTTTTGGCATTAAGTCAAAATGTATAAAATTATATTCAAACTTACATACTCGTTTAACACATTCAGCGGGCAATGTTTGTTGTAACGAAAGTCGAAACGACGATAAACAGAGGTCAACCAGTTTCTTTTCAACCATTTTAAAACACGGAAATAAAAGTCAAAAAAGGCTTGACGTAAAGTAAAAATTGACGTACAGTGGCAAAAATATTTCGGCCCAAAGATAGAACAATGAACTGTACTGGCAAGGCAAAAATAAATGTTTATTGTAGTGCAAAACAATAAATCAGCAGTGAATAACTGTGGAACAGTACTTACAATATAACATACAGTAATTGAGCTGGAAAAAAACAATCAAACAAAATATATTTTCAAATGAAAACAACAAAAAGAGAGTAAAAATAAATTTTTATCAATTTTAAGAAGACAAAATTATAGGCGCTAATCGATTTCTCACGTGTTCAGACTTAATAAACACACAAAAATTATGGAAAAAAAATTACTCCAAATGGAACGTAAAAAATGACGTCAAATTTTTTCATCTGTTCCATACTCGTTCAAATTTGCGGGCTCAAAAAAAAATTTAGCGTTGTGCAAAATAATTTTTTTGAAAATTTAAATTTTGAAAAGCGCAAATTGCGCTGGAGCCTATTTCAGAATCCTTCATTTAACCGATATCGGGGCCGATAACTTGAATGTCGGGATGTGTCCTTTTTAAATTCTAAAGCCCTTGCATCTAAAAAATTTTTTTTTAAATTTGGGAAACCTTACTTTGGTTTTTGGGGGAAAAATGGAGGAAGACATTTACAGTGATTTTATAAATTTTAGAAAAAAATTAACATTGTTAAACAAAATATTTTATTTGCTGCGTCTTCTTCATTTTAATTAAAATATTAATTTTTCTTTTTTTATTAAAAAGGTCAGCTTGAGTACAGTTTACCCCCCTCCCATTCTTGCGCTCTTTGTCTCCGTGGTCAAGTCGGTAAAGCGTTTGACCGACTCCCTCCAGGTCTGACGAATTTTTTTTGAGCTACACAAACTTTTTATTGCTAAAACTTGAACAGTAACGCAATTTTAATTATGGGGAGTTGTACAAACAGAACATTTCATCCGCAAAACACCCGGCATGTAATTTTGGAGCCCGAGCTTTGGAAAAGGGGAGGGTAATATATATATATATATAATGTGAAGCGCTAGCGGCGTCGTCCTTCCCCTTATACAAATATGCGGAGGATCCTACAGCGCTGCAGGGGACTTTGGCTGCGTTTTTTTGTCTTTTGTTTTAAAACTCAATGAAATACTGTAAAATGATGACGATTGGCAATTTGGTATGATTTGTCGATACTTCAAAACTAAATTCAATATTTCAGAACGTTAATATTTTAATAAAAAAATTTGGTTTTAAAGGGATTCGAACTCGAGATTACCGACTTGACTACAGAAAACAATCGCACAAAGTTTTTTTATTTTTTATTTTAAGTTAGGCGAAAATCAATCCACTTTCTTTTGGTGATCAGCGGAGGGGGAGGGGTAAACTGCATTCTTACTCTCCAGTGGTATTTTTTATTCGACGGGCCTTTCAGCACTTCTTGCTTCTCTTTTATGGATCTTTTTAAGAGATTTTATGTTTTGAGTTGAGGGATCTTCCAGCTCGTCTTTACCAAGGCTATTATTTTTATTGCTGCCTTCCAGGACCGCTTGCTCTTATTTTTTTTACTTGAAAAGGTCTTTTGGAATCCCTCCTTTCGTCACAAACCTTTTTTTTATTTAAAGGACGCCTGAACGCCAATCCAGCGTTGTAAACACTCTTTGTGGCTGGACATCATTTTCTCTTATGTCTAGTAAAATTGATCTTTTTTTGCTTTTTTTTAGTCTTTTGTCGAAAATGGCATTTTTGTCAAAAAAAAGGTGTGATAAATTTCGTCTTTTTTTCGGTTTCTTTTTTGTCTTTTCAAAAATACCCATGTATGTCACTGCTTTTTTAATTTTCATCAAAATAACTATAAAAATTAATCTTCTGATCAACTGGCAATAAAATTAGAGGTCAGATTGGAGTTTGTTGAATAAATTAGTAGATAAGTCAATCAAGCTGTTGGTTTTTCAGTGTTAGCTAGCAGCTTATAAAAATTTATTTTATAATATTATGTTACAGCTGGACATTCCAGGGAAATAATTACTTTTACAGAATAAAGTAACTTATTTTTACCTTATATTTTATTTATCAAGCTTACAATTTATCTTAAAACACAAAAAAAATTGCCAAAAGCGAAATGAGTAAAAAAATCATTTTAGAGCATAACCTTTTTCGTTTTTCTCTTAATCATTTTTGCATCAGCCACAACACTGAAGCGGCGTTTAGGCTTAAAAAAATCTTCTAAGACTCCTCCTCTTTGCAAACATTTTATTTTTTTTGTTTAATGGGTCTCCCAACGTTCCCTCGATTTGAAGAGGTTTTTTTAGTTATAGTTTTATTTTTTTTATTTATGGGGTCTTGCTAGGCTTATATCTTTCCTTTCTTGTTTTTCTCAATTTTTTTTCCAGGACCTTCCTTCTTTTTTTTTTTACAAATTTCTCTTTCCGCGTGAAGGAATTTAAATATTTATTATTATAACGCCTATAACGTGTATATTTTTCCACCAAATACAATAATTTTTTTGTTTTTAGAATTGAAGAATTGAATGCAGGTTAAATTCTACCGAACATGATGCTTGACATAAATGTGAGTTTCTTTTTTTATATTATACATTTTATTATGGTTAATGGCTGTAAACGTGTTATGAGAACAGTAGTATGCTATGGCTCGGTAACTTTCTCGTTTTTGAATACCCTTTTTCTTTATCTAACGAATAGAAAATAGCATTGACAATTGGGAGGGTTACCTTCCACTGATTAAGAGAAGACCGAATGATGTTTTGCGATACAAAGGATTAAACAGGCAATGGTTCATTATTAACCCATTCAACAATGTTCTACGCCAGAAGGGCTACATGTATTTGCTCAGGCGGACTATAGTGGATAAAACTTTTTTACTATGCCGAAACCTAAAAAAATATAACCAATTGAGTCCGAATTTTCTTTTAAACTTTTGGTCGATGGATAAAGTGTTGGTTTTTGATCTGACCCCAGTTTGCGGGCTCAAACATTTAATTTTTTCTGAGCTTAAGCGATGTGAAAAATGAAATATTGCTATAAGTTAGCGCTGTAAATTATATTTGAGTCGACGTTTTATGAAACAAACTCAACAAAATTTGTATCCTGCTACATAAGATATAGAATAGTTGAAATATAAACTCTTGAAATTTTGGTTTGTTAGGCCAGTCTTTGCACGGACTTGATAAACGTATTAATATAAAACATTGCTAATTTATACAAAAAGAATCACAACTTATGTCTGTTCGGAAATTTCTTTCTTTTATAAGATTATAGAGTGTTGTTCAGTTGGGAAGCTTTTTCAAGTTTTTTTTTGCTAAATAAATTTCCTCAAAAATATACAAATTTTTAACAGCCAACAATCGTTGCAGGACGTGTGAGTTCAATGAATTCAAATAGAAATGCGAAAAATTAAAAACGAAATGAACGGACTATATGGATTTCGAATTACTTTTTTAAATTTTTGTATTGATGCCCATATAACGACCTAAATAGGGTGTGCGAATAAAAGACGGCGGGCCATGATGCAAAATTGTAAAATAAATTTAACTTAATTTTTTACCCAATTTTTGAGCATGAATAGTTGGACACAACATGCACCGTATTATCTTTTTGTACGCCTCTCATTTTAACAATTTACTTGTATAATTACTAATATTTTCCATTTAACAATTTACTGTAGCATTGTTAATTTTTTTTAATTTAATAATAAGTAGGACTTATGCCCATATAGCACCCAATGGGGTGAAAAAGGATGCGCGTTCAAAAATACGCCGGACAGTTGAACGCGGACAAAAAGACAAAAATTTATTGAATTAAAACCATACAAAATTCCCGTGGTCTTATTGTCCGACATATTATTGTCTGGCGTCAGTTGTCCCTGGATCTAATTATCCAGCGTCATTTGTTCTTAAATTTTATGATCCTACTTCGGCGTTTTTGACTGTTTGCTTTTGAATTATTAAATAAGTTGCAATTGGAGTATAAAATATAGTTAGCTAAATTTTTATTGTGATATTTTTGGAGATATTCTCTCAATTTGTGTAGAGTCAAAACGTTTCGATTTAGAACAGCTTCATTTACTGTAAAACTAAATTGAGGAAAAGGGAAATTCACGGCAATTTTATGGATGTAGAAATGTTTACATGCAAAAAATTCAAAAAAAAAATCAATCTGCATCACATTGTTGATCAGTGCTTCAATAAGCGATAGCTTTACAGCTATTGTTATTTCCTTTTTTTACAGGCGTTGAATCAACTGAGTCATCACCTCTGCCAAGGCGTAAACGACCAAGTACGCAGGGAGGCGGAAGAGACGTTGACGAAGATTGTCGAGTCCGACGATTGCCTACAACATTGCTTATTGTTGTTGGAGCAAGGCGAAGTAAACGAATTTCGCATTTTCTAAAGGATTTCCGGTTTATAAGAGTTCCGGCTTTCTGGTTTTTATATTTTGATATCCGGCATAAATTTTTTTTGCAAGCCTTTGGTTTTTCTTGGTCGTCTTTTTTGATGTTAAAGTTAAAAATTAATGCCGGAACATCAAAGTTGCGTTCCGGTTACTAATCTGGTGTACAATAACTTTTATTCAAATAATACGTTTTGTGGTCCATTGTTTTTCTGGTTTTTTTATTTTATGGAAAAGTTAGAGCAATCGTTTTTTTAAAATTTTTCCTTGTTTTTAGAATTCTCGTCTTCCGGTTTTGCATTTTGATTTCCAGCATAAGAAGTTTTACGTTTATTTTTTAATCTTTTTTCATATGTTGTTCTGTTTCTTCTAAATTTATATTTATTTCTGGAATTCCGTCGCTACGCTCCGGTTTCGACGTATTCGCTGGTCTACGAAATATTTTTGCGGTCTACTTTTTTATAGGTTTCTGATACCGGTTCTTGCAATCTTGCTCGAAATTAGATATTTTGACATGTGTTCTGGTTTTTTTATCTTTGCTCTTCCAGTTTCCATTTTTTGTATTGTTGTTAATATTTCCGACATTTTTGGATTATACTCCTACCGTTATTTTACAGTTTTTCCAGTTTTTTATGACAATTTTTTTTTGCTTTTTCCGGAAATTCAAGACATTCTTTTAGCAACCTTATGGACTTGTTGTGGCGGGCAGTGCGCTGAAGCGTCTTCTCAATAGAAAGATTGGCATCAACATTTCCAATCGCCTCGAATTAAGTTTGTTTTCTTTACTTTTTATTGCTTTGCTTTTTAATTGAATCGTCGTTTTCAGGCCGCTATCTGCTAAAGTATTTGGTGGAGCGCGTGCTGACAATGCCCAAATTTGCGCTGAACACGTTGTGCAAAATATTTGCTTTACTAACCAAGGTCGGGTGGCTGGAGCGCGATCCACAAACCGAAGGGTTGCCTTTTCAAGAGCCTATTCGCGAATTGTTGGCGCTGGCCAAAGTTTGTTTCTTTTCTTTTAGTTGAATCAGGAATTCTCTATGTTTTTGGGTTTGCCGCTCCAATCTAACATAATGAATAAATTCACTTTTCTGGTTCTCTGCAATGAAAAAGTTTTAGCTTTTAGTGTCATAATAATGCCGGTTTTAAACTAACGAATTCCCTATTTTTTTGCATTTATTTTATAATTTTGTGCTTTCTGTTCAATAGTTATACCTATTAGAATGCTACGGGTGAAGGATATTTGGCATTGAAACTTCTTACTGCGCTTGTTGAAGAAATTGCTTCAGTAAGTCATTTTTTTGATATTTTGTGCAGACACGGAGTGTAATTATTATAGGATGAAGGACTGGACACTATCAGTAAACAGCGGAAAATTTCGAGTGATTTTCGGGAGACCTGCTTGCTTGACATATTTGTTGTTTCAATTGACATTTTGAAGCAATCCATTAGTGCACAACAGATCGAGACTCAAGTAACGCTTTTTTGCTTGGTTTGACCATATGTGGTTCCGGTTTTTGTCCTTTTTTTCTAACAAAATAAATTCTCACGGCGGACTAAGGGTTTTGCCGCGATTTTTTTTTCTACGGCGTTGTTTACAATTGATGACTTATCTTTGGACCAGTGTTTTCAATTGCTATTAAATAACTTTTTTTGTGCAATAAATGGCCAAACACTAAACCATACTAGGAAACATGAAATCACGATGCGATTCATAAATTTTTTTGTATTTTTATAAAGTAGGAAGCTTCCCCGTTTTTTTTTGGCTTAAAAAATAAAAGCCTTTCCTCTATTCGAAGCGCGAAGCCCATCCCCAATTTTCGGGTGATAAATAATTTCTGAGTATATTTACTATTAAATTATTTATTCATATCCCTATTGTATTAGCGATCTCTCTATTCGATGCTTTGTTCCTAATGGAAGCCTTTTCCAATTTTTGGTTGGTGGATAATTTCTGATTTTTTTGTTTATAAAAACTTCGTAACATAATGGCGTCAAGCAGATTTAAAAATGTGGGTAATTGGCTACAAAATACCCGAAACAGAATGAAAACAAGATTTAGTTTGAAGGGTTCTATGGTTCTTTAACTTTTCTCATTAAATGGTATTTCCATTTTGCGATCTCTTTATTCGATGCCACGTTCCTAATGAATATTTTTTTCCTATTTTTGGGTGATGGATATTTTTTGAGTTTTTATACATATTAACAGTTAATTTTATCATATATTGTATGTCAATGAAGATTACTTAATATGTGTAATGATTTTTGTTGCAACAAAATTTGAAATTTGATAAAATTAAAAATATAAAAGCTCTCACTCTAACATAAGCCCCTTTTAGCTTGGATGATTGAATAGTTGAAGCCCCGGAGATTAGAGATGCGGTATTTATGTGATTTGAATACAAAATTTCTAAAGTTTGCTGCAGGTTTTTAATTTTTTGCGGGTATCACTGAATTTGACGGAATAGCAGTTGACAATACTCTATCATTAAATTGTTGTTCAGAGAAACGGTCTTTTTTCATTCCCCTGTTTTTGTAGATGGCGTGCAATTCCCAGGCATTAGATTTGGCTTTGGCTTGCATGAGCTACGACTTTATTGGCAGTATGAACGACGAGACGTTGGACGAAAACGTCAACATTCAAGTGCCGACCAAGTGGAGGCCGGTACTCATTGAGAAGAAAATCGCCAAACTCTTTTTTGAGTTGTATATGGCGTTTCCGGTCGAACTCATTTCCAAAGTCTTTCAAATTCTCGTTCAGTTGGCGTCGGTGAGAAGAATGCTTTTCGACACTTCCGACCGCGTAAAGTATCTGGATCAAGTGGTTTCCGGCATCAAACTGGTTTTGGAAAATCCTGGAAAACTACAAGAACAGGTTTTATTTTGGCTACAGTTTTTGAAAGTTTCCGGTTTTAAAGTTTTTTTGATTAAGTCTTACTCCAGAAATTTTTTATTTTCTGGAATTTGTTTTTTAACATTTAGGAAAATTTTCATCAATTCTGCCGGATGACTTCTCGCATCAAAGCCAACTATCAGGTTGCGGAACTTTTGAAATGCAGCGATTTTTTGCATGTTCTCTCATTACTGGCGCAATTCACTATTCAAAGCTTTCAAATGTCCGAAATGCTTACACAAAATAGCATTTTTTATTTGGTTAGTTTTTTTAATTCTGAGAAAACATCGTAGCGTTTCATTTGCGGAAACATCGTAAATCTCACGCTACTAATCCGCCATTTTGTTCGTTCGTTACGAAATTTTTCATTTTTTCGACGAAATTACCGTAATACATGTGCTGTGAAAATTATAAAAAAACAAATAGATATAGTAAAATTTGTACATTAGTGTCCACATGTGTAGTGCGCGTCACGGCGCTTAGGTTTGAACTAAAACATGGTTGTAAAATTTATTTCATTGGTTTGCCATCAATTTTGATTGAAAATAATACGCGGGGGGTTTTCGCATATGCTGAATTCAAAAATCCGGTCAGTTTTTAAATTTTTGCATATTGGGACCCCATTCAGAGTCTCAAAATAAGCCTATTTTTTTTTTAATTATTTGTTAAAAAAATGTTTTATATGGTTTTCACACATGCTGAATTAAAAAATTCAATGAGTTTTTAGACCCCTGTTCATTGATCCCCTATTTAGTGTCTCAAAATAAGCCTAATTTTTTTTTGAAAAATTTAAAATAAAAACAGACCAGTTAAAAATTCCAAATTACCAATAAGCAAATAAAAATAAGGTTACGTGGTTGAATATAAAAAACATTGAAATGTTGGTAAGCAACAAATTATAAATAAAAATGAAAAAATTTATTTCAACAAATCATGATTTATCAAACGGATAATTTCTCAACCTCTGCATTTCGGATAGTTTTAAATACAACGTTTTTTTACACACAATAGAAGCAAAACGCCTAAGATCGTTGTTCATAACCGCGTGTAAATGCTCAATTCCTTGTTCGCATCCGCGGCCCCAAAAATTGAATTTTGTCATAAAAGGTGTAACATGACGGAGCAACGCTTGAACTTTGGGCGTTGGTTGCGGGTTGTAAAGAAATTGTCAATGTTCTTCAAAAAGCCGAATTTCTTCTTTGAAATTTTGAACATCAGCATCGGAACAGTATTCAACAGTGGAATACGACTGTAAACGACCCAACATATACAAAACATGCAAATTATTTGTTAACTCCGGCGTTCGTTGATTTTCTGGAATAACGTCAGACAGTTCATTTAAAATACATCCCTTGGAAACCAGTTTGTGCCTATGATCCCCACGACGTGGTCTAATTCAACGGTAATCAAGAAATTAGAGTGAACGCTATTTGCAGCTAATAGGCGATCTCGTCTTAATGTCTTAAAAATGTCTTTTGTCTTTAAAAAATAAAAAAGTGTGAACAAAAAAAAAGATTAATAAAACATTTAATTAATGAAATATTACAATATAAATAAAGCTTACTTCCAGCCTACTCGTTTCAAAATGCTGTTCGCGCCAATGCTCAAAGTTGTTCTTCACTAGCGGACTGATGCAGAACAAGCATGGATGCTTGGCGGCTGCGCCCTTTAAACCAAAAAACGCGTACAGTATTTTAAAGTCACCTGTGACAAAACTGAAAATTTTAATTATAAAAAAATTCTGTAGTTAAATATTGTAAGAAAATTTTACAATTCAACTTCATATGACTTAGAATCAATTTGTCAGTGAATCGACTGCGTCAAATTATTTAAAATATCGGCAAACGCCAATCTCATGTTCGCAAAGTTATCCTCACCCTCATACATTCCAATTAAACTAATATTGTGAGGGCTGTTGGAAGTGCGCGCAATGACAATGAATATTCCAAGTTTTGTTAGACTATTTCCAGCGACGCCTATCAAACAGAGCTTGATCGTTCATTGCAGACCTTTCATTGAATTCAAGTTGGTTGGAGCGCAAAAGTTCGATCACGCGACGTTTCATGACGCCCAAAATATCTCTCCGTCGCAATACAAGAGTTTCTTTTTTCATCATGACCGACTTGAATTCGTAATTATCATCTTTATGAATGCTGTTACGAAGGGCATTTATTGAACCGTGAGTTGGAAAAATACCGGAAACATAAGGTTTGAAAAACTTTTGCATTTTCAGGATGCGGCGCCAAGAGACATTGTGCTCAACGTAAAATTTTAGAAAATCAACCGCCGTAATGACGGGCTTGTTTCTGCGTGATCGTTCTATAGTGTCTTGCAACTGTTTGCATTTTCGTGCGTAATAGTTCACCTTTTTTCTCAAAACGGTAACTGTACTCTCGGCTTTCTCCAATGATTCGGATGATTTTCTCAGAGATCGAGCCGCATTAACACTTTGGGCGGTCTGTGTTTTTTGGTTGGCTTTCTTTGGGTGATCTGTTTGAGTAGTAGCGTTGAGAAATTCAAAATTTGTTTGCGTTGAAGCATCACATAAAAGTGCTGAAACATTTTAAATATATGCTTAATAACCCCACAAATTTATCAAATTAGATACATATAAAATCAAAATATAAACAAAAAAAAAAATTAGACAAAAAAAATGATTTTTTTTCACCCTTGTATAGGTCATATTCCTACCCCTATTTCATCGCGAAAAATAACCCAAACATGCTGAAACTTTTTAAAACTATTCCTAACAATCCTATAAATAATATTTAGAAGGCAAATATAGTAAATTAGATCTATAAAACTCTTATATTGCATTAAAAACTAAACAACACCTTTAAATAACAAAATATTAAAAAATGCTTTAAAGGCTTAAAAAATGTTAAAAAAACATATGCGGAACAAGTTTCACGCGTCTAGCGTTCTCTAAACGTTCCAACTTGGCGTTGAGTTTTGTCCATCTGTGCGATCGTCCAGCTGTGTCGCTTTCCAAATGCTTTGACGACATAATTTCGACACTTTTAAACGAAAATCAAAAGCCTATTATTAAAAATCAAAAAATTAAGACCATGTATAATTTTGGCACAACATTACTGTGATCATATTGATCAAGTTTTAGAAGGCAAATTTTAAAAAAAAACCAAGTTGTACAAAATAAATTTTTAAAAATGAAACAAAAAAAATCAAAAATTCATTAAGTTTGATCAAAAAAACCGCTAAAAAAAATAAAAACACAATACATAATATAAAAAAATACAACAAGACGGTTATTTAAAAAAAAAACCGCTAAAAATTCATCCACGCAAATGTAATCCACAAGCTTGCAAAGCTTGTTGCAAAAGAGGTATAATTTTAAAAATATTAAAAAACAAATAAAAACACATCGCCAAACCACAATTTGAATGACAAGTTTAAAAAACCTTAATCAGGTTTTAAGCGCCGTGAACTATAATGAAAATTCAATGAAAATCATGTTAATGTAACAAGAAATACATAAATAGGAAGCTTGTAGAAAGCAGTTACACATAACAAAAAAAATTATAAAGGTTTTTCGAAAAGCATTGTTGCAAAATAGTAAATTTGCGGAAAGCATTTGAATAAATAATTAATTCAGATGTCATTTTGGAGTCGAATGGCCGGCTCTTTAAGCTACGCGCGCGTTGATACGGACACAATTTCTGCCTACATTCCGCAAATTTGTGCGGCGTTCATTCAGTCGAGGATTCGATTGGCCGAAGCTGTAGCAAGGTTTATACTTTTTTTTATCAGTTTTTGTTGGATATTATACTGTAACGCTCACAACCCTTGAAACTGGCTTCTGTGCTTGTTTGCATGCTTCATCACTGGAAAAAATGTCTTGTAAGGATACCATTCAGTTTTTTATGCTTTTTGAAATCATCTTAAAGTTTGATTTAAATGCAATAAATTTAACGTTTGCTTTGATTTAAATATTTACCGTAATTTAAGTTAGGTTTGGGATTTTTTGGACGAGAAATTTAATCATTAATCATCAAAATTAAAAGCATACGTTAAAAAATTGTTTAACTGTTAAAGCCTTTCATTGACACGATGAATGGAAAGTACTACTTTGTCCATTCTATTCATAATGCCTTTACTTTAGAGAAAGAAAAATATTATTTATTATTGATGAAAGTGAGCCATTACCTTATCATTCTGAACGACTGTAGAACGGCGCAAAGAAAATCAAATTAAACACAAAAGTTTTAAATGTTTTTGGAAAATGTTTATTTTTTGCGTTTCAAAGTCGAAAATTGTGTTTTTTTGTTGAAATCTGTGATTTTTCAACTTTCACGGCGTATAATGATGTAAATGTAAAGTTTAACTACATTAATTAATTCAAGTTTTCCTCGTAATTTTAAACTTAAATTGAACTTTTACGTTTACATTATTGCACACATTTTTAATTAAATTTTAACGTGAAAATATTTTAAAAATTGAACCAGTGCCCAACCAGTGGGGAGTAGCGATAGCAAAGAGAAGAGAGAAAGAAAAAGATTATTAAAGAGAGAAAGAAAAAGAGTATGAAAGAGAAAGAGGGAGAAAAAGAGAAGAGATAGAGAGTATGAAAGAGAGAGAGAGAGAAAAGAAGATAGAGAGGAGAGAGAGTATGAAAGAGAGAGGGAGACTTCTCTTCAACGTTGAACCATCAATTCCTAGCTCTGAGCCTACAGGACAGGCGCTTTGACGTCGAAGCACACTTGAAAAATGGGCTCGCCGACTTTTTCGCGTTTCGCTCGCCTAAATTCTATTTCCAAGGAGTATACAAATTACCAAATAAAAGGCAGTCGGTCGTAGAGAATAATGGCGCATATTTGATTTAATGTTATTGTTTCATCCAAAAAATAAAATTATACGTTTAGAAAAAAAATGGTCAGAATATTTTGGGATGACCTAATAATTTATGAGCTGGTATTAAGACAGTATTAGGCTGTAACACAAGTTCGTGGATTTTAAAAAAATGTTGTTACAAAAACTCTTCGGATCTTCGGACAACAATTTTTCGTTTGTGCCCCAAAACTTGAGATTTGTTATTCTAAAAAAAACATTATTTCCTTTTTTAAAGTTATAAAAATAATTTTTATAGCAATTAAAAATTAAATTCTTAATTTCTAAACGAAAGCAGCATCGCTGGTGTACAGCCTGTTAAAAAAAAAAAGAGAAAAAGTTAAAAAATTCGATCAGCTCCTATGCAGAAAATGATTTTAAGCAAAAAAGCGTTATGGTTTTCAGGGAGAATCGCGAGGACCCATTGGACGACGTCGGCTCAGTCAAACAAATTATGGAGTTGTTTACAATCCTTAGCCGACGCAACTACAAACAGACCGTCCAAGAGTTAATCACACTTTTTGACGAGAATGTGAACATTTTGACGCAAGGCGGCTTTTCCGACCAACAAGTATGTGTTTACCGAAATATTTATGACTGCGACAGTTTCTTTATTTCTTGATTTTGACTGAGGAGATCAAATGCCTTAAGAATTTTCTAAGATTGGCTTTTTTGAAAGATTTTCCTTTATTCTACGACAAAATTGAATTTTTTTGTGTTTTGCGTTCAAAATTTGGACGCAATTTTAATTTTCAATGTCAGCACACTGAATGCAAATAATTTTTTTGATTGGGAATGAAAGCCAAACTAGGGATTTTTGACGCAAAAAAAGTTCAATGTGAACGCAATCTCTTTATTTTCCACTGAACCATTTTTTAAGTTTTGGTTGCTTATTACTTTATTTGAGGCTTTCTCCGTTGTGTCATTTCCCTTAAAGTTAAAGCTCCTACGTTACGATGCTGAGCGTCTTGTGTAGAAAACAGATTGTATATTTCTTAAAACGACAGTCGTAATAGGCCGAGCTTTTTATACGGCGCCAAAAACATTTCGGCGCAACAAAATAAATTTTGCAACTTTTCTTTTTTAGGTTCTTTTTGTGGCGAAAAAACGCCTGATATGGATTATTACAATGATGTCGGCTGGAGTGAACGGCAAGGCAGCCAGCAATTCCGGCAATATTGACGACGATGCTTATGACGGCGAAGTGGTTTCAAGGTTTTTTTATTTTTGTCTTTTGGTGTAATGTCGGTAATTATGAAACTTCAGTTTTTTAAGAGGAAAATTACATTGTATTTTTTTTTATGACGACTTTTTTCGTCCGATTTCCGCCATTTTTCTAATTTTCCAAATTTTTTTACTATTCCAGAAATTTTATTTTATTATGTTGTGTTTCTCTAGAATTTTATACAGATTCCGGCGACTATTTACCATTTGCTTGTATATTTTATAAAAATGTGTTTCTTGTTTTTGTTATTTTATAAATTTTTCGACAGGGTTTGGAAGCTGATGCGTGTGACGGATGGCCTGCTGGAACAGCAATCGTCTTCAGAACAGGCCGATGTTCAATTAGAGTTTGCTTACTTGTACTTGATGGACGAGTTCCGCAAGGCCTACATTTCCGATCAGATTCAACGTGAAAGCCACGTCTACGACAAGCTGGCCCAAGAGTTGGGCATCAACGACGACGGCTCCGCTCTCAAGTTATTCGTCCAAAAAATGTATGCATTTTATAGGGTTTATAAAATATTTTATAATTTCAAAACAATTGTTTTTGTTTGTTGTAAATAGCCCGGTTATGTAACAACTGTTTTCGGTTAAAAATTTGCATATTTTTGGAATATTTTGATTAATTTTAAATTTTTTGCTTAAAATCATTTTCTGCATAAGACCTGATCGAATTTTTTAACTTTTTCTAACAGGCTGTACACCAGCGATGCTGCTTTCGTTTAGAAATTAAGAATTTAATTTTTAATTGCTATAAAAATTATTTTTATAACTTTAAAGGGAACTAATGTTTTTTTTAGAATAACAAATCTCAAGTTTTGGGGCACAAACGAAAAATTGTTGTCCGCGACGTTATCATTGTTGAACGATTTGACTGTTGGGTTCGCAAACGTCCGACGACTACTAAAGACTGAAGAAATTCAACTACTTATGAGGAACCACTCGGTATTTTTTGCATTCTCAAGTCAGTCCGAAGAGTTTTTGTAACAACATTTTTTTAAAATCCACGAACTTGTGTTACAGCCTAATACTGTCTTAATACCAGCTCATAAATTATTAGGTCATCCCAAAATATTCTGACCATTTTTTTTCTAAACGTATAATTTTATTTTTTGGATGAAACAATAACATTAAATCAAATATGCGCCATTATTCTCTACGACCGACTGCCATTTATTTGGTAATTTGTATACTCCTTGGAAATAGAATTTAGGCGAGCGAAACGCGAAAAAGTCGGCGAGCCCATTTTTCAAGTGTGCTTCGACGTCAAAGCGCCTGTCCTGTAGGCTCAGAGCTAGGAATTGATGGTTCAACGTTGAAGAGAAGTCTCCCTCTCTCTTTCATACTCTCTCTCCTCTCTATCTTCTTTTCTCTCTCTCTCTCTCTTCATACTCTCTATCTCTTCTCTTTTTCTCCCTCTTTCTCTTTCATACTCTTTTTCTTTCTCTCTTTAATAATCTTTTTCTTTCTCTCTTCTCTTTGCTATCGCTACTCCCCACTGGTTGGGCACTGGTTCAATTTTTAAAATATTTTCACGTTAAAATTTAATTAAAAATGTTTTCAATAATGTAAACGTAAAAGTTCAATTTAAGTTTAAAATTTCGAGGAAAACTTGAATTAATTAATGTAGTTAAACTTTACATTAAAAAGGGTAAAGCTGTAACTACTGTAGAAGCAATATTTTATTTTTCGATTAATACACATCAAGTAAACATATAAATACACAAAATTAATTTAAACCATCAGTTATTTTAGTTGAGCATTTTGAAAGGCTTATTCAGTTTGCTAGTTTCTATGAATGTACAAATACACCACCTAATTTTTTCATAATCCACCGTTGTTTAGGCCTTTGAATTTGTTTCGTTGAGTACCAACGTCTTGGTTATGCGCACACGCTCCAACTTTTATTCGGCGCTCATGCGCCTATTGAACATTGAGCTGGAAGAGAATCCCTCAATGTTTGAGCCGTTCATGCAGCCGTTGGCCGGTATGTTTTTCTTTATTATAAATAGCAGCGCTCTAGCCAGCTAGCGCTAAGATCGACTCAAAACCTTATGTTTTAATAAATAGTGTGCTGGGTGACTGAAATTTTGAAGAAAAATTGCTACTCTAACATTAAAGCTCAACTTGCTTTGGCTTAATGAACTTGGGCCAATCTTTTTTTAAACAGCAAATAAATTATATATCACCTTTTGACGCAATGTTTATGCCGGTCTAAGCTCTTCGTCAAGCTGTTTAGAGTGCGAATGGGGCGGACTGTTTTTCATCCAAAACCGATTGTAGCCTTTACTAAACTTAGGGTCCTGCATAAAAAAATGATTGTTATCTTTTTGCTTTTTTGACTATCCCAAAGCTTCATATTTAAAAATATTCTGCTTATAAATTTAAATCTGTTTGCTTAATACATATAATATAATATATAGTTCGAATTTTTGAAATGTCTATTGCACTTCTTTGCTAACTGTTTGGTAGAAAAATTTTTATATGGAGAATTTTTTTCGAAATAAATTAACCGAACGGCTATTCTGAGATTTTTTTTTGTGCTTAAATTTTTGGCGCGCACAACTACATTGGGCGCAAATTTAGTTTAATTAACCGTAGAATCTATTTTTTGAATACGTCGGAATAATAGAATTCTCTTTTGGCGCTGAAATTTTTGCCAATTTTTTTTCTCATATGTGGTAATGTCTATTAATTGTCAATGCTATTTTCTTTCTGTCAGGGGTCATATAATGAATAATAGCATAGAGGATTACTGAGCCCTTGCCAACCACTGTTTCTCATTTTTTTGCTAAAAAAACGAATCACACTTTAGATAAGTTCAAAGAGCTTTACACAGTATTTCAAAGCGGCAACTTGTCGAGTATGAACAGGGACCCGATTCGCTACGCCGTCATCGGCTTGTGTCGAGATTTGAAAGGCATTGCCTGCTCCTGCTCCAAGAAGTCTGTCTACATGTTATTGCTTAATTGGTCGTAAGTTCTCCGTTTTTGTTTTGGTTGTTTTTTGTGGCGTTTAAAATTGGTTTTTATTTACAGTCTTCCCGAAGTATTTTTTGTATTGCGCAGCGCGGCGCAAGTGTTTAACGACGACGCCGACGTGACGACGCCCATCCTCAAATTAATTTCCGAATACACAATGAATAGACAGTCACGTCTAACATACGATATGGATTCCTGCGCGTCGGTTGTCCTCTTTCGGGAAGTGTCAAAAATTATTTGTGAATACGGTATTACTTTTTTTCTTTTTGCACCAAATTTTCATTTTTTTTCACTTTTACGTAAAATATTTTCAATTTTCTGCAGTTAAATTAATTGTTGCCCAAATACAACTTGTGTTAAAACTCAATTTACGGCCAAACCCAACTTGCGCTAATGCAACAATCCCATTTAACCCATAAAAAAACAATATGGAAGAATTTGCGCCCTAACTCAACTCGTGGTTAAGGTTAATGATCTTTCGAACTCTTGCTACCTAATTCTGCCATATTGTTTTTTTATGGGTTAAGGACAATATGACGCAAAATGCATGATCAAAAATTGCTGTAACGCTATATTTTTTTTGTTATGAATACAAACTGGCAGAAAATTGAAATATAAAATTATTTTACTAAATTGAATTTGAGTCTTTTTGTCCTCACTCCGTCATCACTGAAAAAGTCCCTGAATGTTGTCTGCGTTTATGACGTTTGCAATAGGATCATTCTAAAACTCTGTAGGCATACCTTTTACTACAAGAATTCTTAACCTGTCTACGCAAATATGCAAAGATAAATTTTGGGCGTTTTTTTGTCTGCGTCTACTTGTCCACCTTTTTTTTGACAGCATATTTGGCTTGAAAAATAGAAAGACGGAATTATTTTTTAGGTAACAGACTGCTTTCTCTGCCTGAAGTCAGCAAAGAGCAGTATTACAAGCAGCGGGTAAAAAACATTGGCGTTGTGTGCTATATTCTACGCCACGTGCTTTCGGGTAGCTATTTGCCGTTTGGCGTGTTTTGGATATACGGCGATAATTGCCTGAAGGACGCGCTCGACGTCGCTTTCAAAATGTTTGCGCGGGTACAGGAGGAAAATCTCTTGGTAGCTTGTTTGGTTTTTGTTGTTTATTTGCACTCTAATTTTTGGTCCTAAGAAAGAGTAGCATCAATTTGTAGGGACAGATCTATTTTGTCTTTTTTACAATTTTCCGAATTTTATTTACCCTTGAAAATTTTACAATATTATTGATGCGATTATACACTTCAGCTTTAATATTATTACTCCAATTTTTTCTCGTTTTTTGGCTTAATGAAAATATTTATTTAAGCCATCATTGCCACTCAATGGAGCACTTAAAATTGGCTACGAAATTTTTTTAAAGATTTATCAGTTCTGAATTTAACGAATTACAGTCATTTTTGTAATTTTAGAATTGGCAAAAAAATGCCATTTTCTACAAAATTTATTGTATTATGCAATTTTGCAAATTTAGATCTTAAGCAATCCTGTAAAATCTAGAAAAATCGCCAAACCCCCTTTGGCGCCGTAAGGTTTTGCTTTAACAGCTTTCATTTTAGATTAAAAAAAGTCTACGTGATTTGCAAAAACTTGGAAAGAATTTAAGGTAAATAAATATTGCAATAACTTGGAAACAAATTATGCTTAAAATACTTTCTTGATTTATCAAATGTCTGCAAATTACAGTTGACGGCGGAATTATTAAACCGTCCAAAATGAAAGCACAGAATTTTGAGTAAAATTAAACTTTTTTTTTCAGTCATACCTTAAACTGGCGCAGTGCATTTATCATTGGTTGGACGTTGTGACGCGCGACAACATGTCCTATATTTCCAAGTTGGACGAAAGCGTGTTTATCTCCATACTGAAAGCTATTCACCGCGGCATTATTTCTGTGGGTAAGTAAAACGATTGGAAGAGAAATGCGTTGAACAATGTTTTTTTTTTATAAACTCAAATTGAATGTCGTCTTGACGCGAATATATGTTGTTCAGTTACAAGACTGTCCAAGATTGGTTAGATATTGCGCTATTTTTTTTTGCAAACTATATTTAAAAGGCCGGTTGCTTTTCTGACCTTTTAATTATGCAAAGACTATTGGGTATCTTTTTTTGGTTGATGCTGGTAATTACTATTGTCCTATCGTTTTATGTTAACAAAAATAGCAAACTCAATAAATGGGACAGTATTTTGTTTAAATGTCTGCCAAAAAATTTAATACACAAAGAATTTTTCTTCTTTTTTTTGTTTGAATTAAACTTTACTAATATTTATTTACGTTTTTAAAATGTTTAAAAATATATTAAAAATACAAATAAAAATAAATAAAGCCTGGGACGGTTCAGAAATGTTTCATTTACTAAAATTTAATGAAATAGTATTAAATCAGGTTTTAAACGCCTTAATTTTAATGCTTCTAACCCTCTTTGTTGTAAGTGAACCGTATAATAAGGCTTGTTGTTCTTGCATCTGTGTGTTCTATTGCAAGCTAATTTTTGAATTTTCTAACGTAGCATTACTGCACCATAATTAAAAAAAAACTCTATATAACTGCAAATATTGGCTATTTTTACGACAATTTTAACCTAAGCACATGCTTAAAGCCTAATAATCACTAAGTTTATAATTTTAGTGTCACTTTGGCTGACATAAAAAAAATGGTTTTTGAGTCTCATTTTTGTTTTTGTTAATTGCAGACTTATTTGTGGTCTCATCAAGCTGCATAGTCCTCGATCGAATTCTCGATTTGTTCGTGAGGCAATCGCGAACCGCCTCCACCAGGCAATCCATTCTAATAGAGCCGGAAGGAACAAATTGTTTGCGCGCAATTGAAAAGCACCCAAGCCTGTTGGCTGAGGTACTTTCCTTTCACAACATTGTTGAGTCACCTAAAAATGTGTCATTTTCTAGTTGATGACCACCTTCCTCAATCAGTTGATGTTTGAAGAGGTCAAATGCCAGTGGTCAATGTCTAGGCCTTTGCTCGGACTGATTATTGCTAATGGTGAGGCGTTCAATCAGTGGAAGAACGACTTTATTCTTCGACAACCCGCAAACACTCGTCCTTTCTTGGAGCTGGTCAGACAATGTTATTTTGCTTAATTTTTAGATAATAGATGATAATCATAACGGGAAGGTGCTTCTTAGAAAATTATAGGATTATTTATATTTAAATTTTACATTATTGCGCCGTGTTGCCTCTAATGAGTGCTTTTACTTGGCTCTTGTCTAAAAAGTTTATGTGTAAAGGATTCTATAGTAGTTTAAAAAATTCGAAAAATAGTTTTCATCAAATATTTTGCCGTAATGAGTTTGGGTCCCGACGCGAACATACTTACTATAAATTTATTTAAAAAATACCAACTATTATCTTTTCTTTTCAATTTTATTAATATTTTTTTGTTTTTATCTATTTTTTCTTTTGCTATTGTCTTCTATGTCTGTATCTCTCTTGTTTTTTTCTTATTGGGAATTGTATAATAACGCAGTGCTAATTGTATTCGTCGTCCAATTCTTCACTCAGAGTTTACGGTAGCTTGAAGTTTTGGCAATGTTAAATTTCTCTGAAATGATTCAAATTTCTCAAAAAATAGTTGTATTTTTTAGTCAATAGACCTCTGGACTTTTGTTTGTGGGACTTTTTGTCCATGTTTTCTCCTCAACTTTTCTTTAGTTTAAAGTGATTGTTCACTTCTTTTAGGCGTTCACTAAGTTAATGGACAGCATCAACGACAATGTGACGCAACAGAACAAGGATAACTTTACGCAAAATTTGGGTAGATTCCGCAAACAGGTAAATATATTGTCTTTCCTTCTTATTTGAGAGCAAAAAGTTTTGTCGTGACGGGAATGCTTTTTCAAGCAAATAGGTTTAAGTTTGTCGAAAAAATTCACTAAGAATTGGAAGTTTTTAAACAATTTACGAATTTCACATAGCAATACAATAGTTACGGGTCGTATGAATTCAATACAAAAAATTAGAATTAGAAAAAATAAAATGAATAGACCATATTTATCGGCAAAGGTGGAAATTTCTTTATGAAATGCAAACATTTGCATCTACCGTCCAAATGTATCATATTTGATAGTCTAATTGAATTTCGCTGTCTGCTAAAAGTGGCATCAATTTTTAACAAAATTATTTTGGACCAGTGTTGTAATTTGACTCCGAATACTCTTTCAATCCATCCATAGCCAAACAGAAAATAATGACTCTAAATTTTAGTTTATAATTTTTTATAATAATATCGATAATAAAAAACAAAAAATAACTAATTAATTCAGCAATATGTTTCATTAGCCTAAAACAATAAATAAATACTGAAATGCCGCGGCACATTTTTTGAGTTTGTCTCATATAATTTATATGAATGATTGAATAATTATAAAAGTAAATTTCAAAAAACGTAAATCAAGTCAAAAAAAAAGTTGGCTTTTGGCACGAAAGCCTTGAATTTTTCCGTACAAACTTTGCACATTCTCTGATTTCGGCAAAGTGCAATTTTTTAAAATTTTTTGCATATTTTGTGCAAAAAAATTTGTTCGAATTTGTTATTGCTAGCCGATTTTGCCGAGTTTGTAAGCGATAACAAAATCGGCTAGCCTATTTTGTTGTTTTTTTGTGTAGTTGTTTTTTTTCGGCTAGCCGATTTTGTTATTATCCGGACTATTAGGTTGTTTTTTTTGGCGCCGGCACAGTACCTTCCATTAGCTTTTCTGCCTTTCTGCCTTTTCTGATTTTGTTCCAAACTGTTAGTATTCTTTATGGCTGCAATTTTACTTAACTGGTATGAGCCCATACCATTTTAACTTTTCATGCACATAAAGATTGCTTAAGACAACAAAATTAAATTGAAAGAAAAACGCGAAAAGTAATTTTGCGTAATTTTGCGTTTGTACGAAAATTTACTATGCAGTTTTCCATATGTCTTAAAAAATTTAAATGATTTCAATTAAAGTATTGCAATTTAGTTTTAAATTTAAGAGATTATTTGTCATAAAAATCGGCGTATAACAAATATTTTTTAAATGTCGAATACACTTTTTAATGCATTATGTATTCTTGATACTTCATAACCTAATTTTTTAAAATGTTTTAAGGAAAATTTTTAACCATACATACTCCCTTTTCTTTTACACATTTTTTTTGGCTGTTTGAGTAACGCGAAGAAACGGATTCTGGGGAGCCAATTGCAAAGTCATATTACAACACTGCTATTAACCTGTTTGACTATTTTCACAAATTAATACATGGTGCATGATATTTTTTGTTTTTAGGTCGAGTTCTCTATCAAAGGCACATCAACGTTGCAAGGCAATGCGGACGGCGACTTTGCAGACAATCAATTTATGACCGACTAAAAGGATAATTACCACAACAACCATCAATTAAAGTCGAGAAGGAGGAATGGCATGAAGAATATCGGACAAAATTTACAACATTTAGGGCCAATTGTCTTGTTGTGGTGGAGAAGCAGTAGAACAAACTTCTCACAAGTTGAGGGACAAATGGCTTTTTGTCCGCAAAATTTTGTCTATATTTTGTGTTTTTTGTTGTTGTTTTATATTCCGCCTTCTATCACATTTACTACGGAGGTATTTTCTAGTTACACCTATAATTAAAGGGACATGTGATAAAGTTTTTCCGAAATTTTCCGGACTATTAGGTTGTTTTTTTGGCGCCGGCACAGTACCTTCCATTAGCTTTTCTGCCTTTTGCGTTTTGAAAAAAAATATTTTAAGACAAAAAAAATAATTTTGGAATTTTATAATCTATTAAATTTTGTCTTTTTTTGGCGCATTCCTCTCTGATTCCTTGAATTTTTCGTCCACTTTTCGTTTGAAATTATTTTGAAGCGGAAATGATTTTGTTTTGCCTTCACTTAATTTAATTTTGTTGACCCTTGGTTGAATTTGTTGGTGGTCTTTTTTTTAATTTTAATTTTACTGTATGAGATAAGAAATAAAGTTTTAATTATTGCGTAGTTGTTGTTTTTTTGGGTGGGCGGCGGAATGAAAAGACCAAAACAACGCAAAAAATATTAATCTGGGTAATTAGAAAAGACCCGGAATGACAATGAAGCTTTGGAACTTATTATATTGACCTTCTGATAAATATTTTATTTGGTGCTAACATTGACGCTTTAATATCAGGCACCAACTTTGTTTTATGACATTTACTATTTGAAAGCCCTTAACTTCTGAAGTCAATTTTTGCTAAATGGTCCTGTCCGATCCACAAAGTTTTGGTTAATTTGTTATAATTTAATAAAAAATTTTACTTTAAATGTTTGTCTGTGTTTTTTCTGGTCACTCTGTACAGTAAAAACATCCTGAAAAATTTTCGGCGAAAATACTATACTTCTTTCATTATCTTTCTCGTGCAGTGGTGGGTCATGGCTCAGTAACTCTCTCGTTTTTGTACTGACAGACAAAATTGACAATTGAAAGGGTAACAGACCTTTTACCCACAACTTTTTTAATGCCTTAACCGTATGAGACTTTTCGCCTAGCAGACCGTGAACAAAGTTTCGGATGCATACAATTTTTAAAGGACTTTTCAGGTTTGGTATACATTATATGGGCAAAAGTGTTACAAGCAGACTTTTTGTCTGTCAGTCAATTTTTCGAAAACAATTTGTCAGACATGGTTACAAAGCTCAAGCTTTTTGAAGACCGACTTAAGCAGACAGTTTTTCCCAGCAGACTTTCCATCGAGTGAGCTATTTGCTAAAAGGACTTTTCGGCGGACGGTTTGTTGCCCGTCTTTTCATTTAATAGGCAATTTGCCAGAATTTTTTTTCCTTATGCTGAATCTTTTATTAAAACAAATTTGAAATTATAAAATTTTATTTTAAAAAACTGGTCAAATACTTTAACGAATAACAAAATTAATAAAAGTTTAACTTCGCTTCGGCAATTTTGCCACAAAATCGGCGCTTTGGATCTCTTCGCGTATCACGTCGAGTCCGCCGAGCAGCTCGCCGTCCAAGTACAATTGTGGGTAGGTCGGCCAGTCGCTGTAGGTCTTTAGGCCTTGGCGCACCTCCTCGTCGCTGAGAATATCAAAAGTCCAATATTCGGCGTTTAGTCCGTTCAAAATCTCAATGATTTGACGGCTGAATCCTGAAATGAAGCCAACTTTTAATGGATTATTTGGCTCAAGGACAAAAAAAATGGCGGACAAAAAAGCGACTAATTATAAAATTATAGCATAACGATTAATTTTGTTTGCGTCTAGGCTTTAATCTTCGTTTTGTTTAGCGTCATTTTTCCCGCATATCGTTTCTCTTCTAAAGCATGAAAGAAATATCGAAAAATAAAACAGCTCGTTGCCGTCGACGCTTCAGAATATGGAATTGGCGCGCCATCCTTCAACATCGTTTCCCAAATGATTTGATCAAAGCCGTATCACACATTTCGCGCGCTTTGACTCCTGCAGAAAAGAATTATGGGCAAATAGAAAAAGAAGTTGTTGCACTTGTTTACGCCACTATAAAATGATTTGTGGACGTCATTTCACACTTTTTACTGATCACCAGCCCTTGGAAACAAGAAAGGTGTTCCAACACAGCCAATCGTCTTCAACGATGGTCAATTCTTCTTACAGCGTACGCTTTTACAATCGAATACAGAAAAACAACTTTATGTGGACAAGCAGACGCTCTTTCACGCCTCATTGCAAACCAAAACGTACCTGAAAACAAAAACGTCATTGCAAATGTTTACTTCGACTATTGTTTGGCAGCTTCCCATCACATTTACAGACATACAAAACGAAACCGTTTCTGATGAACTAATTCATTGCATTTTAAAGTATGTGAAAACTGGATGGCCGAATATTCACAATTTGCGCCAGTCAGTGCATTGGAATATCATTCATCAATTTTATCGTCGACGTGATCAACTCAGCATCGTTCAAGAATGTTTACTCTTTGACGAATGAATAAAAATTAATAAATTAAGAAAGAGAAAGTTAGAATTAAGAATTAAAAAGTTAGAATTAAAAATTAAGAAAAAATTCATGGCGTTTGCCACAAACCCAACATTTTTAATTTTAAGCCACAAAAATTTGACGACTATCGCAAAAAAAGGTGTAATTAAAGGAAATGAAGTAATTTATACGCACATCAACTACAAATTTTTTTTTAATTTAACCTCAACAATATTCGACAGCATTACTAATTATTACACTTTACATCTTCATTTTGTCTCTCTCTGCGTGTGTGTGTATAACATTTGCGGGGAAACTGTTAATTGTTTAATAGAATACTATGTGCCATGTAAAATGATAATGTCGTATGTGCGTTGTATTTATTAGTGGGTAGATGTAATGAGTTTGTGCAAAGGTGTTTAATATATAGGCAAATTTGCCATTATTATCATTTTGCAAAGTGTTCAGAATTTTGGGCTTTATTTAGAACTGTTTTTATGGTAGTAGTAAATTTCTTTTTGAACTTTTTAGCGGCCCTAATTATTGTCGAAATGACGTTTTACTGAAAGCAATTATATTTGTTATGCTACGATTACAGTAAACTTTTTTTGCGTTTAAATTTTTGCGTCAAAAATGTGCGTTCAATATTTTGAGTTTTGCGTCCATTTTCAATGGTAAAAAAAATTTTCACATCAATTGTTTTACATTTAAAATCAAAAATGTTTGTTATAAAATATATTTTTGATTTTTTGATCTGTAACGTTTATATTATTTGCAGATAGTATATTCTTGAAAACCCAAAGCCCAAAACATTTCTATTAGCTAGTGATTCTATACGTCGCAGTGAAATGTGATGTAAAGAAATATTTTTATAATTATAGAAATATTTCAAAATCAACAAAAATCTTCCAAAGAGCACGCATTCGACAATTAGTGGCTGCAAAACTTGCGAGACTACCATTTTTTTCTGGGTTTGGCTCTGACTTTTTCTTAAAGAAAATTTGCATTACATCTTTTTTTGTCATCTATATTGAAAAGTTTCTGATAAGACGCTTAGACAAAAATGTTTGTTTCAGGAGTCCTTAGAGCTGGGCTCAACCCGTACAAACGTCTTTAAATTAAAATTCATATACCTGAAAGTCTTAAAGCAAAAAGTCTGATAGACTAAAGTCTGCCTAACCAAAAGTCTTTAAACATAAATTTCTAACTAAATGTTTTATTCATTCTAATGCTACAAGAGATAAGTCCAAATTTGAGATAACATATTAATCATTTTAAATTCGTTCTGGGTTAGACTTTAAAGCCCCTAAATCTAGCGGACTAAACAATGTCCGGCAAAAAATCTCAATACCAAAAACTGATCTAAACAGATAAATTAGTCCTGAATGCATAGACGTTCACTTAGATCTTATAAATAAGTTAAATTATAAGCTAAAAGCTCATTAATATTGAGGCCCCAGGTTCTAATACCGTAATAAGCAATTATTATTGGCCTTTAAAATTATCTTCAACTAATTTTAATTTATGTAGCATTTTAGAAAAAGCAAAGAAGATTTGTATTTGGCGGACAATCCTAATATTAACTTGGAGCCGAAAGAGGACTTTGACTTCACTTGAATAATATTTCAAGACGCTAAAATTTGATTGAAATTATTTTTCTGCATTGATACAAAACCCATAACTCCAGCCATTTTTTTGCTGCCAAAATTCACCCAAACCGGTATTCACAATGTCGATGGTATCGATTGCCAGTTGTGGGAGCGGAAGGTCGATTCGAAATCCGGCGCCTCACCGCGGTTTTAACCCCAAAGCCAGAGAAGTCCTCCTTGACTCTGTCACAAACAAAGGTAAAATTGTTTTGACAATAAGTGTACAGCACTTGATGAAACGGTCTACAGTTGAAAAGTCTATACTGTGCTGTGTTATCATTATTGTAATTTGTTATGTTGCTAGTATAACAAATGACAATAATGGTGGCTTTATAAAGGAACAAAGTAAAGTTGTAATAAACAAATATAACGAACAACAACAATATGCTCCCTTAGGGCGTTTGCATAATATAATTACAGTAGGGAACAAAAAGGCGATAGTCATTAATCAAGCACATCGTGCTAGGACCCGACCAGTTATAAATATAATTATTTATATAACATCACAACATAATTTTTATTTTGTTGTCTGAATTTTGATAGTTTAGGAAAATTCTTGCGAAGTGGCAGCGACGAGGAGTTTATGCGAAGGGTGCACGCTGAAAGGCTAAATCGAGCGGACAGCGAGGCCACAAGCGGCAGCCAGAAAAGCCACTCTTCGAGTTTTTGCTCCACCTCGCCCAACAACGATGGTAGATCTAATATAATTATTAGAAAATATTACATATAGTTAAAAAAAGTTATCTGTTTGAGCGTGTTGCACTTTGCCAAGCACAAATTTAAAAGTTTTACAAAACACCGAAGCCCGCTAAATTAGAAATTGGAAATTTGATCTTTTAATTTATATTAAATGCTTTTTGGCTTTAATATGATTACCGTAGTTAACTTCTTTTTTTTAAGTATGCGTGAAAAACTGTTGTTACGGTTGAATAATGAATAATGAGATAAAAATTTGCATTTACTTTTCACTTTAAAGAAATTCTTTTAAATTATAATTAATATTTATGCCTTTACTGTGCATAATTGTTAATGGCGCTCACATAGAATGATAATTTTTAAAGTGTGAAACAACTCTGGCTAATTAAAGAGCCCGAACAGGTCGTTTAGCTATTTAATCTCTACTATCTGTCATACCCTATCTGCGGTAAAATAGAATGAAAGGCTGGTTGGCAAATGACTATAATGTTATTTAAAAATATTAACTGAACAGCTTGTTATCAAGCCAATACCCATAGTTTTGTACCATTCCTGTACTTTGAGCTTTAAGCAAGTGTGTGGTACCCAAAAAAACTGTAAAAAGGGATTCAACACAAAGTTTTTCCTCTAAAAGTCTAACACTAACAAAGTATTTTAATGGCATTATTTTCAGTCTTTGACAATATTGAGGATATGCCGCGCGCCAGGCGCATCCAACCATTCCCTCTTTCACACAAGCTGTTGGGCGATATTGGCAAAACAAAGTCGGCCGGAGACCTCGTCAAAAAAGCAGTCATTCAAAAGACGTTTCAACAAATGAACATAATGAAATTGCCTAGGTAAACCATTAGTTAGGTTTGGCTGAGATTTGGGCTTAAGTTTTAGCTATGTCTTATACTGAAGTTTAAACTTAGGTTTAAGCAATGGCTATTGCTTAGAATATCTCTTAAGTTTGAATTTTGGCTTAGGCTTTTTGTAAAGCTCAGTCTTATGTTTAGACTTAGGATCGGGTTCAAGCATTAACTTGCTTAAGTTTAAAGTTCGACTTTAGTTTAAGCATAGGCCATAACTTAAACATAAGCTTAACCATATGTATGAGACATAGTTAAAATCCAAAAAGCCTTAGTGTGTTCCATAAAAAGAATGTAAATTAAATCTGTTTTCCAAAATAACACATACTATACATTTTGGCTGCTGCAGTTGAAAACCCATAAACTTTTAATTTCAGCACCGAATCAGATTTGCTTTTGGAGCCATCCCGGTGCTATTCCCTTGCCGGAATCAATTCAGCTGACGTGTCATATCGACAAAGCCAATATGAGATAAAATAAACAATTTGTTTTTATTGTCAAAATCAAAATAAAACCTATAAATAATTGGCACAGCGTACAATACAGTACATTGTTTGTGTTGACAAGTATGTAATTATGCTAATATTGCTTAAGAATAATTTTGCTCAGCTTGATTTATAAGTTAAAGTAGTTATTAATTGTTTAAGATAAAACACTAAACTTGAGAAATCTTTTCAAGACAACACAATCGGGACATTACCATTTTTTGGTTTTTAATTAAAACAGTAAATTACCAACTTGCGGCAATGCCCAGTCGCGACTTGGCAAACCGCAAAATTTTGATTTCCGCTGACCAGACGCCCTGATAGTGACAATAATGGCCTGATAACCTTGTCACTTCCTTTGGGTTTCTTACTTGCCGAATCATCTCTGTCTCGTAAAATTTGAGTGATTTGTCGTTTTATGCGGGAGACGGACTGCGATGGCTCGATGACCTTGTTGCTGATTCTTTTGTCCGGGATCGGTGGCCGGTTTTCTTTGTCATCGTTGCGGACCTTCTTTGGGATTCAATAGGTTTGTTTGCGTGGCATCTCATCGTCATCCAAAAAAATAACGTCACAATCGTTCTCAATTTTTAAACTGAAATTGGAACAATTAGTGACCGGAAGGAAATCTATTGTCTCTTTGTTACAAATCACGACACTCTGAACTTGAGTGTCCGGAGAGCTAACTTCTAAGGGATACAACATGTTTATTGCCCGTTTTAGAGTCTTTTTTCCTGATAGAATTAGAGCGGTACGGTTGGCCCCATCGTTACTCTTAACTAATTCTGTGACCCTTGCTAATGCCCAATGGCTAGCGCACAGTTCTTGTAAATAACATTTAGTTTTTAAATGACATGATGAGTTAATCTTTACGTTTAGCAGTATAAATGAACAACATGATGTGGCATGCATATCAATATTTTTTTATTGCTTTTATTACTTTCTTTACCTTTACTTAATTTTGCATATTTCGAAATAAGTGCACAAAACTTTAAAACTCAAGGCAACAATATTTTCACCCCCTAATTTTTGACGTTTTATTTTTGGACGGCAATAAGCAAAAAAATGTAGCAAATTCTTATTTGGCATGGCTTTGAAATTGTTGAGTCGAACTATATTTACAAGTCAGACGCGTAATAAAATTAAGAGTTTATTGTCAAAAAATAAATTGACTAAGAAACCACTTTAACAATGGTGAAATACTGGAAAGCAACAAACGATAAACAAAAAATTGAGCATTCACTGTCGTCCAGAACATCCAGAACCAATCAATACCTTTGCGGTTAGTGTTACTCATCCAAATTGGATCAAGCACTTTTTGAAGACTAGCCACCGTCTTTTTTTTAGGAAGTTATCTTTGTAATTTTTGAAATCGAAGATGATAACTACATAAATTCTCTTTTTGTTTCGCTGTGACCCTTATTCACAACAATCAGCGTTTATAAGTGATTAACGTTGATAACAGCTTTGATTTCACATTCTTGTTTAACAAAACCTTTAGTATCATTTTCAAATTGCAACCTGAGTCAGTGGTGGGTAATAACTCGGGAACCTTCTAAATTGTCAATACCATTTTTTGTTTGACGTTAAGCAAAAAATAGTATGCAAAAACGAGTCACTATTTAATACTAATTTTAGTCTCCATACAGAAAAAAAAGCAAAGTTTTAAAAAACATTAAACTTTAATTTTTGCTCCATCAGAAAGCTGTCTTATAATCTCTGATTTTCGGCAATTTTACCCTTCACTTTTTTATTTTTAACGAAAATAATTTTTATGACTCTCCTGGTAGTTACTATTTGTTTACTGTAATTATTTCCAAGACGATTGATTGGCAACAACTTTAGCCAATTCAAAGTACTAACTTAATAAAAATATTAAGCTTAAGCTCAGGTTTAACGTTAAGGCTTTAAATAAGTGCTTTGTAAAATTAATTTATAGTTGTTGAAGAAAAATATTTAAACGAAAACGCAGCTTAATGAAATTGTGTAGGGTGTATAATTAATGCTTAATGAAGAATAAAATTTTGATACTTTAATAAATAACAACGAGAAAGCGCTGTTGCCGTAAATGCGGCAAGTACAATTTTTTGAAATTAGTCAGGGTTACTTAATTAAACATATTGCCTATTTAAAATTTAAAATTAAAAACTTTATGTTGATTATATTATTTTATTTGCCTTAAAATTCTTTACAGAACACTTTCAGACCCTAACCTTCCAACCCTATAACCAAACCCAAAAAAGTGAAAAAGCTAAAAATTTGAAAAAAGCAAAAGCTGCCTCTTCACCTAAAATTTTCAAAAAAATTGTTTTTCTTCAATCTACCTTCAAACTTTGCATCCATAGGCAGTTTGATGTGCTGGTCATTTTATTTTACTACACCAAATCACGTAAATTGCAAATAACCAAGCTCTCCTCTTCCAAACGTGTAAAAAATACACATAAAAATTTTGTGCTTACCTACCGTAACATGCAGTGCACTTTTTCCAAAAAAAATGCTGCAGATAAACAAAGTCTACTACAGTAACATGGTATAATGTTACAGTAGAAATAATATTCGTAGCACGTAAAAAATGCTAATGAAAAAATTTTTGTGTTTACCTACCGTAATATTTAACAAATAAGCACTTTTTACTAATAAGCACTTTCCTTCTTCTCTTGTTCAAAAAAAATAATACTCGTTACTTTAAAAACTTAATTGTTTCAGCAATCACATCAGTAGCACGAAAAAAAAATGCTGCAAATAAAAAAATATGCTACAGTAGTTTTCAAATCTTATTGTTTCAGCAATTACATCAGCAGCGCGTAAAAAATGCTGATGAAAAAAAAAACTATTGCAGCTACTCCGAAATGTTGATGCAGTAGTCATTACATCCGCAGCACGCAAAAAATTGTTTCAGTTCAAAAAAGATATTCTAAAAAATTAATACAGTTGTCATCACATCCGCAGTGCACAAAATAAGTTGTTGCAGATAAAGAAATGCATACAAATTTTAGTTTCTGTTATCTCCATATAAATTTAAAACTTTTGGGTAAAAATAAGAATGAGTTGTTTGCAGAAAATAACACTTTTTGTTTTAGATTGCAATATTTTAAAATCTAATGCAAAAAATCACGCTTTTTTATTATTTTGTGATAACTTTTGTGATAAAACAAAATATTACAATTTTATAGCAATTCCTGTAAGTTATACACAATCTATAACGAAATTCCTTTATAAAATATATGTGCAAAAGTATCTTTTTAAAAAAAATGCTTCCTACAGTTCTCTTCTCTCTTCTTCTATTTTCAAAAGAATCAATAGTTTTTGTGACATTTGTACGTACATACGCTCAAATAGAAACAGCCCAATAGTTATAAGTAGACATTTGCGGTTTTACTAAATCAAAAAAAATAGGGCATACATAAATGACGATAGATTGAAACCACAAATTTCAAACTCTTTGTATGTTGCGTTTGGTCCTGACGCAATTATCGAGTTCAAGTTTTCAAATAAAATTAAATAATTTCAAAATTTTGTACTGAGTTTTTGGAATTCTTACTACCCTGCGCATTCACAAAAAATCATTCTACTGATCGCTGCTGTGACTTTTCGGCTTTCATTGCGCACCTTCCGTTTGTTAGCAAACACTTTATCCTCTGGGTTTCTCTTCTTGCATGCATGTTAGGACTGACTTATTCTTTTGATACTTTCATTTATTGTAAACATTTTGCTTGTTCAAATAATAAAGTCAGAATGCTGTTTACATAAACCACTTGATGATAATATTTTTGCAGTTTTACTTTATGGATATGTAGTAGTAGCCCAGGATAATTATATTGTGTACATTGTATGTAGTACACGTTATTGTATTTACAGTTAAACATAATAATATCTTATCCGGGAATCACTGCGCCGTCGCCCTTTTTTGAAGAAAACAGATTATTTCCTAGCATTTCTCCTTTTCCCAATTTTCATTGGGGGAAGAAAAGACTGACCCTTAAAGAGAGAATGACGGCTGCATTTTATATGTTTTTATGCTATCTTTCCCTTTTTCTCTCTCTCCAAGACTTCTCGTGCTAGTTTTGAGAACACTACAAATAAGCTAAAACCTTTTTTGGTTTAGGAAAAAATTCATTGTTTTTTTTGGCGTTTTCTTCTATAATTATTCTTACATTAAAAAAAAATTTTCAAAAAAATGGCTCAAAAATAAACAAAAAAATTTTAAAAACATAAAATTTTGGTTTTTAACTTGTTTTATCTCTTTTTCTCAACAAAATTTATTTTAAAATATTTTTTTATTCGGGCTTGTAAAATTACATTTATTGTTTCAAAATAAGCTAACGTCATTTCTTAGTAAATTACAAATACACAGCCAATCGAATACTCAGCCAATTAAGGGCAATCAAAATGCTAAACAGTAGACTAAAAAATAATGACTTTTGCTAATAGCTTTTTAACTTTAATTTGTTTGTAACAAATAATTGCGTTGCGTTTGCGTAAATGTTATTATAAAATAAGCAAATAAATTTTTTTTAACAATATTTCACATAACATAATTCAATTGTTAAAAATACATTTATAATGCTTTTTGGAGATATTTAAGGCGTTTGTTTGTTAAATGACAAATAAAAATATTTTGTTGGTTTAGCAGAATAAGGAAATCAAATATAAATAAAAATGGCAAAAAAAAAACAAATTAATTTTAGAATTTTAACACATTGTCCAAAGAAGAGAATATTACAGTTCTCATTATTGCGCTGAAAAAGTATGATCGGTTACCAAAGGGATAAAAGGTTTATTTCTTAGCGTAAAAAAAAGGCAAATATCACATTTGTATAGTTTGCGGCATAATTTAGAGTATACTCTTAGTGCAAACTTGAGTTTAAGCTTATCAACCTTAGCTTAGGCTAAAGCTTACTTCTGAACTTAAGCTTAGGGTTTAGCCATAGGTCTGCACCTAAGCTTGGGCTCAGGTTTGAGCTTTAGCGTGCTCATAAACACTTATGCAAATCTTGTGCATAAACAAGACTTTGATATGAAATTAGGCTTAGGCTTGAGCCTGGTCAGAAACTTATGGCTACGCTGCCGTTTATCTTTATGCTCAAGCTTTAAAAAAAAAGCGTAAAAGTAAATACCTCTATGAGCTGTTAAGCTTGACTTTAAACTAGGTGTGGGGCTCAGACTTAGGCTTAAATTGGTGTGTTGGAATAGTTTATTGAATGCACATTTATTGTATATTCATAAAATATTTGGGTTACTCCTAAACTAAAAAGAGCTAAATGCAAATTGTTTTTATTGAATGAAAATTATAGAAACATTTTTGTTAAATAAAATGCATTGTCGGCCAATTTTTCTTATATTTTCTTATTAATACGTTGGCGAGTCTGCGTTTGGTTCACTACCGCCGACTGAAGGTCGGCTTGAGAGCGCATGTTACGCTTAAAATATCTGTCATTTGGCCTGCTTAGAATTTGTTCTCTTCGAAGATCATTGACTCGCTGCAATTCCTCCTTTTTGGTTTTGATGTAAAGGTTGTTGTTCAAGTCGGGCACAATGCCGTAGCATTTTTCGAGACAATCCGCTGTAAAGCAGCACACTTTTTCGTAAACGTCATTCAGAGAGGTTTGCCCTGCCGTAGTTTGAGCTACCATGCCATTTACATCGAAGACGTGTTTGATGCCGCTGTCCACTAAAATTTTTTCGAATTGTAATTGAATGAGATTAGCATTTCTTTTTAGTAAACAAATATATGTACATGCCGGGCTTCAAGTCAAAACTTTTTTTGGCTAACAAAGAAGATCTTTATAAAAGATTTTTATTATTTGCCTGTAGAGGTATTTATAAATGTTTATACAGATCTACGTAAAAATTTATTAGGCCGGGTGTGTAAGGGAAAGGAAGGAGCAACTCCTTAGCAAAGTAAAAGAGGATAACGCGTCTTTGCAGGAGAAGGACAGTGATTCTTTCTTTTTTACCCGATTGGGAGCAGTCGCTTCCTATTTTCCCTATGCTGTTATATTAATATATCTGTATATAATACATTATATAATATAATGACAAATTCGGTTAAATTGTGAAACGTCTTACAAATTCTACTTTTCAATAGCCACTGTTACTATAATTTATAATATAAATTAAGTGGTTGTTAATTATTACAAGATTTAAAACAAAAATTACCGTTGTTAAATTTGGAGACTTTGTAACACGGCCATATTTGATCCGGGTATGTGCATATCTTCTCAATTCTGGAGTGAAGGCCCTGAGACATCGACTGTTGATTGAAAAAATCCAAGTCGGTGTCTTCGAAGATGTCGATGGGTAAGAGCTCGTCGGTTGGATTTCTCCACGGCTCCGACCCCAAAATGGTTGGCCAATTTATAGTGGAAAAATACAATATTACACAAATAGAAACAAAATATATCTGTGCCATCCGTCGATTGTCAACTAAATTGCATAATAAAATTATTACGAAGAAAGGAAGGATAGTGCTTATTAAACAAGCTCGGGGTAATGGTTCATTCCGGTAGTTTTACAGTTTATGCCACACCAGTCAAAAATTATTAAAATGTCAACAAACATAATGCCAAAATTTAAATATTTTCAAAATAAATGTACATATTACGGTACTATTTTTATTTTCCACTTATGGTAAATTTATTTAATTTTTACACGCTCTCTGAAGGCTTAACTCAAGCATAAGCTTATCCTTATTACAAAGCGTATGCTGGATGCTAAGCCTGAGTAATACTAAAATGTTATTCTTTTGTCTAAGATTAAAACTATCCTTATGCTTTAGCTAATTTCTTTACTTAAGATTAGTTCAGCCTTAGAACGCCTAAGCCTTTTTTTAAAAACTTTTGAAAGAACTATAGCTTAATTATCTTTTAGGCTTTTAGATTTGTTACTTTTCATATACTCTCATTAAGTTTAAGTCAAAGACTACACGTTGTTAATAGCATATAGCGTAAGCTTTTTCTATAGCTTACAAATTGTTTTAACTTAGCGCCAAATCATAAATAAAGTCAAAATTTGAATTTTCCTAAATGCATTGGCGCGCCTTCTCCCCACACATCTGCAGAGTGGCCTCTTCTTATTGCAAAGACGCCGAGTGCAATGTAAAACGTCAATTTCTTTAATATCAATCAATACTAATGCTTGGATTAAGAGGTTTAACAAACAGCTAGAGCAAAAACGAGCATTTGTCAATTAAAGGCGCCAAAACAAATTAACTGATTCGTTTTGGCAGTTTGATAAATAGGTCAAAAAATTATAAATGGCTTAGAGTAATTTAAAGTGAATGAGTTCATTTAGCTCTGATTTTATTGCGCAATACTTGCTCTAGCTGTCAATCAGACTCTCTCACATCGAAACCCGAGTCAATGCTTTAACAAGAAACTTTGATTCGCATTTTTCAAACAAAATAAACCAACCAAACAGCATTAGCTTTATCTAACAACCCGCTTCAACGCTTAATAAACATTCAGAGTGCTTAAATAAAAAAAGTTTCAGCAAAAAAAAGTAAATAAAAAAAGTATTTAGCATTTAGTCATAGAACGTTTACGTAGTTTGCATTTCAAAAATATTGCTTGTTAAAAGAACTTTTATTTTAAGCGATTTTATGTTTGATAAAATAAATTTTAATTTATTATTTTATGGTGAAAAAATTGACTTTTGAATTGTTTTTCCCGCCCAAATGGGCGGTGCAGGAGTATTGTGCTGAATCGCCACAACACAGCCTTTACTTTTACTTTCGGCTCAAAATATGATTATGAAGGTGGCTTGATGCATGTAGACAAAATTCTATTTGCGAATTCACTTTCAGTATTGAACAAAACACTTTACTACGACTACCAATTATTTGGTGGGCAATTATAATCGAAGATGCTAACACAATTATTGACAAATGTCATTTGGCTAAATCATTAAACAAACATAATTATGTGACAAGCATGATACAACTATGAGAATGACGTCATTGTGTATGATGCATATGTATTGACGTTTGCCTTAATGAAAGGCGCAAAAGCTTTGGAAATTGTCTGAGAATACAGTGCAATTTAGACGTGCATAATAATGGACGCAATTAGTTATCAGCCAATGGATGGCTAGCAAACAAATTGAAGGACAGAAATGAATTTTTGATAATATAAGAGTAAATTCAAGGCAACAAACTTTGAATTTTTACTATAAATCTTTAAAATAAATGTTAAAATAAAAACATTAATGTCGAAAGTCTTTCTGAAATTGACTCAAAATCAATATGCTGCATTAACGTTTTACACTCTTTGATGCGAAGGCACAAATGCTGCAAAATGTCTGTAAAAACAGGAGAGTTTTGGTGCAGGCCAATAAAGGCCAGTATGCTGGCATTCACAGAAAGGACGCAATGCCTATTTGCGCAGGTAAAAGCTGATTCAAATTTCTTGTCGGTGTCTTTGAGCCAATTAAACGACTAGCAAAAAAAATTAAAGGATGGAAATGAATATTTCATTTGTCGCTAATTTCAAAAGACAGTAAATTCAAGCAACAAACCGAAAGAATTTTGGCTAACACATCCTACAAAAAATTGTTTAAACAATGATGATTATATGACGAACATAAGACGACTTTGAATAAAAAGCCATTGAATGTAGTGCTTAAACAATGACGTTTGCCAGTTTTGTCGTATAATGAGAGCGCAAATGCCATAGTAAGACATTGAAGCTGGCTGTATAAAAAGTACAGGCTGCAATTTAGCACTCGTAAGAGCAGGTCTAAGGCGTTTTGGAGGCGGAGGCGGCAAGGCTTTTGAACGTTGATGACGAAGGGTGTATAAAAGATGGTTAAGATTTAAGTTAAAAAATGCTATTAAAATGCTGGCAAAACATTAAATTTACTAATTGATTTACTACAGTTCGCATTTTATTATTGAGAGAAATGCAAAACCCCGACCACCTCATCTTAGCAGAAAAAACAATAATACAAAAGTACATGTAAATTAAAAAAATTTAACAATTTTTGACACGACAAACTTCGTGTCGAGACAAAGTATAAAACAAAATTAATTTGAATAATTTTTGTTTACATTTTGTTTTTTTCCATCGCGATCCGCGATACTCTTAATGTTGTAAGCTTGTTTTGTAGCCGATGAAGTAGGATTTGACCTAGTTTTTAAGTCAAAAAGCGCGTCTGAAGATGAACACCTCAGTATAAAATAAGCCTAAGCTTAAGCCTGAGTCACAGGTTGTAAAGTCGCACAAAAATTTTGCTATGTCTAGTATAAACAAGCCGAAGCCTGTAAATTATTAAAGGCCGAGAATAAATTTGTGTTAAAAACAATATTATGGTTCAGTCATAACGTTCAGTTTATGTAACGGAGAACTTGCCGCAGTGTAAAATTCCATTTGAGATGAGTGAGAATTGAGCCCAGAACATGAGGGTGGAATTGGCGGACGTCGCCTTTCAAGACTACAAAGCCACCCACTTCTTCTTTAGGAAATTTTTATAAAAATGGAATATAAGAACGTCTTTCATTACAATCCTTATGCGCAACAGTTTAAATAATAACCTTTTGTTAGCCAAGCGCCTAAGCTTAACAACTAATCCTCAGCTTTAGTTTCAAACGTAATACCTTAAACTATAATTTTTGTTTAAGCCAAAACGAATTAATTTTCAGCTGAAGCCTAAGCTAACTTTCAAAAACTTGGTTCACTTCTAATCCAATTGACTAAAACCATAGTTTGGTTTTCAGTCCAAGTCTGATTTCAATTACCTTCCAAGCTTAATTGAATCTTATGCCAAAAAACAAACTTCATTAAAACTCAAATGAGTTAGCTGACGCTTGATTTATTCTTAATCTAAACAAGTTAAGCTTAGGATTAGCTCCAAGTTTCTGCTTAAGAACAATTTTTGAATAAGTCTTAATCTTTAGCTTAAGTTAAAATCTTGTTTTATGAAGGCATCTAAATATCAGCAGCTTAGCGTAGTCTTTGGCCAGTCAGCAAAATCCTTGGTTTTCTATTAAACAACGCCTACCATCTTTGAATTGTTTTAATGTGCAGCCAATTAAAATTAGCCTCTGCTTAACCTCAAATTAATTAAATTAACCGTGGTTTAAGCCTTAAACCAACCACTACTTGCTCATTGTTACAACTTACTCATCGAGCGTGAGAATTTGCCAAATTCACTTGAGAAGAAAACGAGTCACAAAACTCTTGCAAAGCAACAGCATAAAAACCGAAACTGATTTACTCATAAATCACATGTTGATACCGTAATTTTTTGATGAATACCAGTGATGGGTGGTAACTTGGTTCAAATAGTTCGTTTGGTTCATTTCAAATTTTTTGTAAAAAAAATTGGCGAACCAAAATGAACCATTTGAGTTAGCTCAGTGGTTTGGTTCAGTGGTTCGCAAGCCACAAACCAATTGTATTTTTCTTTTCATAAGTGGTTCATTAGGCATATATGAACCATTCAACCAAATAGTTCATCGCTGCAAAGATTGGTTCAGGAGCTATAGGAACCGTTTGGTTCGCATCGCTCATGAACCATTTTATTTTTTGCGAACTTTTTGGTTCAATGGTTTGCGAACCACAAAACGAATTTAAACCACGATTTAAACCATTACCCATCACTGATGAATACCCTAATTTGAATGTAACTAAAAGCTGGTGATATATTAGGTATGCAAAAAAGTTTCTGCGGTTTTTTAAGGCATGTAATTTTAACAATATTATGGAGTCATGGAGCAGTATTTTGTCAATTCATAGGGCACCCATTTTCCTTTCTTATGGATCTTTCCCATGGCGCGCAGACGATGTGAAACAGCTTGCTGAGTGATGTTTATGGGAAGCCGCTAACTGTTTTTGTGTCTGAGTCGAATCTTCATCCAACAGAGCCTGGAGTTCTTCGTCTTCGAACTTATCGTTGACGTCGAAATCACCCGATTTAAAGCGCTGAAACCATTTACGGCAGGTTTTTTCAGGCGTAGCATCATTGCCGTAAGCTTCTACGATCATTTGATGAGCCTCGGAAGCTTTTTTCTTTAGATGAAATAGGAAAAGTAACGCTTCCCGCAAATGACGTTTTTGAGGCACAAAAGTTGACAACTTTAAAGCTAAAATTGAGGGGTTATTTAAAGTCATATAGGAACCATAAAACATTAATAGATAGTATTTTTAACGCAGAAAACGATGCAAAAAATCGCAATACATACAAATTTATTTATTTATGCATAATATATCAAGTACAAATACGGCGGAAACTTACTTGCACACCTAATAACTAAAAGCTAGACAGCATTAAAAACTAAAAATCAGTTGCAAAAAAAAACAATTTTTTGAAAAAAGGTAAAACGTTTCCGGCGGATAAAACTCATTAAAATATAAGTGTTATTGCTCACACAAAATCTAGACACAATTAAAACGTCAGTTAAAAATAATAAAAAAAAAGTAAATTTAACGAAAAATGCAAAAAAAAATGAGAAAAAGCAAACTTTTGTATTTAAATCTTTCAACACAAAAAAAATTGGGCTCAAAATCTTGGAAATGTGCAAAAGTTTATGGTTGAGAGAAAAGAGTTAACAGGAGGAGAGAGCCGAAGAAGAAAAAAAAAAGAGAGGATAAGATAGAAAAAGAAAAAAAGACAAACTAGGAATGAAAAAACGTTGTCCTTAAGCTAAAAGTAAAAAATATTTTTGACTAAATAAGAGAAAGACTGGGAAAAAATAGAGAGTAAGGAAGAGATTGAGACAGTAAGAAAATAAAAAGAAAAACTGACAAAAAAAAGGAGAGAGGAGAGAGAAGGAGTTCAAAAAACTCCAAATTTTTTTTGTCTTGCATTAGGCTTAAAAACCTAAGCCTAAGCTTGAGCTTGAGCTTAGCTTTCAAAATTAAGTCTAAAAAAATCATAATTTGTTGTTTACTTTTTCCTTTGTGAATATCCTTTTACAATTGCTAACCGTTTGATAAAAAAAGGCAGTGCCATTTAATTTTTTTTTGGGAAAGTCCTATATTTAATATAACTTTGTTTTTACATAAAATGTAATAAGCTAAGAAAATCAAAACAACATGACATGGTATGAAAAATCAAGTGTAAATTTCACAAAAGCAAATACATAAGTGTTGAGAGGCGTTTGTTTTTTGAGTATTTGCAGCAAAGATTGGAAAACACTAAAAAATAGACAAAAGCCTATACCTAAACTTAAGGACTAAGATAAGTATGAACCTCAATTCAAGTCTACAACAAACGTCTAAACCTAATCTTAAGCACAAGCTAAAACCTCATTTTAAACCTAATACTAAGCCTAAGCCTAAGTTTTAGGGGCTAATGCCTAATCCCAGCAAATTGAACCTTTTGTTTATGATTTAGCTTTAACCTGAAATCTAAGCCTTAGCCTACGTCTAGACTATCACTTTAATAACTTATGGCTTATTTAAAGCCTACTCCATAGTTATAGTCTAAGCAAACTAAAAAACTAAAGCCAAAGTTTAGGCCAAAATATAAGCTAATCATAAGCGACAATCTCAGCTTAACATCCCGCCTGAGCCTAAGCCAAAGCTTAAATAAAGTCCAAGGCCAAGCATACGCTTTTGCCCTAGACCTTATTTGATGAATAGTAAATAAGACCAGGACCAAGCGCAAGTAAAAAGCTGTGCCTACCGAAGCCAAAAACCACAATTCAAAGCAAACGTCTTATTATTCGAGCAAATAATTTCTACTTCACCCGAATATAGTTTAGACGTAAAAAAAAGCAAAAAATTGGCGCGTTTTTTTACAATTTGACACTAACCAATAAAACCAATTACTCACCGAAACTATAAACGCATTTCCCAAATTCTTTCACTTAAATAAACAGAAGCAACGCCTAACTTTTTTTAAAGCCGTTAAGCCCCGTTAAAAAAAAATAACAACAAATTATTTCGTAACCAGTAATATAAAAAAAAAGTACAATTATAAAATAACAAAAAGCTTAAAGCCTTTTACCACAAATAATTACAACTCTTTAAGCGTTTACGCATTGAAATTTTTGACGTCTATTAACAAAAAAAGTGAATAATTAGCAAGAAATGAGTCTAATAAAACAAATTGTTTGTAAAACATTGAAAAAAAACTCTTTAGGATTATTTGAAAATGATTGGAAATTGCTGGGTGTGTGTGCCAATTTAATTATGGGTACCAGGGATTAGATGTATACCAAAAAAATACGGATACGGATTTCTATTTTCGCAAAACGAATAACGGGCAATGGATTCTATCCCTGATGTATACCTATGGCTAAAGTTCATGACGGGTATGCGAAGATAGTTTTTTTAGTCAACAAATGACAATTTGCGGCAAAATGAACTGGCGACAGTAATCATGTTTCTCTTATCACTGTTACGCGTTATAGCAAGTCAACTATTGTGCCCTCGATCTTACCGAAGACGGTTCTTTGCTCTTTTTAACAAACGACAGTAAACATTGGCCGATACAAATACTGTAATATGCAATGTAGTAGCCAACCCTACAAATACAGAAAGCAAGTAATTAACTTGGGCAATAAAAATGGCATACCTTCTATTGTTTTTTTAGTGCTTCACCAAAAAAGGTCAATTTAATTGAATAAATTTCATTTGTTCAAAAAAACATTTCAAAAAACAAAAAAAAGCTAAGAATAACAAAATTATTAGTTCAGTGCATTTGCGGTTTACATCCGTGCAACGTCAACAAACTCAATTTACATAATTCTTGACAGAACTTTTCAGGAATTGGTCCCGAAACGCCAAATAACTTTTCTGCATGACTTCCGACGTCAGACGACCATCGTGGAGAACTTGGCGCACTTCTGGGTATAAGTCAAAGAAATCATGTGGCCGAATTGCATTTACAAGACGTTTTTCGGTGAGTAAGTCGGAGACATGTTTAACCGCAATGTTGCTTGCATCAAAGAGTCGACTGAAAATTGAGAAAAGTATGAAAGAGAGGGGGAAGAGCATGCTTGCCAAAGGGCAGGAGACTTCTGGTCTTATATAGCTTGTTTAGTCTTAAATATGGAGCTAAAAGAAAAGCTGATAAAAATTTTAAACACATTAGCCATAACAGTTTCCGGATTTATAATGCAAAGCAACACATACATGGACATGCTCGAACTTGTAATTCTGGCGCGGTACCTAAAGGCTCTTAATACTGACAGGGTGAAACAGAAAAAAAGTAGTCATGTGTAATAAAAAATTTTTTAAATTAAAAATTTTTAAATAATGGCGCAATTATAAATCAATTTTAATTTAATTTTAATTTAATTTATTTTAGTTTTTTTTTAATATTTTTAATGAATATAAACAACAACAAAAAACTACAATACAATACTACCAAAAGTATTTTTCATCAACTGCAATGCATGCAATCCCACTCTTTTTGGAAAATCATCAATTATGCGTTGAATCATTTCAATGTCAAATTTGTGTCATTCTTCTTCGAGTTTCGGTTTTAGATCATCAATGGAATTGTGAAAAGCTGCGCAAACCCGTTTTTCAAGTATGAACCAAACAAACGTTGAAATTGAATTGAACAAGGTTCAGTTTGAACAAATGCATTTGTGACATCAAAAAAATCGGCAAAAACAGAAATACTACCACCTTTTCCGTGAAGATACAAAAATGGTTGGAGTTTGGATTTTTATATTTTTAATAAGTTTAAAAGATGATAGATACTTTTAATGACAAAAAAAACAATATGAAAAAAATCTTTAAAACGAATTTAAAATTGCGCAATTTTTTTTCAATTTTTGATTCAAAAAATTTTAATACACATGGTCACGTTTTTTCTGTCCACCTTGTAGTATAACAGCCCGAAGTGACCGCGCCTTTTTAAAAATATGCTAATAAAACGTGGAAAACGCCATTTAAATCATTTTTTAAAACAAAATACTTCTTAAATTATAATGAAACGGAAATATTGCTAACGGTATACGGCGCCGGCGCCGAAACTGGTGTTTGAGAGGTTTTATAACAATTTTTTATTATTTAACCGTTCAAAACAAAAACGATTTGTCGTAATTCTATTTGAAAATTTTTTACTTAAAACACGGGAAAACAATCTTTGTTATCAGATTGAAGGAAAAAAACTAATGATTTTACGTAAAATTTATTCCTTTTAAAAATAATGAACTAAAGTCTGGTCAAATTTATGTTATTAAAAAGATCTGGCAGTTTTTTTTTTACAAATAATTAAACTTTAGTCCGTTAAACATAAGTATTATTAACGGCCAATTTAATAATAATAGAAACCTCAATTCCTCGCAAAACCTTTGAGCCGCGCATAGCTGGCGTGAATTCGGCAAGCCAAAAGACCAACTGAAAAATTTCTTCAACATCCGACAACAAATCAACACCGATTGTCGATATCAAAGTGTTTAAGTCAAATTTGTGTCGTGGCCGAATCTGAACTGGATAGAATTCATCACGCTTTAAGCCAACCTGCAAATAGAAATTTAATTATTGGTGGTTTAAAATAGAGGACTAAAGGAATGAGAAGGAATAAAAAAGAAAAAAAGGGAGGAAGAAAAAGAGAAAAAAAAAAGAAAAAAATACACTAAAACTGTATTCTCAAAAGCTGAAGAATATAATTAAAGGCAAAAGGAAAAAAAACAGACTTTTTCCAACTTCTCGGCGCGACTTTTTGTTTCTTTAAATTCCGGTGGAACGGGTGCAAAAGAGTCAGCGCTGAAGCCCCGCCAGCCATTCAACAATTTGACCTCAAAAAAGAGATTGAATAAGAATGAGAAGTGGCGATGGGATTTGGCGAAAAAATCCAAATCGCCGCCGGCTTGCTAATGCTCAAACCAGCTAACGCTTTGACTGGCTTTTAATGAGCTTGAGCTTGGTAAAATAGGATCAGATTTGCCACAAATCAACTGAGCAAAAGTCCTAAACAAAAGCATTAGGCATCAGTGCGATTAGACCCAAGCATAGAGGTAAGTTAAAGCTTAAGAATAGACTTACACTTAAGCTAAAATTAAGGCTAACAAAAAAAGCACAAGTTTAAACCACCTAAATAGGGCTTGTAAGCCTAAACTTAGTCTTATACTTAAGTAACAGTTTACCCTTAAAGGTAGGCTTAGGCTAAACGTTTTAAAATATATATTTTTTATTTGGCTTAAGCTAAACATAGACCCTTATTTATAAACTTAAAAATAACATGGGTTCAGATTAAACCCAAAATGTATTAAACTTTAAATCTCAGGTTTAGGCTTACTCTATGCTCAAAATAAAAACCATAAATGCAAAAATAATAAAAACCATAAATGCAAAATAGCAGAAATTGAGCTTACGTCGAATGGAGAAAAGTAACTAGCGTAAAGTTGGAAAATTTGTAAACGCTTTGAACTTGTTTATCATTATCCCATTCCTCTTCACCCGCAGCGCCGTCGTTCAAATTTTGGTAGGGATGGTGCAAATCCGACAATCCATTGTTTATATAATGAATTTAAAAGCGATGTTTGCAATGCCGGCGAAGGCAAACAACCGATGGCCACTGTCTCAATTTTGTCCCCATCAATGCCTAAAAAGTAAATGCTGATGCTCTACGCAATGAGACATAGCAGTCTTCTAAAGCGCAAAAACTGATTTAAATTATTGAAAAATGACCACTTTCAAATTCTCATCTAAATTTTCAGTTGAGATTTTCACATTTCTTACCTAGAGTTCTCAATCATAGTTTTGTTTCACATAATTTTTTATTCAGATTCTCAATCAAGTTCTCACTTAAAGTTTCGTTGAAATTCTAAACTTCTTGTCGAGAATTTTTAAACACAAAGTTTCTCAAAATATAATTTCTGATTTAGATTCTCAAGAAAGTTCTGTATTCGTAATCAGTTTGTTATTAGTTAAATTCTCAGACCTTATATTCGCCTTATTATTAAGATTTCAAACTTCTTTCTCGTTTGATCAATCAAATTTTAACTTTATATTCAAAATTCTCATTATAATATACTAATTTTTTACTTTCAGTTTCTCATTTTTCAATCAAGTTCTTAATTCTAAATTAGGTTCTTAATCCTCTTTCAAATTCTACAACTACATTTCTCCTTAAAATCTCTTCTTCAAATTCTTAATTTTTATTCAAAACCTCATTTCGAAGTTTCTGAAAGAATCTCATTTCAAAATTTAGATGATTCTACCTTAACAATCTTACGCATACTGAATTAATAATCTATAAAAAAGCAAGGAGACATATCCTCAAAAAAAGAAAAAGTCAAAAAGTTTAACTTAACCAAAAAAATGTTAAACGATTACCCGCCTGCGCAAAAAATTCAATGTCGGGTAACATGACTTTTTTCAAGAATTTCTCATTGTACGGCTTTGATTTTGATGGAACCAAAGGTCTTTGAAGCTGGCGTGATATGCAGTTAACAAAGTGGTCGCTGAGGAAGAAGAATGGGTTGGCCAATTCTTGTCACACGAATCGTCTGACTTTTCGCTTGTTGATGTACAATTGTCCGCTTTGTGGTTTGCTGTGCTGATTGAGGTTGTGCAATGCTGTTTTTGCTGCTCGACTAAGTATTTGGCGACAAATTCCTAAAAGACAAAAAATATAGAGCTGCATGCTTCGCCTTAATTATTGAAATATCCTCCTATCTGGACAAGAAACGGTTAACCACTAAAAAATTTTTCGTTAGGATAACATACAGTGCCTTGATCAGTTCATTAATTTTAAACTAAACTAAATCCAAGTAATAAAAGGCTTTGAATCTATTTTTAACATGGCATTGTCTTGCAACGATATAACTGTGCTATGTTTATGGGTACAGTATATTCCATTCAATCAGAGTTTGATAAACTTTTGAATAGTGGGTTACGTTGAAATTTCAGAGTCGGTTGTGTTATTTGTATTATTATTTGCCAGGTTAATGAGGCTTTCTCATTATTAAATTATTATTTATAAATTGATAGCAGGCGTATAGCAATCTTTTAAAAAATTATCCAGTCAGGACAAGACAGTGTTCAGCAATTTTTCATTAAGGTCAATAAGATTATTGGTGAGACTTAAGACCTTTTTCAAAAATCTTAGGACTCAAGGAAAAGTTTATAAAAAGTTTCCCGTCAGGACAACAACAAAAATATTTCTAGCTATAAATTTTATGTTTTCCAGTTAGAACAAAATACAGCGCCTAAAATGGAATCATTAATCAGCCTCAAACCCCTTTAAACTTATCCATCCAGGACAAGAAAATAAGATTAACGATTCTCCTTTTAGGACAATATGATTATTTGAGCCCTTTAAAGCATTTATTATCAGCTTATTATTAAACACAAGTCATTAACCCGTGTGTTCTATTCAAATAATTTTCATTGCCTCATTGTTTCGCTTTTTTGCATAAATCAAAAGGAAAATAATGCAATTTAGCCTAAAGTTCTATTTTTCCTTCAATTCTCGCAAAACTAGTTAAAGTATCTTCTCATGCTTTTGCCTTCAAAAGTATCATCATTTATGCAAAGTTTCAAAATTCAAAACGTTGAAATGAAAAGGAGGCAAATAGCCGCCGCAAATTGAATAACATTAAGGACTTTTTATTTATATTTTTTCCAAAAAAAAGAATTTTTTCACTTTTGAATCGCTCGTCAAAAAATTAAGAGTTGAAAGGCGAATTAAGTGTGCAAGAATTTCCCACTGTTTATTCTCGCTACCACACAAACACGACAAGGACAATAAAAAACCAAAAAACGATAAGGCGCATGTAGTAAAAATTGTGTATATTACTATTAAAAGTTTTGTTCAAACCAAAAATTCCGTTTTAAAACTTTTTAAACAGTTTTTCTTATCACTTCCTTTGTGGTCCGCCGCTTACAGCTCATGCCAGTTTTTGCACAACAAACTTGTTGTTAGAATCTAACAATAAGAATAATCGTAATTGAAAGCGTAAGCCTAAACCCAAGCGAACACAAAGATCATTCAGAGTTAAGCCAAGGAGAAAATTCTAACCATTGAGCTAAGCGTAAACTCAGATCTAAGTCTAACCTTGTTTTAAATCTAACCCCAAACTTAAGCTTAAGCATAAAAATAAGCATCAATACAAGCACAAGCACGCATATGTTTAACTTTTAAGCTGAGTTTAAACCTAAGTATAAGCCTAAGCTTTGGACTAAGCTTAAACATAAGCCTAAGAGTAAGTTGCTGATAAAAGCTCAAGCCTAAGCCTAAGTGTAAGCCAAAGCTGAGACAAGGTCAAAGCCGAAGCTGAATCTTAAGCTTAATCCTAAAATAAACATATATGTTTTCTCCTACACCTTTGTACGTAGGTTTTTTTGTCTGCGTTTTTTCGACCGTACGTCTTTTTGTCTGCACACCACCTTTCCCTATTATTCCCTTAATGATAATATTCAAACACCCAATATATTGCTTCCCTTGTTTTTTGTCCAATTCCCTTCAAATATATCTCACCACATGTATAATATGAAAAATGTTTCGAAACCGAAACCCAAAATTTTTCTTTCCAAATTGCCTTCCCCAAAAAGAAAACATTTAATTCAACTGAATTTTGCAATTTTTTTGTAAATTTTTAAAATTTATTTTCTTATTTTTTTCCGCCTTATTACACGCCACACTTAAGCAAATGATTCCAAAAAAAAAGTTTTTGACTTAACGCGCACATGCGTTTAGCTTATGGCTGGCTAACACAGCAAAAGAGATCATTTAAAGCTAAATAGTATAGTTGCTGCGGCTAAAAAAGCATTTGTTGGTGTTAAATTGTGAAAATAAATGTTTTTTTTTTAATTCTTTCTCAAAACTGAATTTTTAAAAGCCAAATATGAAACTAAAATGGTTTTGGTTGGATGCAAATAACAAAAAGTATATTTTTCCCAAGCTTTTAGTTAAGAATAAATAATTTTAGTAGAAACATGAGTGAGTTAGTTTATTTGCGCTCCGTGTTTAGATTTTAGTACATTGACACGGAATCGGCACTAGGAAAATAGACGCCGGACAAAAAGTCTAATACGTCAAACACTCCCATATTATGTTTAAATACACATTTTTTAAAGTTTCTTGCACCGATGGGGCTTAATAATTTTGGCACAAAAAAATCAATTTTAAAGGGTTAAATTTGGTAAACGCGCACTACACAATTTCCGCCTTTCAATATCATATTTGTATATCATATTTGTGTTATTTGATGATTATACGTGGATTGCCTTATTCGTAAATTGATTGGGTTTTTTTAAAACAAAATCTGTGTTGTCTTTTTGTAAGTAAAATTTCATTCTTTTCGCTTTGACTTTTGCGCCTATCCACTATAGCTATGAATTAAAGAAATTTTGGGTTTTTCCCACCTTTACTTTTATTGTTTTTTAACCTAAAAAGTAAAAGGAATAAAGATTTTACAAGTTTGCCCAAAAAAATTAGCTTTTTTTGCCACCTAAAGTCTTTAATGAGCTTTAAATATTTTGGCTATGCTTTTCCTTAAAAACAAAAAAAAGTCTTTTAAAAAGAAAATAATAACTTTGCTTTTTCTTACATTAAAATCAAATATGTTTTACAAGAATTTATTTTGTTTAAACTTTTTTTCCAGTTTAAGCATTTTTTAACTGAATTTGAATTTCACAAAGTAAATAATTAATCTCGTGTAACTTTTTTTATATCCACAGTCGAGCCACACAAATAAGCTGGCATCTGGGGAAACGTGATTTGTGTAGGATGTCTCCTATAAGCTGGCTTGACGACAAATTCAAAAAAAATTTGAAAAACAATTTCGGAAAGTATTAAAACGTCTTACAAAGAGAGATGACATTGTAGGGAGTATTGACTGTTTAATAAATACAGTGTCTGAAAAGTTTTTGGACAAATATACTTGTATTTAATTTTTTAGTTAAAGAACAAAACTTAACAATAAATAATCAATAAGAAAGCTGAAAAATTTCTCCATAAAATTATTCGAACGGCTTTTCAAAATGTTCATTCTAAGCCGCCACGCAGGCCTTCAGACGCTTAGAAAAATTTTTCAAAGTTGCTAATTGGTGATTTTGGCCCACACTCTTACTTGGCGATTGATTGGTGGTTTGTAGCAGGTTTTTGCTCCAAAATTGACCAATTCGAATAGCCCATCTGTTTGTCTTAAAGGCTCATAAAAAATACAGAATTAAACAGAACGAACAAAACACATAATTTTCTAGAGAATTTAACAGGCTACGCCAAATATTAAGTTTACAGTGTGCAAAATTATGCAAATGTAAAATAGTCAATTAAAAAAGTTGTCCAAGAACTTTTTAGACACCCTGTAATTTTGAGTACGATCGCACAATAGCATTTTTTTAAAAACTAACTTAATTTTTGAAAAAATTTCAAATGACTGGAAAAAGTATTAGAAAGCGTTCTGATAATCGTTAATCATTTATTCTAGACTGACCACAAAGCTTCAATGAATGCATTGGGTAATAACATCGACTATTACTTCACAAGTGATTCTTTTACATACAATCACATTGTTAGGAAGCTGTGATCCAATATTCCTCGGCCACAGCTCACACGCGCCTTCACAATTTCACTTTGGAATCATCTCACTCAAGTGACGGACACAAGTTCCGTCACCACAAACTAAGAAGACTTGACTTGCCGGCGCACAATTCACAACCGGATGAGGACGAGTATTTTCAGTACAGTAACAATAACAATGAATTTATAGTGAAAGAATGCAACTTTTTTCTCGAATGTCCAAAACCGACCGACGAACAATGGAGAAATAAGGTTTCAATTTATGAAAGCTATGAATAAATCAAATCGGGTAATGAGGAAAGTAGGATGGCATTAAAAGTTGGATACAAATATTTTGTAATAAATTAGAAAGTTGATATCGACTCTTATAGAGGCATAGAAAATCCTCTAACAAGGAAAGGCATTCAACTTGTGGTGGAGTTTTTAAAAATAATGTTGACCATTCGAATGATCATATTTTTATTTTTCCGAATCGACATACATACATATGTATTTCATTTTTGCCTAATCGACCTGTACTTTTCGCCCACGCTCTTTTAGCCCGTGTGTTTTATTGCCCGCGTCTTTTTTCTTCTAGAACCATAAGAAAAACCAAAATTTGAAATGAAATTGAAATTAAGTGGAATTGCGTCAGAGCAAAGAGTCAGAGGGAATAACATCGCACAAGCCATCATTCACTTTCTTTTACAAGGAAATGTTTAGATCAATTTCACCGTTGAATGGAGCCACGACGGTGTCATCTACTTAAATATTATTAAATCAGGCAAACTTCCCCGGTTTTTTATTATTCAAAGCGATTATTTTGGCAATGAAGAAGAAAAGGGCTTGTGCCACAGGCCCAAGCACAGGAGATAAAAGTTTGGACACCATAAAGCAAACATCAAGGCCACCCGCCTTTTTGGTTCAACAATGGCCGAGCATCGACGGCCAATCGGCC
>JAWNMF010000038.1:0-157807 GCA_035044305.1 Drosophila nigritarsus | reverse complement strand
AGAGCGAAATACAAAAAGAAAGAACTGGAAAATAACATTAAATTTAAACACAAATTCTATGTATAATGTTGGGAACGAAATAAAGAAGAAAACATTATTTGAAATTTATTTGTGTTTTAATTTAATGTTATTTTCCAGTTCTTTCTTTTTGTATTTCGCTCTCTTTCTTTTTTCTCTTCGCGCTCTTCGCCCTCTTTCAGTGTGTATATAAAGCCTGTTTGATTACTTTTGGCAACTTGAATAAAGTTAATTGTCTATCGAACGGGACCCAACAGGACTTATATTTAAAAGAAATATTTACGCAAGGATTTCAGAGACTCATCTACCAATTTTAAAGCCTAAGCCTATATAATAAGCCAGAGCATAAAGCCTAAACTTAACCGTAAGCTCAACTTGAGCTTAACTATGTCAAATTTTGTACGTTTGAATAAGTGTAAGCCTAAGCCTAAACGCCAGGCGTAACCTCACGTTCAGGCCAAAACGAATTTGTAAGTCTAAACTCTATAAAATTTGAACTTAGGGTCTAGGCCTAAACGTAGTCGAAAGCTTAAGCCCAAAATATAAATGACAAATTTACAGTTTAATTAAAACGTAACACACATTTGTTTTTTCTTTACACTCTGTATCATTATTTTAAGGCGACAAAAAGCGGTAGCAAAAGTTATTTCAAACACAAAAATCAAAAACAAAAGAAAGGCAGCCATTTGAAAGACAAAAGCAACATACTTGGCCGAGTGAAGAGCTGGGCGCATAATTGATTTCGGAAGTGGAGGGATGCCCGATTGTATAGCTTTGGTACTTCAAATGCTTTTTTGATCTGCGCTTTCTGTCGGAGCACTGAAAAATGAAAATAAAATTAAAAAAAAAGAAAAACTGATAAACTAAACAGGACATTTTGGCCAAGTTGCCGTCCAGCGCCGTCGCCGCAACGAAATCGTAAAATAGTCCCAAAACGAAATTTTTACAAACTGAAAGCCAACCTTTCGAATCATCAGCGCATAGACACACAGGTTGAGCATTAAAAATCCCACGCCGACAGCCACTGTTATAGCCAAGTTGTAGTTTTCGGCGGATTTGACGGTGGTCTGCACAATTGTTGCCGGGTCTGCGTTACTTGGCAATGGCCGTTCGGCCGCCAAACTGGATCCTAAAGTAAAAGAAATTAATCTGTTTGCCCAAAAGACCAGGAGCAGGAAACGACATAGGGTCAGATGTTGTGGTTCTTACGGCTTTGGAACAATAAGACAACAGACAAAAACAGGCAGACAAAAGCACGCCAGACAAAAGCACGCCAGACATAAAGATAAAAAAATTCAGAAAACAATATTAGCTTAATAAATAAATTGATTAAATACGAAATAAATTTTTAAGAATCTCTTCCGAAGAGATTCATGTCAGAAAGTAAGCAACACAAAATGTACCGTATTATGATTATGTATTAATAAATTGTTGTCAAAAATTTGTTGTCAACAAAATATTATGATTTCATTATTCTTACAAGATACATACATTGCCTTAAATACACCCAAGAATTATGAACATCCATATGCCTCTCTGTAGCGCTTATTTTTGCAAGATAATGTGAAAGCTTTGAAGACGCTAGACATAAAGGCATCAGACAAAATGACGCAGACAAAACAGTGATAGAAGGCAAACAGACTTATTAACAGATGAAAAAAAAATCAAATTGACAAAAATCAAAAAGACGAGAAGTTTATTGACTTGTTGTTAAAGCTAACCAGCAGTTGAAGACAGTCGTTTCAGTGCGTCTTGTGGAAATGGAGTGGGCGGAAGAGGCGGCAATGGGAACATGTCATTGTGATAACTGGAATAAGGACGGACATTACCGTAGAAGGAATGCTTATTGAAGTGATCGGGCAGGAAGTTGTGTTCCTAAACAATAAACATTAAAGTCTAATTGAATGTTATGATTCGAAGGAGCAGAAGTTGGTTTTTTACCATAGCTACTGAGGTAAACCATCGCCGGATAGTCGTGTGTCTCTATGTATGTCTCATAAGTTCAATGATATTAAAAAAAACTTACTTCGGGAACACCACTTTTTTGGCTATCCCGATTTAGCTGCGGCACAAAACTGTTCCAGAATCCAACATACGCGTTCCGGTAATAATTTTTGACGCGAGGACGATCGCCTACAACCCAAAATAAGGTGATACCGAGCACAATTAAAATGAGAAAGTTAAGTAAAACTAACTAATTTCCAAGTAGGCTTCACGTGTCGCCGAATTGTACTGTGGCCAAGACGTGCCGAAAAACCGCTCTTCTACAGTAGTTATAGTTGAGATTGATTGTGGCTTGGCTGGATCCCTAAAAATGGAAATGCTACGTGAGCATTGATTGTTAAATTTCAATTAATAAAAAATAAAATAGGTGAAAATTCTCTGATAGATTGTTAAATTCTCCATGAGATTCCTAAAATCTTGTAGAGTTCTTCTAACCAAATTAAACACCTAAAACCAAACATAAAAAATTATTAATTCTCCAAGAGGTTTCATAATTTTTTTAGAGGTTTCCAAGATTTGTTTATGCTTTCTTAAATATCGTAAAAAAGACTTTTTAAAAATAAATTTTAAAATACTCCTAAAGATTACCAATTTCTCCTTGAGATTTTTTTCAAATAATGGATAGTAAAAGAAACAAAAATATAAGAAAAAGAATTATCAAGGCAATACTGGCATAAAAAGTTCACCCTGATTTGACAAAGTTTGATATGTATTGCATAAGTACCCGTGAAATGCCTTTGTCATCGTTTGTAAACCGTCCAAAATCCTAAAAAAAAACAATGAAAAATAAATTTGTAATAAAAATATTTAGAATTATTATACAAAAAAAGATAACCTCAGCGCCTTGTTGATTATTCGAAAGGGGATAGCCAAAAATGTAGGGCAAATGGTCGTCGGAGAGTGAGCCGCGAATGCCGTTGTGCGCCGAGGAGTGGGACGAGCCGCTATTCTGCTTCGGCGGCCAAGCTGCGCCGCGTGTCTCATGCGCAAAAACAAAGCTGAAAAATACAATGGAGTTTCCAAAAAGTTGTATCAAAAGATCAAAGAAGATGGGCTAGCAAAAAGCTAAGCCAGAAACATTCGGTCCCAGACCATAGGCCTTACTTACATAAGATTGTTTTTACAGACAATTGGAAATAAAATATGAATAAGACTTAAATTCGACTTAAAAACAGTATTGGCTTTTCGTATTTAAATTTTAATAAAATAATTTTTAAACCAAATGTCCGTAAAACAAAATGTCCCTATGTCAAATGTCCATGAGGCTGTTAAAAGATTAAAAGCTCTATGATCTTAAATGCCGTCCCAAAATGTCCTTCAGGTCGCGCTTTTTTATAACAAATATATGTAAAATTAAATGTCTCAACACCAAATGTCTCATAAAAAAGGTCTCATAACAAGGAATTTTAAACCTTTGCCAATATTTCATTAAAACAAAAGCAAAACAACCTACAAAAAGGTGTTCGACGTCTTGGGCAACTCGTCCGTGGCGTGCATTCGCGCCGTCCGCACCAAAGGTGCCACATAGAGGACGTCGCCCAACGCCGCCAATATGTTGTTCCGCAGAGTTTTGGGATGGTTTTTTGGGTTGTCCCAATCCGTGTACTCATTCAGAATGGCGTCGAAGATTTCACTTCGATGAAAATGAAAAAGATTCCGCGTCAGTGTCCTAAAAAAACAAAGTGTTAGATACAAAAGCACATGGAAAGAAGAAAAACCTGAAAATTTTGTCTCGGCCCGCCAAGTCAATCCCATTTTCCAGGTCCGCATTCGATAGCAAATGGTGGGCCGGATACGCCACAGTGCCAACCATGAGGTCAATGTTGCGAAAAAGAGCGCCGTACTTGGAGCTGAACGAGTATTTGGGATGGTTCGGCACAATCTAAACAAAATTTTAGACTTTAAACTTTAACGTTCCAATTAGTAAAATTAAGTCACTATCTAAAAAAAACTTGAACACATTTTTTAGAAATTTTTTATTTTTATTTTTTGAGACTTTTAAGAAATTTTTAGAGATTTCTTTTCGAGATCTTTAATTATTAAAGAAACATACAATGATTCGGAAATTTAATTTAAAATTTAAAATGTAAAAAGTCTGAGAAAAAATGTGAGGCTGCTCTTTCCAGAGGATCTCTGTTATTTTTAAGCAAATCTTTATTTTTGCTGAGCTAGTGTTCTTGGGCAAACGGCCATTTAATTGAAACGCAATACGAAAATTATTTGCAAAAGATGTTTAAGAAAAAATTTAAGCGAACAAAGGAAAATGAAAATGAAATGAAAGAATACAGGATCTGGGTCAATTCTTCAAATAAGCAAATACTTCATAAACAAACAACAAACTTTTCAATATATACATAAATATAAGGCATATTAAATACATTAAATATTGACAGTTGAATATTTTGTTTTTTCTATGTTTTTCAAAAAAGGACAGTCAATCAACAGTGTATTCAAATTTAAGCGTTTAGAATAACGAACAATTATTTTTCTCAGAAAATTTTTTTAATTAAATTATACTATACTTCTCTATGCGAATTGGAATTTAAAAAAGCCTAATTGAAAAGGAATTGCTTTCATAAGTTTAAGCAAATTATTGTTTTAATGAATTGGCCATGGCCCGAGAACACATTAATTAAATGTAATGATCGTAGTTAGCAAATTGAAATTTTGTTTTGACTTTGTGTCAAGACCAAGGGAAACTTTAAAATCATGGGTATCTGGAACTGGTTTTCATTTTTGTATCTTTGAATAATGTTAATGAAAAAAAGGTCTCCAATATAACGCGTAACAGAAAGGAAAACAATTTCTCAAAGGCTTTAAAAAGCAATCAAAAGATTGGGCCAATTTTGCCTAAAAAAATATTTTAAAAGTTGACAAAACTACAGTATTCCATTAATTTTTAACAAATTAAAAAACCTTTTACCTGTCCGTCAATAATGGGCGCAAACGCAGAAGTGAAGGTCGGGACGAGAATTTTGCGCGCCGCAGCCGTCAAGTTTTGGTGGCTGTGCTCTTGCAGACAACGGACAATATGAGATGTCTGTTTTTGAAAGGCGTCCTCCGCCCGATGGTTGTTTGTCTTTTCGCACTAAAACGTTTTCTTTTATCACAAAATATGTCAAATATGTAAAAATAAAGCAACCTCAAGTTCTTGGGCCACCTGTAGCAAATACTGTTGTGGGTTGTCAACCATCGCCCACGGACACAAGGCGCTACCGTCCAGCAGAATAGCCCGTCGGAATAACCGATTCTTGGGCTGTGTGATTGGAGAAGCCATGAGCAATGAGATTAGCGCAGCACCCGAGCCCCAGCCTATAACAACCAAAATTGTTTTTATGAAAATGCAATATATTAATAGCTGTTGGCGCTCACTCTTGCCGCACGGCTAAATATTATCCAAATGATTGGAAAGTTTACCCAAAAGTGTCAACGACGCTGGGTCGGCGCCAAACGAAGGCAAAATATTGCTGAGAATTTTTAAAGCAGCAACCAAGTCGGAGAGACCCGCATTTCCCGTACAACTATTCGACTCGCAACGCCCCAAAAAGCCTATAAAAAACTCAGGTAAAAAAAATTAAAATCTAATAGATCAACTTCTCTTGCAGATCATATAAAATAAAGAAGTTTCTTGCAGAAATTTAGAAAACATTGCAAAAAATAACATCTAGCTGAAAATTTGTGTTTTAAAGATTTTGAAGATTAACTAATGATAATTTCTCTTTTAGACCTTGCAAAACAATGGATTTTAAAAGCAATATAATAGAAGAAGTTCTTCTTCTTGCCAAATCTTTTTTTACACAAATTTTTAAATCGTGTAAAGGATCAATTTCTCCTATAGATAATAAAAAATAATTTCTTGCGCAGATTTTGAAAACAAGATTAAAAATGTTTTTTTTATAAATAATGCAAAAAATGGGTTTTATGTTGATTTTTAAAGAAAGTTAACAGAATAAGCTTTTTAAAAAATCCTAAAAAATTACTTGGTAGATTTTATACTAGAAGAGAAGGTAATTCATGGTAACACATTTGATGTTTAAATTCTCAGAGTTACCTTCCTCTATTGCAAAAAAAAAACTTAAAAAAGAGCTACCATAAATGCCTAATCGATAGTTCAGTGTCACAACAACAGTTTGGCCGTAGGCAGCTAGAATCGAAGCGTTAAGTGCATTTCCCGCGCCCCAACCATAATCACTTCCGTGGACAACGACAAGAACCGACAATTGTGAACCTGAGTCGCCATTGTTCGAACGTTGCTCTAAAAACTTTAATTTTGCAAAAGTCCAAATATTCAAATGCATTTTAAAGTAAAGCACTTCAGTTGAAGAGTGAGAAGGAAGCCGCTACAGTAATCATTTTGCATGCGTTACATTAAGTACACTACGGTAGGTATATTAAGTAATTGTATTGAGAGAATGCCATCACAAATAACATCAACTAGCTCAGTAAGTTTAAAAAAGTATAAAATTTGAGTAATTGCGGTAAACTTAAATATAGCACAAAAACACTTTTTCACAATAATCAATTATAAACAGTAATATAACTGTTTTGCAGTGAAACGTCTCATAAAAAAAGAACACCAAACAGCCAATGAGAGTAAAAGAACAAAACACTATAAAAAGAGCTGACAGCCGTGTTCGAGACCTTGCAGGTACTTGTTTGAAGAAGTTGACATTCCATTGAGAAGGGGTGGTTGGAGTTCCAGATTTCGGTGGAACCTCCACTTGTAGTGTAGTACTTTGTTTAGGACTTGTATCCATATTACGTGATGTATGGTAACACAATAGTATTGTCAATAATGTTTATATAAGTAAATAAAATATAAATGCGCTAAAAGTAAACTATTAAGTGCTATCATTGAGATTGCAGTAAAACGTCTCATAAAAAAAGAACACCAAACAGCCAATGAGAGTAAAAGAACAAAACACTATAAAAGGAGCTGACAGCCGTGTTCGAGAGTCAGTTTTGCCAAAAGGATAAGAACGGCCAGGAAGAGGAGAGGAAAGGAGAAGTGATGAGCGTTTATATTTTATTTACTTATATAAACATTATTGACAATACTATTGTGTTACCATACATCATAATACATAAGGGTTCAATGCCAGAGTGCTTCCACTACAGTTTGCAACAAAAAATTGGGTACTTAATTACTTTAGACCACACCTCAAAAAAAAATTTTTTTTTGATTTTTAAATTTTTAAAATTTTTTCAAACATAATGCCAAAAATCTTTCAATTGTTTTATTTTTGGTGTTTTGTGTCGCGTCTCGCGATTATAAGTCCAAATTTTTGATACAATAATTTTGAATGAGCGGTTTTCATTTGTCACTACGCATACTACTGTAATCCAGTAATTTCGGGAAAAAAGTACAGATGAAAAAAGGACGGGCAGTACAGCTCTGTGTGTTGGACTGTTATATTACGCTGCTATTGTTTGCGCTTGTTTTTTTGTTAACTTAACCTTTCAACGCCTTCAAGTTAAGTCAAGTAATTCTCTTCATTTCCTTCTTTCTCCCATTTTTCCCCATCCGTTGGCAACATTTTGAAACAAGCAGGCAAAAAAAAATAAAAAAATTTTGCCTGGTGTAGCGTAAAAAATTTTTTTTCGAGGTTTGGCCTAAAGTAAATAAGTACCAAAAATTGAGTCGGTCAACAGTTTTAAAACAAAGAAACACAAACCAAAGCGCTCCGGCACGTAGAGATTCATGTAAAGACAATCTTCAGACTGCGGTTTAAAATACGGAAAAATCTTATGGATGTTGTCGAACCGTTGCGAAGACATTGTTTTTAAGGCTCTAAACAACAAATAAATAAATAGGAGAAATTTTGGTACTTAAAAAAGAAAATAGGTTTACTCCGTCTCCGAAAGCTGAGGCAGACCCGATTGGACGCACACCGGCGAGAATTTGAACGTGTCCTTGGGCTGGTGCGTCCACTTTGGCGCCGATATTGCCATATTGAAGCGATACTAAAAAGATTTGCGCGATAAAAATCAATTTTTTTACTTCTAATTAGCAGTACGTCCCAAAAATTAATTAATCCTTTAAAAAAAATGTGTTTGAAATTCTTTTAGGTCCCAGCACGAACGATCTTTTGGGTCTTAGCACGAACGTAGTTGAAATGAGCAGTGAAAAAGCTAAGTTAGGATAGAAATTTAGATTTTCATCTTATTTAGCAGCTGTTAGATTATATCTTTAGGGCGACGGGACTATTACTTGTTTTCCTCTTAAATTCTCTGGAGACACTCAATTGTGTGCGGTTTTTGCTGATTTTGAGCTCAACAAATCTAATGAAAAATACGATCACCAATAATAAATTTTACTTGTTTGGAAGGCGTCACACCGTAGGGAATCCCCAGGTACTGGGACACAGCCGGCAGATCTTCATTGGACGCTGGAATGACGGTCTCACCGCGCACAACTCCAAACGGCGTCGTGATTGTGCGCTGTCCAAAATTAGAGGCGTCTGCGGCGCCAATGCTCTTCGCCAGAACCGCATGGGCCAACAATCCGCCAGCCAGCGACCAATGCCATAAGGTTTTCCGCCGCCGCTTTTTCAGCGTTAAAAACTCGCAGATCAAGCTGTGGAAGTTGACCGCTGATTGGATGGCGTAAAAGAGGAAGGGGAAGAGGCTGGGCGCCACAAAAATATTGAAGACATTGCTCAATGGCAGCCAGGGGACAATAATCTTGGTGAACCAGCCAAACGTTTTCATCGTAAATTCATTCTTTTACCGATTTTTCCACTCTCCGGCTGTTGGCTTAAGCGTCGGTTGGGTGTAAGCGATGTGGGAGAGAGCGCATTTTGAAGTAAATTAATAAATAAACGGTCTAAAATCAAAAAAATGAATTTAACGGATTGCTTATTGAAATTGCAAACACAAATTCCAAAACTCAAATTCGAAAATTAATAAAAACCAATAAAAAAAACGCACAGACAGACTTGGTTGTTGGGCAAACAGACAAATGGCCTCCCATAAAAGTATTGTCAAATAAACTGGAAAAATAAAGACAAATAAACAATAAATAGACAGAATGTTTATAAGAAAAAAATGAACGAAAAAATCAAACAAGCGGATAAGCAGACAAGCAAACAAACAAACGGACAAACAAATTAACAGAAAAAAAAAGACAAATAGACAATATACGGTTGAAAGAATGAAAAGACAAAATGGCTGTCAAATGGATAGATGACTGGACAAATATGTAATTAAAAAATTAAAGTGATAAAATATAACCGAAAAAATTTGCTAGGACAAAATAACTGTCAGACAGTTAGGCAAAGAGACAAAATGAGCTAAGAAAAAATAACTGTCGGACAGTTAGGCAAAGAGTTAAATTTGTTAGGACAAAATGGTCAAAGGTTTACTTCCAGCCTTACTTTAATTTACGCCTTTTCGTCCTAGAAGACGCAAAGACAAACTATTTGTTCATAAATTAAGTGTCGAAATATGTTTTAATTATAACCTTTTAGCAAAATTTTGTTGCCTCTAACAATAACATTTTTGTTAGGGAACATTTGAAAGAAAAATAATAAAACGTTCAAATTTTTTTTTTTTGAAAATTATTGAATGAATGATTGATTAACATTTTGGCATTTAAACTATTAAAAAAAACAATAGCAAATTAATAAATGTAGTTTATTATCAAAAAAAAATCATGGACCAATATTAACGTTAATTGTCGGAACGCAAATGGGATGAAGCTTCAATTAAGAGGGGCTTTAATTAATAAGGGGCTTTTCATAGGAAAAAAGGCTTCTGTTTTCAATCAGTTAAAAAAAGGAATTATTATTTTGGCATAAACGAATAAAAACATTTCAATACTCCATTTAGGTTTTGATTTAGGATTTTGGCTTCGATTTCTATTAAGAGACTTAGGTTTGAGCTTATTTTTTTATTTTGTTTTTGCATAAATTTCAAAAACTTTTGCTTAAATGTCAATTAGAGTTGGCATCTAAATTTAAACTTTGATTTGAAATCAAAGCTTTTAGCAGGTTTAAGCTTAGGGATAGAATTTTAACTTATGGATTCGGCCGAGTATTGAGCTTTTACCATAAAAAAATATTTACGGCTAATTGGCTTTAGTGAAAATTTTTATTGCTTAATGCATTGGTCTTGTGTTATAGTTCCGGTTACAGGTTTATCATCAAACTCATGCTTTTGCTTAAAGCTCAGCGAAATAATTAATTGAGGCAGTTATCCACTTTACATGAGAGATTCATAATTATCAACTCGTTTTCAGATATATTGGAAGCATCGATGAACTTTGATGTCGACTAAATAACCAATTCCACACAAATTGAAAACAATAATTTGTTTATTATTGCCTAAAAAATAATGGACTTTTAAAGTCAATGCGGCTTTTAAAATACACATAATAAAGGCATGAGCAAAATTCAAAGTCGTCCAATTGATTACTCAAAATAAAAAGAAAATATTTAAAAAAAAATAAAATTAACGCGGCAATTTTGTCCAAAAGAGGGGAAGGAAAGAAAGTAATTTAAAGAGTAATTTCGACAAATTTCCTCAAGTCTCTCACTCCATTTTTCTTTTTTTTACCTTAATCGAAATTCTCGTCTCATTGCTTCACACAAACAAATTTAGTAAAACTTTTATTTAACAGCCTTAAAAAACAAAAGAAAAAAGTTGGAAGGAGGAAAGAGGAAGGAGGAAGGAGTAAAGAGGAAGGAGGAAAGAGAAAGGAGGAAAGAGTAAAGAGGAAGGAGGAAGAGAAAGGAGGAAGGAAGAAGGAGGAAGAATAAAAGAGGAAGGAAGAAGAAGGAAGGAGTAAAGAGGAAGGAGTAAAGAGGAAGGAAGAAGAAGGAAGGAGTAAAGAGGAAGGAGTAAAGAGGAAGGAGGAAATAGGAAGGAGTACAGAGGAAGGAGGAAAGAGGAAGGAGGAAGAATAAAAGAGGAAGGAAGAAGGAGGAAGGAGTAAAAAGTTTAAAAATTTGAACAAAAATGAGAACAAATCTGTGGCGGAAATACGAACTGTCCGTGTCAATGTTAATTCTAAGGGCCACAATTCGGGACGAGCCAGCAAGAGAAAAAGTAGCCAGATAACCGTAACTAAAAAATTGGCATAGTGCCAAATTGTATAAAACATTTTGGCATTATGTCAAAATGGAAAAAATATTTCAGGCATTCTGTCTCAATATTTAATATAGTCGAACATTGTTTCAAATTTTTTGGTACTGCCAAATCATTTAAAATGTTTTTGGCATTCTGCCAATATTTGTAATAATATTTTGATATTGTGGCAAAATCTTCAAATAAGTTTGGCATTATGCTAAATTGTTTAAAATATTTTTGCATTATGTCAAAAGTGTCTAAATATTCAACAAAATTCAAAAACAATAAAAACCATTCATTTAACCGGTTTTTTCAATTGAAAAAAAAGTGGTCTTCATGACTAATGAGTGGAAAAGTTCATTTTGAAACAAAACCAAATTTATAATTTCATTTTTAAACAAAAGGAAAAAAAAAACTGAAAATGAGTAGATAAATAAATGTTTTGCCATAGCCTTAAAATTCTTTGCAGTGTTTTGCACCGATGTCATTAAGTGTTTTCTTGAATAAAACTTTTTTGATACCTTATAGTTCATCTCATTAAATTCCCGCAGGATTTGTCTTATAGCCAATAAAAAAAAATTTACTTTACACAAGTAGCAAATTTTAGGGAAAAGCATTTCTGCGGCGCATTGAAATTGGTTTTATCAAAAGCAAAAACATTGTTCGTTGCATGGCGCGCGATCTGCACAATTAAGAAATGCGCAGTTTGAAAAATGAGAAATTATAGTGAAATTTCGAAATTTTTCTCATATTTTCATTAGGTGCAAATCTGGTTAAATTTTCTGATGGTCCTGCAACAACTTTTAAAAAAAAAAATTAACTTTTTAAATTCCTGGCCGTGTCGTGGCCACCAAATTGCTTGCCTAAGGTAAAGTATTCATACAACAACGAGATGATTAAAAATTAAAATAAATAAGCCAAAAAAAATTACGCTACAAAAAACATATTTTCAAGAAAAAAAAAGCTTTGAAGATTCCAAACAAAAACAAATAATAAGGCAAAGACATAAGTAATTAATGAAAGTGTCACTTTCTCGGCATTGACAATACAAAATGCTTTAAGTAAGCGTGTTAATTTATTTTTGGCAAAAATAAGCTTATTGTTAAGTGCAATTTTCAAACATTCATTTTCTTCTTTTTTGAAAGAGAGAGAGAGAGAGAAAAGGGTACAGAGAAAGGAATAGAGATTGAGGGGTAGAGAAGAAAGAGACAGGGAAACAAATAGATAGAATTTAAGAGGAAGATGAGAAACAGAAATATAAATATATATATATATATATATATATATAGAGAGAGAGAGACATACAGACAGGAATACAGACAGACAGGCAGAGAAAAGAGAGAGGATCCCTTGTGTCCCCACTGACTGCGTCGTGTTTTCAAAATTTGGGGATGCCAAGGCCTTTGCTTTTATTTTTTGCTTAATTTTTTTCCGAATATTTTTAAAATGATAAAATAATTTTTTTTGTCTTTTTAAACGGGAAATTTCGCGGAGACGGAAGTCTTTTGTTTTCATCATTTTTTGGCCGAAGTTTTGAGCAGTCTTTCTCCATTATAACATTGCTATTATATAAGCAGTTAACATTCATATTTGTTTCACTTTAAGTATTACTTAAAGCGTTAGAAAAAAAGGAAATCCTTTTTTTCGCCTCTTACCCAGTCAATACCGTGTTAATTTAAAATCTTTAATCTCCTATTTAGTTATTGCTTAACTTTTTGTTCAGCAAGTAAAAAATAACTTTGTCTTTGGTTTTTGCGGTAATTTGAAGCAAATGAGCAACCATAATTTTATAAAACGCGTACATGTAGAAGTTTGGTCTGGCTGCCCACTATCCTCTCAGCTCCTTCAAGCTTATACTTACGTCATTAACTAACGGTGCTGAAACGTTAGCACATTGTTGAACGTTATTCAAGGCCAGTCACCCAACTGTTGGTAGGATGCGCGTTAGATTTGAGCACGAGTCGCCAAAATTGACGGAGTAGGTTAGGTATAAACTGAGTTTGAGGTCTGCCTTAAATTAACCCAAATTACTTAAGCATGGGGGACTTGTGCAGTTTACGCCACACCAGTCAAAAATTTTTAAAATGTTAACTAACGTAATGCCAAAAATTTAAACATTTCCAAAAAATATGCAGTTTATTACAGAAATTACTGCACTATGTTTTTTATCATTTTTTTTACGGTAACTGTTTTCAAATTTCATTTTTTTTATTAAAATCAAAAGATGCTATTTTTTGCAGCAAGTGAAAGCTATTTAAATAATATAATTACTGTAGTAAAAATAATATTTATAATGTAGCCGTTTATTGATCTTTTTTGGCATTGTGTTTGTTGAAATAATTTTTTTGATTAGTGTAGCGTAAATTGCACAAGTACGCTAATAGTTTTGTTAGAACAGCAAAATTCAAATCGAGGTTAACACAAAATGGTTTGCGGACAAAAGAAAAGTCGGACAAAAAGACGCAAAATTCAATAGCAAAAAGTTAATACAATTTTTCCATAATTTTTTCATCGTAATACGGTACACTTTGTGTTGTTTACTGTGTTCGCGCCAAAAAATTTAAAAAAAAATTATCCGATATGGTAATCAGCTATTTTTAAATTGAGGGTCTTATTTTGCCTTTTTGTCCGTTAGTTATTTTTTTGTCCGCGTCTTTCTATCCGGCGTCGTTTGTCCTAGAGCCGCACAAAATAATTGAAAAAGTTAGTATATTAAACTTTATGAAAAAGGGTTGTAAAGTAGGCGTCTAAGAAAATAATTGCTGAAACTACAAAGTTAAAGCAGGTTTCCTCAAAATCCTTGGTAAGACTTTTATTTTTACATATTCGTACTTTTATTTTTTATTACCAAAGTAAGTTGGGAGAGAATCTTCTCACTCCAAAATAAAACTTTATTTGATTCGATTAAAGAGACCTTGTTCTCCAAATTTACATATTTAAACGAAAAGGGGCTATTCGTCTTTCCCTTCTCTCTCTCTCTTTCTCTCTGTCTCTCTCTTTCTTTTTCTCTCTTTCTCTTTCTTTTTCCCTTTTTCTTTTTCTTTCTCTTTCGTTTTTCCCTCTCTCACCTCTCTCAAAGTTTCTTCTTTTGCATTTTCTCTCGCTTTCTTTCTCTTTAACTATTTCTGTTACACAAATACAACCACAAGATAATTTAATTCAATGGACAACCTAACCATTATTTTTGGACTATTAATCTGTGATTAAACCATTCAATTTTATTGTTTTCTTTTTTTAATAATTTTAATTCTCTATTAAACTGTAAATTTAAAGTCGCGTCGTAATACGTAAATAAATTAAATTAAATTTCTTTTATCCTTCGCCAATTATTTCTGTTCAACTTACTGCCTCTCTCTTTATCTTATAAATCACTCATCCTTTAACTCACCTCTCTGATCGATAAACCGACTTGACGAATCATCTTAAAAAATTTATTTAACGTATATTCCTCCAGTTTTCACGAACTGCACTTCTTTAAACACTTGCAGATGGAATGTTCCTTAAAATAGCATTCCACAACAAAGTAAAAAACAAAAAGTCGACAAAAAGAATTTTTTTTTCTTTTTTTTTTTTTCACCTAATTGAAGTGGCGACGGCGGCGGCGGCGCGAACTTAAAATATTGCAAAAAAAAATAAGTGATGAGTAATTTGGCACTTAATTGTGTTGATATTTTGAAATTATGTGATAAATATTTTCTTTCTTACTTACCCAATTTTTATAGCCAACACGCTTTTGAGAGTAAGTGTATGAGAGAAATGCTATGAGAGAAAATAAGAATGCTTAACACGTAAAAACGCAAAAATTAATAAACAAAATTAAGCAAAAAAAATTGGAGTTTGTGCGCGTTCGAAACGGATAAAAAAATATTAGCCAAATAAGGCGTAAATCTCTGGTCTTTCATCTTTTTTTGGAGGAAGCAGACCCAGGAGGGTTAGTTGGCGCGCATTTGTTTTGGGATAATTTGCGAAGAATAAATGAATTCAAAAAATGCACAGTTTCAAAGTTAAAAATTCTTTGCTTTGAATTTATAACTTTTTTTGGGAAAAATTGTGGCAAAAAAAAACGAACAATTGAGTTACAAGTGGCAGTGTTCTATGGAATACGGCCAACACAAAAATTGAAAGGAAGGTAATAAATTAGCCAATGCACAAAGCAGGAAAAACTTAGGGCAAAATTTTGGCAAAGGTCGAGTTTATTTTACTTGACTGGTCGCTCATTGGCTGAATTTTTTCTTGACGAAACGTCTATTATTTCAAATGATATTTTAACTTTAACGCTTTTCAGTGCTTGAGATGAGCTTTTCAGGCCGTTTTGCAAGGAACACAAAAATAGAAATAAACGTCATAAATTGGCAATTGCACAACAGAAAAAGGAAAAAGAATTTTTTTTTAGCAAAATTTTGTCAGTAAAAAAATTCTAATTTTAGGCATTTATTTTAAAAAATATTCACAATTTGGCAAAATGCCAAAGTGTCGTTGCAAGACCATTTATAAAAATTTCATATAACAATCACATCTTGTCCAACAGAAATATTGCCTGGGATTTTGAAAAGTTTCATTTTTGGTCCTACCACGAAGTTTTGCCAATATTTTTAAATTTTTAAAGAAATTTCAAAGTTTTTGAAAAATTGCTCATCTAAAGTATTACAACGCTTTTGTAGAAATGAAGTGTAAACTTATGATTTAACTGGAAGGTGTATCTCAATTCCCATTAAGGCTTTAGACTATTCTGCAAAAAAGGTTTATACTTGTTTTACACATTTTCAACGTTAGAGGTCTTTTACATTGAAAGTGATAGACCCACATTGCAGGCTGCTTAGATCCACTGTTTTTCCTATAAGCCATGGGTGTTGAGTAACACATAAATTAAGAAGACAATGAATATAGCCAATGCCTAAATTAAACAATTCTAATTTGTAATAGTTAAACAAAAGAAGGCTAAAAGAAATGATGGAACAATAGCGGACGAGTTCAAAAAACTGAACGAGTTTGATTGATATGTTTATTGTTATCGCCTAATTTATAAGCAGTGAAAATGGGAATTATTACTTTTTACTTTTAAAATGTCTTTTGGTTGGTTCCGATTAATTTGTAAACATTTTTGATTGGAAAAACGCAAAGGAACATTAGTGGCTTGTAGTTGATTGTCTCCGACACCGACGAAGCATAAAGATGCCGGACAGCAAAAAATTGAGCATAAAAGGGCGTTGCCCACACAAAAGCCGAGGAAAACAGTGAAGAGGGGGGGGGGGGGGGGGGGGGGGTGCGGGCAATTCATCAGAAGATTTCTTAGTAAACAATTTAAAAATATTAAAAAAAAAGTGAAAACTAAAAACCAAAAAAAAAATAGTTTTTTCACGATTGCCGTTAGTATAAACCCGAAAAAGACCTATATTTGCCTCCTTTTTTCAATAAAAGTAGAGGCATCCATTGGAAAGGAGCTTTTATTGCGGATCTTTATTTTTTTTGAAATTATTTTTTCAATTATTAAATTTAGTTAATGAATAATTTATACAAAACTGCAATTTAATTGTCCCAAAGTTGGCTTTTGAGAGCTTAAGCGTAAAAAAATAGGAATAAAAAAAGATAACTTATAGAATATGGATAAAATCAATACGAAAAAGCAAAAATTTAAAACTTCCAATCAAATACAAAAACAGAAAATGTTGAGATTCGGAAAGCCAAATTATTCCACAAAAAAAATATGTCTTTGATTAGAAAAACAACGAGTTTAAAGCAATTTTAATCCCTTCGCGAATTAAAACGCTTATAAATGAATGTTTAGAAGCAAAAATAGCAATGTACTTGCAGATGGAAAAAAAATTAGTTCCGCAGCTTTTCATGTCAGTATAGCTCAACCGGACTAAGTATTAGTGCTCAAGTAAAAGTGGTTTTGCCAAAGAAAAAAACTGCTATTTGGACAAATTTAAAAATAATATTATTTAATCATTCAAAAAAACTTAACAAAACCCAAGAAAAAGTTAGGCCTAGCTCAATGCAGCCTAAGCTAAGTCAAAGCTTACGTACATATAAGTTAAAACCCAAACTTCAAGCAAAGCGTCAGTCACGAAAATTAAGCCAAAAAATTAACTTTGAACTAATCCAAAGCCTAAAAAAGATATCTACATGCTAGGAAAACCAAGCAAAAAGCCCGCAGGGCGTTTAACTTTAAGCCATGGGCTATGACATATGCATTAGGCGGAAATTGTATCGGTGATGCCTAAGCAAAAGCTTAGGAATATAAGCAGCCTACACCTAAACTATAAGCACAATTTTAATACCAACCAACCTAATGGGTGCCAAAAGCTGTAACATACTCGTATGATCATGGATTGGTTTGTTGGAAAAAAGCCAGAGAAGATTACTGTATAAATAAATACTGTAATGGAAAAAAACATGAATATCAAAATAAAAGTGTTGACATATCAAAATTTTAAGTACACAAAACTGGGAATATTGAAACTTAAAAAATCAAAAAATCTATTGACGCAAAGATGATTTGCAGAGAAGGACTGACTGACCAATTTTTGAAATGCTCAACGCAAATAAATAAATGAGGAGAACAGATAACATGATTTTTTGCAATTCATACTCTTTAAAAAGCCTTAAATTTTCAGTGTTTTTTTTTTCGTTGTTTAAACATTTTCAAACAAAAAAATAAATAAAAAATAAACCCATCAAACTAACGTATACAACTCACACAAATTGCGGGGTAAAACAAAAAAATAAATGATTCAAAACAATCACTCACCAATTGGATCACCAGCCCAACAAGCAAAAAATAAAAGACGGAATAATTTGTTGAGGATGGAAAGAGATTGTTTTAAGTGTTATAATTTGTTGAGGATATTGGACGGGTAAGTGAAGCCTAATCTGAGCAAGTCTGACTTTTCAAAGCCTGGTGCTCCTTTGAGGACAATTTGAACTTTTTCAATTGCTTTTTCATTTTGATGGAAAACACCTGTGTTCAAGTCAAATCACTTTACATGGCGTGACACTGCCTCGGCAAAAAGAAAATTAGTTGCATTAAACATTAAAATTGATACAAAGCCTTAGAGAAAAAAGTTAAGCAAATGACAAAAAAAGTATGATAAAGCAAAGGTTAAGAAAAAAAAAAGACGAAATAGTACACAGAAAAGGAAAAATAATACATGACAAACAAAAAAAGCCCAAAGCTATGAATCTAAACTTGAGTTTAAACATTAACTGAAGACTAAGCATAATAAAAGGCTTAGCTGAAACAAACAACCGCTCTTAAGGATACATTTAAGCTTTAGCCTTAAGACTAAAGCTATGGCTTAAGTCTTAAGCTTGCTTATCAGCTTAGGCAAAAGCTAAAGCCTTAAGCCAAATGGCAAAGTTAAAACCAATGCCAGAGTCAACCTAAAATATAAGCCTAAGCCTAGCAATAAAAGGTATCTAGCTAAGCATAAACTTAAGCATAAAAGCCCGAGCTCAAAAGTCAAGTTTAAGCATGAGTTTCAGCTTAAGTTAAATCAAAAAATGTGTGCAACACATTCATTTGCTTGAATGTCGAAAGAAACTGATAGTAAACTTGATGTGCCCATAAAACATTTCAAATCAAATGAAACAAAGAGTGAATTCAAGCTGATTACAAGGTTAGAAATTAGAAGGCTTCTCAAAAAATAAAGATTTGCAAAGTTAAACATAATTTAAAGAGGAGCGAAAAAAAAGTACAAGGCTCGTGAAAAAATATTAAAAAACCAAAATCAAAAAAGAAAATATAAAAGAGAAATCATTAAAAAAATTATCACATTATCCCATCCAGCTGATCACTCATCATTTAACCAAAGGACAATTGGTCAAACCAGCATATCAACAGATGCTTGCACCCGCAGCCTTCCATAAAAAGGACAGCTAAGACTTTAATCACAAAACAGATGTGATTGGTAAGAGTATAAAATTGACGCAATTATATCGTAAACGATTTGCAACAAAATATTTTTATAAAAAATGAGTAAAAGATCATTTTCATTGCCGATTATCGATCCCCACCCAGTTTGTGTACTTAACGGTTGTTGATAACACAGGCTGTTTTATCTTCTTTTGACTTATCATCTTTTGCCTTCTCTCTTTTACATGATATTTGAGTACTAATTACTTGGGCTTATTTTAAATGCGTTAAGCTTCGCACAAATATTTTGTTTCCTTTTGAATCTTTTCCTCATTTTTTTCGTTAAATGTAGGAAAAAAAAATAATAAAAGCAAAAACAAATCGAAAAATTGTTATCTGGCTTTTGCACTAAGATAATATGCAGTTGCATTTACAAAGGAGAAATCTTTATTTATGTTTATTTCATTTTTATTGCTCATTTTTTTTGCAATTTTGAAGTCATTAAATATTTTAATTTGCAACAAAAATGACTTTTACTAAAAAAACTTTTTGTTGCAAAGAGCTTAGAGTATGCAGTTGTGCAAAGATTGGTCTTGGACTCGGATGAGCAGCTGTAGGACAAAAAGACTCGAGACAAAGGGCTCTGGAAAAAAAAGACGAATCTCAAAGAAAAAATTTTAATTAAAACATTTTGTGTAAATTTTAAATAAGTTTTTATCGTTGGCGGCATTAAATTTAGTATTAAAACAACGATAAAAAAAGTTGACTTAATTTTAAATACTATACTTACCGACCTGAATTCTGCGAATCTGATTTGCCCTGATCTACTGCACGACTTTAAGACAAAAACTAACTAACAACCAAACTTATCAAACAGAAAAATAGAAATACAGGTCGTACGTAAACCACAATTAAAAAAAAGAAATTAGTTCCGTGAATGATAGCAATAAATTTACTGCATTTATTCCTAATTTATTTATAATATATAGTGTTTGAATTTTTAAACATAAACATATGATAATTCAATAATTTATTTAAATAGTCAATAAATCAAAAAACATAATTTTGTTTATTGAAAACTTTGGCAGTAAAATTTTTACCTATCTATTCATCACCTTACAGTGCTGGGATAAAGACTCCAAAACATGAAACACTGTCTGTTGCCATAGTGCCAGAAAGAGGGCACACCATGCACAAAAGCAATTTAAATAAGGCATTTTGAAAAGTGTTATATGGCCGTTTTTGTCAACAATAGACCATCCTTAAATTGAAATGCGGATGTTGCCAGTCCTCGTGAAGAAGACACAATGCAATATTGAACACAGTTAATTAACCCCAATATGACAGTAAGAAAATTTTTGTGGCATTACATATAGCTCTAATGCAAAACAACGATAGTAATTTGACAAATTTTAAATATATGCCATAGTTATGCCCTGAATCTTAAAACTAATTGATGATGTATATCAGAAGTCGCAACGCCACAAAAAAATATCCGGAAAAGATGAAATTTAATTTTTACACAAAATATACCTGAAAATCTACTCTTTATTAAAATTTGATTATTGATTGGATTGCGTTGTTTTTGTCCGAATTTGTCGGAATAAAAACTTTTTGATGTGTTTGAAAGTGTCTCGAGTCATTTTTTTACGATTTCACAGGCTGGAAGCAACAGAAGGCTATCTCTGATATGGCTACAATGAAATGATTTGAACTCGAAAATTAGCATTCAACATTCACTAGCAAGCAATTTTGCACTTTAATGGCCTGATTGCAATTATACAAAAACGCATGATTAAATGTTATAAATGTCTAATTAATTAATGTTGATATTCTCTAGATTAGCTAACTTGTTTATTACAGTAAAACCTGAGAACATGTAGTTGGGTAAAATCACAAACTGCCTATAATTAGAAGTTCTGAGACAAAAAAATAAAAGTTTTCGTATGCTGTTTTATATGCTGAATTCAGTAACGGTTAAACGCAAAATTGCACAAAGTGCCAAAAAAAACGAAGAAGTTGGGGTAAATATTAAATGCCAGGCCCTAGGGTTACAATAAATAATACCAATATAAGTGTAAAAAGTTTTTACACTGATGTTGAAAACTTAAAAAATAAAACTAAAAACTCAAAAATTTTCAATGCCTTAAAAGTAGAGGATGGCCTATTAGGTTCGAAATACCGTAAGTATAAAACAAAGCTTAGATCAGCTCTTAATGAAGAAACAACCAAATGCATTTTTTAGAGACTTAGCATTGTAAGCTAAAATTTGTGTAGATATTGCCCAAAAGTGTTTATTTATTAAAAACAAGGAAAAGTTAAACATTTAATGTTTGACTAAATTTTGAAAACTCCAATAATGTTCGATTTGTCTTCTAGATTCAATTCATATAAAACGAAAGTATCCAAAAAAATGGAAATTAAAAGTTGAATATTAAGTAATATTAAGCTTAGGCCTATTAAAAGTTGGCCTTGTATTTTAGATTTTTTTTACGAAAGTTCAAACCAGTGCTTTGATTTTTTAAGTCTAAAATTAGCCCATGTTTTGGTTATGGCCTTTTAGTACTTTGTAGACTTATATCAGAATAAATTTTAGAATCAAAAAAGTGGTTTAAGTGTCCATATATAAAGCCAATTCAAGCCAACGTGAGGTCCGCTTAATGCTCTTGTTTCTCACTCATTTAAAAGTCTCTGCATAGAAAGACCTTAAACTTTAATTTGTAGAATGGATTGTAGATGTAACATGTCAACTGAAAAATGCATAAATAAAGCCTACAAAAGCAGACACAATTCTTTCAATGAATAACTGCTTAAGCCTAGTAATATTTGCTAAAGCCCAACCGCCAAACGCCGTTTTTGTAAAAAAATTTAAGCGCAAAATCGACAACTTATATGAGTATAGTTATCTAATGGTAAATTTTTTTAATATTTCTTGGGCCAACTCAAAACGGAATGCAAATCAGGTGGAATCAATATAGGCTCATTTTACAATCACAATTCAAGCAAAAACAAAAATAAAGAAGAATGATCCAAAAGAAGCATCCAAAAGAAGCATATGAATTTATAAGAAAAAAAATCAAAATTTTCGTTACACAGTAATAGAGCATGTTTATGCTCAAAATCAAAAATATACGTACTACCAAATGCTGTGATGGTGTGAAACCGAATTTGCGTTTGTGGAGTGACACGCGGAATGCTGTTGGTCATTGTGATGTATAAGATTGCCCACCGAATCGAGTTCAGGCACCCACTAAAATTATTAATGGTCTGTTAATATGTTTGACAACAACTTTATTAAGTATTCTATAATTAGTCAAAACAGTGAACTAATTTATTAACCAATAAAATTGAAGCCCAGCAATGTCTACTGCCAAAGTGTTTGGTGAGATTGAGAAGACGCATCGTAAACAATAATGAGAATACATTATTGACTAATTTTCTGTAACATTGTTTTCCAAGCTTATAAATTTAAATAAAAATTATCAATTTGAAAACATTTTGGATTGATATTACAAGAAAAATAAATTTAATCAAACTCTGTATTGTTTATCCGTAAGTAAGACGCAATATACCCTGTTCATTTCGTTTTTTCTTTTCCGGATTTTTTTTTAAACTTATAAGATTCTTTACTGTGGAAACATTCCAAATTTTAAAAAATATCAGCAATATTTGAAATTTTGCTTGTTAAAGAAAAACCAATTAGGACAACACTCGTTGCTTTTATGAGGGAAAGAAGAGACTTTATTTTCCTACATGCTATTTTGCAAACAGGTATTAATAAGAGTTTTTGACTTTGGCGTCGAGAAAAAGCCATTTTGAGGTTTTTTCTCAATGTAAGTATTATATAATCTATGCATTGACGCAACTTCCACAATAACAATACAATAATTAAAAGTGTTGGGATCAAGTATACCTAATAAAGCAATTCAAAGAATGTGATAAACAACAAAAATTATAAAAGAATATTTGCTCAGTGTCGGCAAACACGGTAAATACAAAACAATTAAATGGCTGAGTCTTACTTTGAGTCGAAACAGGAAACGTGATCACCTGTGCTCCAGCCACAACGAGCGCATTCGCATTATATTTTAAACACCAGCCACGACATTCAAACGATTATTGGATATATGTAACAGAATTACCTGTCTAAATGACAAATTCACATACCGGCAAATTATTGGAAGAAGAAAGAGTGCCGTCAAAAGAAACTGCCAGTTTTGAGTGGGTATGCGATTTGGCAAGCTCGGTGTTCTAATGGGAATGTCGGTTTAGCGTGTTGAAGAAGTTGGAGAACACAACTATGCTTTCTGCCCAAGTGTGGAATTCGGCTCGTCCAACCCAAAGTGTTTCTTGAGAAATGACAATAGGGGCCGGAGATGGGTTGAAAGCGCACTTTTTTGAATTTGCTTTCAATTTTTTGTGCTAAAACAAAATTTTGTATGATAATAGGTTAAATTGTTATAAATGGTAAAAATGTCTGACATTTTATTAAAAAGTTACTTTGCAGTATTGCAAGCATTGCACGAGTGTTCATTTAATGGAAAAAAACAAAACAAACATTTAGTGTTGCATTATATATTATGCCTTTGACTGGATTGCACAAACGCTACAAGACAAAACTGCCAAAGAATTTTAGAATAGATTAACTCACAAAATCATTTTCCAAGCTCCAAGTTTATTTTGAGAAAATTAAAAAAGGAATATAAAATACTGTAAAATCAATCTCAAGAAAAAATTTGGAAATGCGGTCAAATTGCAAAACAGACCAAAAAAAATTCTTATTTTTTAGCTCAAAAACAAATCATCCGGAAAAGAAGAGCAAGAAGCCTAAAACCCAAAGGGTACCTAAACATTCAAGTAATCTTTATAAGACTTTTTCAATTTTAAAATGTTATTTCATTTCATAACGTAAGACAAAATAAAAAATAGTAAATAAAAATGAGAGGGCTATTTTTGACTTTGTATCCTTTCCCGGATTATTTTTTTTCGTTTTTGAGCTAAAAAAAGTACCAATGCTTGGTTTTGAAGCGTTAATTGATATCAATAAAATATGATTGAATGAACCAAATAGAAAAATAGTTATTGTAATTGGTCAATGATCACACTAATTCAGCTTTCAATAAATACTCCCAACTCAAGCACTGGAAAATCACGGACACTAAACGACACACATTTTAATGCATAAACATAAGGAAATTAACAAAACGTCCAACAATAAGTCAAATTAGTAAAGCGTAAAACTTACGGCAAGCATTGCTTCGAATAATGTCAGCCCAAAGCCCTGATGTTGGTAGTCAGAATGCACAAAATAATCCTGAATTAATACAGGTGAAGTAACATAATTTTTGCCAGATGCGTCAGTTAAGTACAATTTGCGTACACACGTCTTCAGAAACCCGATAACAATGGAATGCGCCGACCACTAACTAGTTTTGAAAAGTTAGTCAACTCTGAAGACGACCAGGCAATTTATTTATTGTGGAAGCCGGACGAGCGAAATTCGGCGCATTCCATTGTTATCGGGTTTCTGAAGACGTGTGTACGCAAATTGTACTTAACTGACGCATCTGGCAAAAATTATGTTACTTCACCTGTATTAATTCAGGATTATTTTGTGCATTCTGACTACCAACATCAGGGCTTTGGGCTGACATTATTCGAAGCAATGCTTGCCGTAAGTTTTACGCTTTACTAATTTGACTTATTGTTGGACGTTTTGTTAATTTCCCTATGTTTATGCATTAAAATGTGTGTCGTTTAGTGCTAGTTGATTTCCAGTGCTTGAGTTGGGAGTATTTATTGAAAGCTGAATTAGTGTGATCATTGACCAATTACAATAACTATTTTTCTATTTGGTTCATTCAATCATATTTTATTGATATCAATTAACGCTTCAAAACCAAGCATTGGTACTTTTTTTTAGCTCAAAAACGAAAAAAAATAATCCGGGAAAGGAGTACAAGAAGTCAAAAATAGCCCTCTCATTTTTATTTACTATTTTTATTTTGTCTTACGTTATGAAATGAAATAACATTTTAAAATGAGAGAGTTCTATAAAGATTACTGAATGTTTAGGTACCCTTTGGGTTTTAGGCTTCTTGTACTTCTTTCCCGGATGATTTTTTTTGTTTTTGAGCTAAAAAATAAGAATTTTTTTTGGTCTGTTTTGCAATTTCACCGCATTTCCAAATTTTTGTTTGAGATTGATTTTACAGTATTTTATATTCCTTTTTTAATTTTCTCAAAGCTGAAAATTAAACTTGGAGCTTGGAAAATGATTTGCCTATTAATCTATTCTAAAATTCTTTGGCAGTTTTGTCTTGTAGCGTTTGTGCAATCCAGTCAAAGGCATAATACTGTAGTTAATGCAACACTAAATGTTTGTTTTTGTTTTTTTTCCATTAAATGAACACTCGTGCAATGCTTGCAATACTGCAAAGTAACTTTTTTTAATAAAATGTCAGACATTTTTACCATTTATAACAATTTAACCTATTATCATACAAAATTTTGTTTTAGCACGAAAAAATTGAACAAATTGCGAAAAAGTGCGCTTTCGACAACCCATCTCCGGCCCTATTGTCATTTCTCAAGAAACACTTTGGGTTGGACGAGCCGATTTGGCAGCCGACAAGCATAGTTGTGTTCTCCAACTTCTTCAACACGCTAAATTCGACGTCTCCGTCCAACACCGACTTTGCCAAATCGCATACCCACTCAAAACTGGCAGTTTCTTTTGACGGCACTCTTTCTTCTTCCAATAATTTGCCGGTATGTGAATTATTCAGATTTAGACAGGTAATTCTGTTACATATATCAGATAATCGTTTGAATGTCGTGGCTGTTGTTAAAATATAATGCGAATGCGCTCGTTGTGGCTGGAGCACAGGTAATAGCGTTTTTCTGTTTCAACTAGAAGTAAGACTCAGCCATTTAATTGTTTTGTATTTGCCGTCCTTGCCGACACTGAGCAAATATTCTTTTATAATTTTTGTTGTTTATCACATTCTTTGAATTACTTTGTATTATACTTGATCCCAACACTTTTAATTATTGTATTGTTATTGTGGAAGTTGCGTCGTAAGACGTATATAATACTTACATTGAGAAAAAACCTCAAAATGGCTTTTTCTCGACGCCAAAGTCAAAAACTCTTATTAATACCTGTTTGCAAAATAGCATGTAGGAAAATAAAGTCTCTTCTTTCCCTCATAAAAGCAACGAGTGTTGTCCTAATTGGTTTTTCTTTAACAAGCAAAATTTCAAATATTGCTGATATTTTTTAAAATTTGGAATGTTTCCACAGTAAAGAATCTTATAAGTTTAAAAAAAAATCCGGAAAAGAAAAAACGAAATGAACAGGGTATATTGCGTCTTACTTACGGATAAACAATACAGAGTTTGATTAAATTTATTTTTACTTGTAATATGATCCAAAATGCTTTCAAATTGATAATTTTTATTTAAATTTATAACTTCAACGAAATATTACAGAAAATTAGTCAATAATGTATTCTCCATTATTGTTTACGATGCGTCTTCTGCGTTAAACCAACTCACCAAACACTTTGGCAGTAGACATTGCTGGGCTTCAATTTTATTGGTTAATAAATTAGTTCACTGTTTTGACTAATTATAGAATGTTTTAAAGACTAATAAAGTTGTTGCTGGAACAGTTATTAACAGACCATTAATAATTTTTAGTGGGCGCCTGAACTCGATTCGGTGGGCAATCTTATACATCACAATGACCGAGCGGCGGAGCTTGCCGCGCCTGTCACTCCACAAGAACGCAAATTTCAACGCGACTTCACGCATCACAGCATTTGGTAGTACGTATATTTTTGATTTTGAGCATAAATACTGTATTACTGTGTAACGAAAATTTTGATTTTTTTTCTTATAAAATTTAATGCTTCTTTTGGATGCTTCTTTTGGATAGAATTCTCTTATTTTTGTTTTTGTTTGAATTGTGATTGTAAAATGAGCCTATATTGATTCCACCTGATTTGCATTCCGTTTTGAGTTGGCCCAAGAAATATTAAAAAAATTTACCATTAGATAACTATACTCATATAAGTTGTCGATTTTGGCTTAAATTTTTTTACAAAAACGGCGTTTGGCGGTTGGGCTTTAGTGTTCTTAGGCTTAAGCGCATTTATACATTGAAAGAATTGTGTCTGCTTTTGTAGGCTTTATTTATGCATTTTTCAGTTGACATGTTACATCTACAATCATTCTACAAATTAAAGTTTAAGGTCTTTCTATCAGAGCTTTTAAATGAGTGAGAAACGAGGCATCACGGGACCTCACATTAGCTTGAATTGGCTTTATATATGGACACTTAAACCACTTTTTTGATTCTAAAATTATTGTCATATAAGTCTACGAACTACTATTAAAGGCCTAACCAAAACATGGGCTAATTTTAGACTTAAAAATCAAAGCACTGGTTTGAACTTTCGTAAAAAAAAATCTAAAATACAAGGCCAACTTTTAATAGGCCTAAGCTTAATATTACTTAATATTCAACTTTTAATTTCCATTTTTTTGAATCTTTTTTTTTTGGTTTTTATATGAATTGAATCTCAAAGACGAATCGAACATTATTGGAGTTTTCAAAATTTAGTCAAACATTAAATGTTTAACTTTTCCTTGTTTTTAATAAATAAACACTTTTGGGACATATCTTACACAAATTTTAGCTTACAATGCTAAGTCTCTAAAATGCATTTGGTTGTTTCTTAGTTAGAGCTGATCTAAGCTTTGTTTTATACTTACGGTATTTCAACCTAATAGGCCATCCTCTACTTTTTAAGGCATTGAAAATTTTTGAGTTTTTAGTTTTATTTTTTAAGTTTTCAACATCAGTGTAAAAACTTTTTACACTTATATTGGTATTATTTATTGTGACCCTAAGCTGTCGCACTAATATTTACCCCAACTTCTTCGTTTTTTTTTGGCTTGTGACAATTTTGCGTTTAACCGTTACTGAATTCAGCATATAAAACAGCATACGAAAACTTTTTATTTTTTGTCTCAGAACTTCTAATTATAGGCAGTTTTGTGATTTTACCCAACTACCATGTTTCTCAGGTTTTACTGTAATAAACAAGTTAGCTAATCTAGAGAATATCAATAATTAATTAGACATTTATAACATTTAATCATGCGTTTTTGTATAATTGCAATCAGGCCATTAAACTTTTGATTTGTGAAGAATTTAAAATTGAATTGCAAAATTGCTTGCTAGTGAATGTTGAATGCTAATTTTTCGAGTTGCAAATCATTTCATTGTAGCCATATTTTGGGGGTACGGATGCCTTCTGTTGCTTAATACTCAGTTCCAGCCTGTGAAATCATCTAAAAAATGACTCGAGACACTTCAACGCATCAAAAGTTTTTTATTCGACAAATTCGGACAAAAAACAACGCAATCCAATCAATAATCAAATTTTAATAAAGATAATTTCGGTATATTTTGTGTAAAAATTAAATTTCATCTTTTCCGGATATTTTTTTGTGGCGTTGCGACTTACGATATACATCATCAATTAGTTTAAGATTCAGGCATAACTATCGCATATATTTAAAATTTGTCAAATTTGTATCGTTGTTTTGCATTAGAGCTATATGTAATGCCACAAAAATTTTCTTACTGTCATATTGGGGTTAATTAACTGTGTTCAATATTGCATTGTGTCTTCTTCACGAGGACTGGCAACATCCGCATTTCAATTTAAGGATGGTCTATTGTTGACAAAAACGGCCATATAACACTTTTCAAAATGCCTTATTTAAACGCTTTTGTTGCATGTGTGTCCTCTTTACGGGGACTGGCAACAACAGTGTTTCATGTTTTGGAGTCTTTATCCAGCACTGTAAGGTGATGAATAGATAGGTAAAAAATTTTACTGCCAAACCTTTCAATAAACAAATTTATGTTTTTTGATTTATTGACTATTTAAATAAATTATTGAATTATCATATGTTTATGTTTAAAAATTCGAACACTATATATTATAAATAAATTAGGAATAAATGCAGTAAATTTATTGCTATCATTCACGGAACTAATTTCTTTTTTTTAATTGTGGTTTACGTACGACCTGTATTTCTATTTTTCTGTTTGATAAGTTTGGTTGTTAGTTAGTTTTTGTCTTAAAGTCGGTCAGTCAGATCAGGGCAAATCAGTTCAGAATTCGCAGAATTCGGGTCAGTATGCTAGTATTTAAAATTAAGTCAACTTTTTTATCGTTGTTTTACATTAATGCTAAATTTAATGCCGCCAAAAAACGGTGGAAAAACTTATTTAAAATTTACACAAAATGTTTTAATTAAAATTTTTGTTTAAATTGCGTCTTTTTTTCCGGAGTCTTTTGTCTCGAGTCTTTTTGTCCTACAGCTGCTCATCCGAGTCCAAGAGCAATCTTTGCACAACTGCATACTCTAGCTTTCTTTTTGCAACAAAAAGTTTTTTTAGTAAAAGTCATTTTTGTTGCAAATTAAAATATTTAATGACTTCAAAATTGCAAAAAAAATGAGCAATAAAATAAACGTAAATAAAGATTTGCTCCTTTGTAAATGCAACTGCATATTATCTTAGTGCAAAAGCCAGATAACAATTTTTCGATTTGTTTTTGCTTTTATTATTTTTTTTCCTACATTTAACGAAAAAAATGAGGAAAAAAATTGCAAAAACAAAACGCAAATATTTGTGCGAAGCTTAACGCGTTTAAGTAAGCCCAAGTAATTAGTACTCAAATATCATGTAAAAGAGAGAAGGCAAAAGATGATAAGTCAAAAGAAGATAAAACGGCCTTACATCTGTGTTATCAACAACCGTTAAGTACACAAACTGGGTGGGGGATCGATAATCGGCCGGCAATGAAAATGATCTTTTACTCATTTTTTATAAAAATATTTTGTTGCAAATCGTTTACGATATAATTGCGTCAATTTTATACTCTTACCAATCACATCTGTTTTGTGATTAAAGTCTTAGCTTCTGTTTTTTATGGAAGGCGGGTAGGTACAACAGACTTTTTCTGTGTTGATATGCTCGTTTGACCAATTGTCGTGTTTTGGTTAAATGATGAGTGATAAGACTGGGATGGGATAATGTGATAATTTTTTTAATGATTTCTCTTTTATATTTTCTTTTTTGATTTTGGTTTTTTAATATTTTTTCACGAGCCTTGTACTTTTTTTTTCGCTCCTCTTTTAAATTATGTTTAACTTTGCAAAATCTTTATTTTTTGAGAAGCCTTCTCTAATTTCTAACCTTGTAATCGGCTTTAATTCACTCTTTGTTTCATTTGATTTGAAATGTTTTATGGGCACATCAAGTTTACTATACGTTTCTTTCGAACATGAGCAAAATGAATGTGTTGGCACATTTTTTGATTTGAGCTTAAGCTGAAACTCGTGCTTAAACTTAAACTTTGACTCGGCTTTATGCTTAAGTTTATGCTTAGGCTCATACCCTTTTATTGCTAGGCTTAGGCTTATATTTTAGGTTGACTCTGGCATTGGTTTTAACTTTGCCATTTGGCTTAAGGCTTTAGCTTTTGCCTAAGCTGATAAGCAAGCTTAAGCTTAGACCATCACTTTTTTTAGTCTAAGGCTAAAGCTTAAATGTATCCTTAAGAGCCGTTATTTGCTTCAGCTAAGCCTTTTCATTATGCTTAGTCTTCAGTTAATGTTTAAACTCAAGTTTAGATTCATAGCTTTGGGCTTTTTTTGTTTGTCATGTATTATTTTTCCTTTTCTGTGTACTATTTCGTCTTTTTTTTTTCTTAACCTTTGCTTTATCATACTTTTTTTGTCATTTGCTTAACTTTTTTCTCTAAGGCTTTGTATCAATTTTAATGTTTAATGCAACTAATTTTCTTTTTTCGAGCAATGTCACGCCATGTAAAGTGATTTGACTTGAACACAGGTGTTTCATCAAAATGAAAAAGCAATTGAAAAAGTTGGATATTATTCGTCAAAGGAGCACCAGGCTTTGAAAAGTCAGACTTGCTCGTACACTTCACTTACCCGTCCAATATCCTCAACAAATTATAACACTTAAAACAATCTCTTTCCATCCTCAACAAATTATTCCGTCTTTTATTTTTTGCTTGTTGGGCTGGTGAATTTGATTGGTGAGTGATTGTTTTGAATCATTTATTTTTTGTTTTACCCGCAATTTGTGTGAGTTGTATACGTTAGTTTGATGGGTTTATTTTTTATTTATTTTTTTGTTTGAAAATGTTTAAACGACGAAAAAAAAACACTGAAAATTTAAGGCTTTTTAAAGAGTATGAATTGCAAAAAATCATGTTATCGTGTTCTCCTCATTTATTTATTTGCGTTGAGCATTTCAAAACCGGTCAGTCAGTCTTCTCTGCCAATTCGTCTTTGCGTCAATAGATTTTTTGATTTTTTAAGTTTCAATCTTTTTTTTTCTCCAGTTTTGTGTACTTAAAATTTTGATATGTCAACACTTTTATTTTGATATTCATGTTTTTTCCATTACAGTATTTATTTATACAGTAATCTTCTCTGGCTTTTTTCCAACAAACCAATCCATAATGATGCGAGTATGTTACAGCTTTTTGGCCCACCCGTTAGGATTAGTAGCTGTAAAATTGTGCTTATAGTTTAGGTGTAGGCTGCTTATATTCCTAAGCTTTTGCTTAGGCGTCAGCCAATAATTTGCGGCTAATGCGTATGCATAGCCCATGGCTTAAGTTTAAACGCCCTCGGGCTTTTTCTTTGGTTTTAGTTTAGGCATATTGTCATATCTTTTTTTTTAGGCTTTGGATTAGTTCAAAGTTAATTTTTTGGCTTAATTTTTGAAATTGACTGACGCTTTGTTTGAAGTTTGGGTTTTAACTTATATGTACGTAAGCTTTGACTTAGGCTTAGGCTCAGTCCTAGGCCTAACTTTTTACTTAGGTTTTGTTTAAGTTTTTTGAATGATTAAATAATATTATTTTTAAATTTGTCCAATAGCAGTTTTTTTTCTTTCGCAAAACCACTTTTACTTGAGCGCTAATCTTAGTCCGGTTGAGGGCTAATCTGACATGAAAAGCTGCGGAACTAATTTTTTTTCCATCTGCAAGTACATTGCTATTTTTGCTTCTAAACATTCATTCTGACGTTTTTGATTCGGCAAAAGGGATTAAAATTGCTTTAAACTCGTTGTTTTTCTAATCAAAGACATATTTTTTTTGTGGAATAATTTGCTTTGCAAAATATCATACATACTGCGGAACATTTTCTGTTTTTGTATTTGATTGGAAGTTTTAAATTTTTGCTTTTTCGTATTGATTTTATCCATATTCTATAAGTTATCTTTTTTTATTCCTATTTTTTTACGCTTAAGCTCAAAAGCCAACTTTGGGACAATTAAATTGCAGTTTTGTATAAATTATTCATTAACTAAATTTAATAATTGAAAAAATAATTTCAAAAAAAATAAAGATCCGCAATAAAAGCTCCTTTCCAATGGATGCCTCTACTTTTATTGAAAAAAGGAGGCAAATATAAGTCTTCGGGTTTATACTAACGGCAATAGTTGAAAAAACTATTTTTTTTTTGGTTTTTAGTTTTTTCACTTTTTTTTTTAATATTTTTAAATTGTTTACTAAGAAATCTTCTGATGAATTGCCCGCACCCCCCCCCCCCCCCCCCCCCTCTTCACTGTTTTCCTCGGCTTTTGTGTGGGCAACGCCCTTTTATGTTCAATTTTTTGCTGTCCGGCATCTTTATGCTTCGTCGGTGTCGGAGACAATCAACTACAAGCCACTAATGTTCCTTTGCGTTTTTCCAATCAAAAATGTTTACAAATTAATCGGAACCAACCAAAAGACATTTTAAAAGTAAAAAGTAATAAATTCCCATTTTCACTGCTTATAAATTAGGCGATAACAATAAACATATCAATCAAACTCGTTCAGTTTTTTGAACTCGTCCGCTATTGTTCCATCATTTCTTTTAGCCTTCTTTTGTTTAACTATTACAAATTAGAATTGTTTAATTTAGGCATTGGCTATATTCATTGTCTTCTTAATTTATGTGTTACTCAACACCCATGGCTTATAGGAAAAACAGTGGATCTAAGCAGCCTGCAATGTCGGTCTATCACTTTCAATGTAAAAGACCTCTAACGTTGAAAATGTGTAAAACAAGTATAAACCTTTTTTGCAGAATAGTCTAAAGCCTTAATGGGAAATGAGATACACCTTCCAGTTAAATCATAAGTTTACACTTCATTTCTACAAAAGCGTTGTAATACTTTAGATGAGCAATTTTTCAAAAACTTTGAAATTTCTTTAAAAATTTAAAAATATTGGCAAAACTTCGTGGTAGGACCAAAAATGAAACTTTTCAAAATCCCAGGCAATATTTCTGTTGGACAAGATGTGATTGTTATATGAAATTTTTATAAATGGTCTTGCAACGACACTTTGGCATTTTGCCAAATTGTGAATATTTTTTAAAATAAATGCCAAAATTAGAATTTTTTTACTGACAAAATTTTGCTAAAAAAAAATTCTTTTTCCTTTTTCTGTTGTGCAATTGCCAATTTATGACGTTTATTTCTATTTTTGTGTTCCTTGCAAAACGGCCTGAAAAGCTCATCTCAAGCACTGAAAAGCGTTAAAGTTAAAATATCATTTGAAATAATAGACGTTTCGTCAAGAAAAAATTCAGCCAATGAGCGACCAGTCAAGTAAAATAAACTCGACCTTTGCCAAAATTTTGCCCTAAGTTTTTCCTGCTTTGTGCATTGGCTAATTTATTACCTTCCTTTCAATTTTTGTGTTGGCCGTATTCCATAGAACACTGCCACTTGTAACTCAATTGTTCGTTTTTTTTTGCCACAATTTTTCCCAAAAAAAGTTATAAATTCAAAGCAAAGAATTTTAACTTTGAAACTTTGCATTTTTTGAATTCATTTATTCTTCGCAAATTATCCCAAAACAAATGCGCGCCAACTAACCTTCCTGGGTCTGCTTCCTCCAAAAAAAGATGAAAGACCAGAGATTTACGCCTTATTTGGCTAATATTTTTTTATCCGTTTCGAACGCGCACAAACTCCAATTTTTTTTGCTTAATTTTGTTTATTAATTTTTGCGTTTTTACGTGTTAAGCATTCTTATTTTCTCTCATAGCATTTCTCTCATACACTTACTCTCAAAAGCGTGTTGGCTATAAAAATTGGGTAAGTAAGAAAGAAAATATTTATCACATAATTTCAAAATATCAACACAATTAAGTGCCAAATTACTCATCACTTATTTTTTTTTGCAATATTTTAAGTTCGCGCCGCCGCCGCCGTCGCCACTTCAATTAGGTGAAAAAAAAAAAAAAGAAAAAAAAATTCTTTTTGTCGACTTTTTGTTTTTTACTTTGTTGTGGAATGCTATTTTAAGGAACATTCCATCTGCAAGTGTTTAAAGAAGTGCAGTTCGTGAAAACTGGAGGAATATACGTTAAATAAATTTTTTAAGATGATTCGTCAAGTCGGTTTATCGATCAGAGAGGTGAGTTAAAGGATGAGTGATTTATAAGATAAAGAGAGAGGCAGTAAGTTGAACAGAAATAATTGGCGAAGGATAAAAGAAATTTAATTTAATTTATTTACGTATTACGACGCGACTTTAAATTTACAGTTTAATAGAGAATTAAAATTATTAAAAAAAGAAAACAATAAAATTGAATGGTTTAATCACAGATTAATAGTCCAAAAATAATGGTTAGGTTGTCCATTGAATTAAATTATCTTGTGGTTGTATTTGTGTAACAGAAATAGTTAAAGAGAAAGAAAGCGAGAGAAAATGCAAAAGAAGAAACTTTGAGAGAGGTGAGAGAGGGAAAAACGAAAGAGAAAGAAAAAGAAAAAGGGAAAAAGAAAGAGAAAGAGAGAAAAAGAAAGAGAGAGACAGAGAGAAAGAGAGAGAGAAAGGGAAAGACGAATAGCCCCTTTCGTTTAAATATGTAAATTTGGAGAACAAGGTCTCTTTAATCGAATCAAATAAAGTTTTATTTTGGAGTGGAAGATTCTCTCCCAACTTACTTTGGTAATAAAAAATAAAAGTACGAATATGTAAAAATAAAAGTCTTACCAAGGATTTTGAGGAAACCTGCTTTAACTTTGTAGTTTCAGCAATTATTTTCTTAGACGCCTACTTTACAACCCTTTTTCATAAAGTTTAATATACTAACTTTTTCAATTATTTTGTGCGGCTCTAGGACAAACGACGCCGGATAGAAAGACGCGGACAAAAAAATAACTAACGGACAAAAAGGCAAAATAAGACCCTCAATTTAAAAATAGCTGATTACCATATCGGATAATTTTTTTTTAAATTTTTTGGCGCGAACACAGTAAACAACACAAAGTGTACCGTATTACGATGAAAAAATTATGGAAAAATTGTATTAACTTTTTGCTATTGAATTTTGCGTCTTTTTGTCCGACTTTTCTTTTGTCCGCAAACCATTTTGTGTTAACCTCGATTTGAATTTTGCTGTTCTAACAAAACTATTAGCGTACTTGTGCAATTTACGCTACACTAATCAAAAAAATTATTTCAACAAACACAATGCCAAAAAAGATCAATAAACGGCTACATTATAAATATTATTTTTACTACAGTAATTATATTATTTAAATAGCTTTCACTTGCTGCAAAAAATAGCATCTTTTGATTTTAATAAAAAAAATGAAATTTGAAAACAGTTACCGTAAAAAAAATGATAAAAAACATAGTGCAGTAATTTCTGTAATAAACTGCATATTTTTTGGAAATGTTTAAATTTTTGGCATTACGTTAGTTAACATTTTAAAAATTTTTGACTGGTGTGGCGTAAACTGCACAAGTCCCCCATGCTTAAGTAATTTGGGTTAATTTAAGGCAGACCTCAAACTCAGTTTATACCTAACCTACTCCGTCAATTTTGGCGACTCGTGCTCAAATCTAACGCGCATCCTACCAACAGTTGGGTGACTGGCCTTGAATAACGTTCAACAATGTGCTAACGTTTCAGCACCGTTAGTTAATGACGTAAGTATAAGCTTGAAGGAGCTGAGAGGATAGTGGGCAGCCAGACCAAACTTCTACATGTACGCGTTTTATAAAATTATGGTTGCTCATTTGCTTCAAATTACCGCAAAAACCAAAGACAAAGTTATTTTTTACTTGCTGAACAAAAAGTTAAGCAATAACTAAATAGGAGATTAAAGATTTTAAATTAACACGGTATTGACTGGGTAAGAGGCGAAAAAAAGGATTTCCTTTTTTTCTAACGCTTTAAGTAATACTTAAAGTGAAACAAATATGAATGTTAACTGCTTATATAATAGCAATGTTATAATGGAGAAAGACTGCTCAAAACTTCGGCCAAAAAATGATGAAAACAAAAGACTTCCGTCTCCGCGAAATTTCCCGTTTAAAAAGACAAAAAAAATTATTTTATCATTTTAAAAATATTCGGAAAAAAATTAAGCAAAAAATAAAAGCAAAGGCCTTGGCATCCCCAAATTTTGAAAACACGACGCAGTCAAGTGGGGACACAAGGGATCCTCTCTCTTTTCTCTGCCTGTCTGTCTGTATTCCTGTCTGTATGTCTCTCTCTCTCTATATATATATATATATATATATATATTTATATTTCTGTTTCTCATCTTCCTCTTAAATTCTATCTATTTGTTTCCCTGTCTCTTTCTTCTCTACCCCTCAATCTCTATTCCTTTCTCTGTACCCTTTTCTCTCTCTCTCTCTCTTTCAAAAAAGAAGAAAATGAATGTTTGAAAATTGCACTTAACAATAAGCTTATTTTTGCCAAAAATAAATTAACACGCTTACTTAAAGCATTTTGTATTGTCAATGCCGAGAAAGTGACACTTTCATTAATTACTTATGTCTTTGCCTTATTATTTGTTTTTGTTTGGAATCTTCAAAGCTTTTTTTTTCTTGAAAATATGTTTTTTGTAGCGTAATTTTTTTTGGCTTATTTATTTTAATTTTTAATCATCTCGTTGTTGTATGAATACTTTACCTTAGGCAAGCAATTTGGTGGCCACGACACGGCCAGGAATTTAAAAAGTTAATTTTTTTTTTTAAAAGTTGTTGCAGGACCATCAGAAAATTTAACCAGATTTGCACCTAATGAAAATATGAGAAAAATTTCGAAATTTCACTATAATTTCTCATTTTTCAAACTGCGCATTTCTTAATTGTGCAGATCGCGCGCCATGCAACGAACAATGTTTTTGCTTTTGATAAAACCAATTTCAATGCGCCGCAGAAATGCTTTTCCCTAAAATTTGCTACTTGTGTAAAGTAAATTTTTTTTTATTGGCTATAAGACAAATCCTGCGGGAATTTAATGAGATGAACTATAAGGTATCAAAAAAGTTTTATTCAAGAAAACACTTAATGACATCGGTGCAAAACACTGCAAAGAATTTTAAGGCTATGGCAAAACATTTATTTATCTACTCATTTTCAGTTTTTTTTTTCCTTTTGTTTAAAAATGAAATTATAAATTTGGTTTTGTTTCAAAATGAACTTTTCCACTCATTAGTCATGAAGACCACTTTTTTTTCAATTGAAAAAACCGGTTAAATGAATGGTTTTTATTGTTTTTGAATTTTGTTGAATATTTAGACACTTTTGACATAATGCAAAAATATTTTAAACAATTTAGCATAATGCCAAACTTATTTGAAGATTTTGCCACAATATCAAAATATTATTACAAATATTGGCAGAATGCCAAAAACATTTTAAATGATTTGGCAGTACCAAAAAATTTGAAACAATGTTCGACTATATTAAATATTGAGACAGAATGCCTGAAATATTTTTTCCATTTTGACATAATGCCAAAATGTTTTATACAATTTGGCACTATGCCAATTTTTTAGTTACGGTTATCTGGCTACTTTTTCTCTTGCTGGCTCGTCCCGAATTGTGGCCCTTAGAATTAACATTGACACGGACAGTTCGTATTTCCGCCACAGATTTGTTCTCATTTTTGTTCAAATTTTTAAACTTTTTACTCCTTCCTCCTTCTTCCTTCCTCTTTTATTCTTCCTCCTTCCTCTTTCCTCCTTCCTCTGTACTCCTTCCTATTTCCTCCTTCCTCTTTACTCCTTCCTCTTTACTCCTTCCTTCTTCTTCCTTCCTCTTTACTCCTTCCTCTTTACTCCTTCCTTCTTCTTCCTTCCTCTTTTATTCTTCCTCCTTCTTCCTTCCTCCTTTCTCTTTCCTCCTTCCTCTTTACTCTTTCCTCCTTCCTCTTTCCTCCTTCCTCTTTACTCCTTCCTCCTTCCTCTTTCCTCCTTCCAACTTTTTTCTTTTGTTTTTTAAGGCTGTTAAATAAAAGTTTTACTAAATTTGTTTGTGTGAAGCAATGAGACGAGAATTTCGATTAAGGTAAAAAAAAGAAAAATGGAGTGAGAGACTTGAGGAAATTTGTCGAAATTACTCTTTAAATTACTTTCTTTCCTTCCCCTCTTTTGGACAAAATTGCCGCGTTAATTTTATTTTTTTTTAAATATTTTCTTTTTATTTTGAGTAATCAATTGGACGACTTTGAATTTTGCTCATGCCTTTATTATGTGTATTTTAAAAGCCGCATTGACTTTAAAAGTCCATTATTTTTTAGGCAATAATAAACAAATTATTGTTTTCAATTTGTGTGGAATTGGTTATTTAGTCGACATCAAAGTTCATCGATGCTTCCAATATATCTGAAAACGAGTTGATAATTATGAATCTCTCATGTAAAGTGGATAACTGCCTCAATTAATTATTTCGCTGAGCTTTAAGCAAAAGCATGAGTTTGATGATAAACCTGTAACCGGAACTATAACACAAGACCAATGCATTAAGCAATAAAAATTTTCACTAAAGCCAATTAGCCGTAAATATTTTTTTATGGTAAAAGCTCAATACTCGGCCGAATCCATAAGTTAAAATTCTATCCCTAAGCTTAAACCTGCTAAAAGCTTTGATTTCAAATCAAAGTTTAAATTTAGATGCCAACTCTAATTGACATTTAAGCAAAAGTTTTTGAAATTTATGCAAAAACAAAATAAAAAAATAAGCTCAAACCTAAGTCTCTTAATAGAAATCGAAGCCAAAATCCTAAATCAAAACCTAAATGGAGTATTGAAATGTTTTTATTCGTTTATGCCAAAATAATAATTCCTTTTTTTAACTGATTGAAAACAGAAGCCTTTTTTCCTATGAAAAGCCCCTTATTAATTAAAGCCCCTCTTAATTGAAGCTTCATCCCATTTGCGTTCCGACAATTAACGTTAATATTGGTCCATGATTTTTTTTTGATAATAAACTACATTTATTAATTTGCTATTGTTTTTTTTAATAGTTTAAATGCCAAAATGTTAATCAATCATTCATTCAATAATTTTCAAAAAAAAAAAAATTTGAACGTTTTATTATTTTTCTTTCAAATGTTCCCTAACAAAAATGTTATTGTTAGAGGCAACAAAATTTTGCTAAAAGGTTATAATTAAAACATATTTCGACACTTAATTTATGAACAAATAGTTTGTCTTTGCGTCTCTAGGACAAAAAGGCGTAAATTAAAGTAAGGCTGGAAGTAAACCTTTGACCATTTTGTCCTAACAAATTTAACTCTTTGCCTAACTGTCCGACAGTTATTTTTTCTTAGCTCATTTTGTCTCTTTGCCTAACTGTCTGACAGTTATTTTGTCCTAGCAAATTTTTTCGGTTATATTTTATCACTTTAATTTTTTAATTACATATTTGTCCAGTCATCTATCCATTTGACAGCCATTTTGTCTTTTCATTCTTTCAACCGTATATTGTCTATTTGTCTTTTTTTTTCTGTTAATTTGTTTGTCCGTTTGTTTGTTTGCTTGTCTGCTTATCCGCTTGTTTGATTTTTTCGTTCATTTTTTTCTTATAAACATTCTGTCTATTTATTGTTTATTTGTCTTTATTTTTCCAGTTTATTTGACAATACTTTTATGGGAGGCGCATTTGTCTGTTTGCCCAACAACCAAGTCTGTCTGTGCGTTTTTTTTATTGGTTTTTATTAATTTTCGAATTTGAGTTTTGGAATTTGTGTTTGCAATTTCAATAAGCAATCCGTTAAATTCATTTTTTTGATTTTAGACCGTTTATTTATTAATTTACTTCAAAATGCGCTCTCTCCCACATCGCTTACACCCAACCGACGCTTAAGCCAACAGCCGGAGAGTGGAAAAATCGGTAAAAGAATGAATTTACGATGAAAACGTTTGGCTGGTTCACCAAGATTATTGTCCCCTGGCTGCCATTGAGCAATGTCTTCAATATTTTTGTGGCGCCCAGCCTCTCCCCCTTCCTCTTTTACGCCATCCAATCAGCGGTCAACTTCCACAGCTTGATCTGCGAGTTTTTAACGCTGAAAAAGCGGCGGCGGAAAACCTTATGGCATTGGTCGCTGGCTGGCGGATTGTTGGCCCATGCGGTTCTGGCGAAGAGCATTGGCGCCGCAGACGCCTCTAATTTTGGACAGCGCACAATCACGACGCCGTTTGGAGTTGTGCGCGGTGAGACCGTCATTCCAGCGTCCAATGAAGATCTGCCGGCTGTGTCCCAGTACCTGGGGACTCCCTACGGTGTGACGCCTTCCAAACAAGTAAAATTTATTATTGGTGATCGTATTTTTCATTAGATTTGTTGAGCTCAAAATCAGCAAAAACCGCACACAATTGAGTGTCTCCAGAGAATTTAAGAGGAAAACAAGTAATAGTCCCGTCGCCCTAAAGATATAATCTAACAGCTGCTAAATAAGATGAAAATCTAAATTTCTATCCTAACTTAGCTTTTTCACTGCTCATTTCAACTACGTTCGTGCTAAGACCCAAAAGATCGTTCGTGCTGGGACCTAAAAGAATTTCAAACACATTTTTTTTAAAGGATTAATTAATTTTTGGGACGTACTGCTAATTAGAAGTAAAAAAATTGATTTTTATCGCGCAAATCTTTTTAGTATCGCTTCAATATGGCAATATCGGCGCCAAAGTGGACGCACCAGCCCAAGGACACGTTCAAATTCTCGCCGGTGTGCGTCCAATCGGGTCTGCCTCAGCTTTCGGAGACGGAGTAAACCTATTTTCTTTTTTAAGTACCAAAATTTCTCCTATTTATTTATTTGTTGTTTAGAGCCTTAAAAACAATGTCTTCGCAACGGTTCGACAACATCCATAAGATTTTTCCGTATTTTAAACCGCAGTCTGAAGATTGTCTTTACATGAATCTCTACGTGCCGGAGCGCTTTGGTTTGTGTTTCTTTGTTTTAAAACTGTTGACCGACTCAATTTTTGGTACTTATTTACTTTAGGCCAAACCTCGAAAAAAAATTTTTTACGCTACACCAGGCAAAATTTTTTTATTTTTTTTTGCCTGCTTGTTTCAAAATGTTGCCAACGGATGGGGAAAAATGGGAGAAAGAAGGAAATGAAGAGAATTACTTGACTTAACTTGAAGGCGTTGAAAGGTTAAGTTAACAAAAAAACAAGCGCAAACAATAGCAGCGTAATATAACAGTCCAACACACAGAGCTGTACTGCCCGTCCTTTTTTCATCTGTACTTTTTTCCCGAAATTACTGGATTACAGTAGTATGCGTAGTGACAAATGAAAACCGCTCATTCAAAATTATTGTATCAAAAATTTGGACTTATAATCGCGAGACGCGACACAAAACACCAAAAATAAAACAATTGAAAGATTTTTGGCATTATGTTTGAAAAAATTTTAAAAATTTAAAAATCAAAAAAAAATTTTTTTTTGAGGTGTGGTCTAAAGTAATTAAGTACCCAATTTTTTGTTGCAAACTGTAGTGGAAGCACTCTGGCATTGAACCCTTATGTATTATGATGTATGGTAACACAATAGTATTGTCAATAATGTTTATATAAGTAAATAAAATATAAACGCTCATCACTTCTCCTTTCCTCTCCTCTTCCTGGCCGTTCTTATCCTTTTGGCAAAACTGACTCTCGAACACGGCTGTCAGCTCCTTTTATAGTGTTTTGTTCTTTTACTCTCATTGGCTGTTTGGTGTTCTTTTTTTATGAGACGTTTTACTGCAATCTCAATGATAGCACTTAATAGTTTACTTTTAGCGCATTTATATTTTATTTACTTATATAAACATTATTGACAATACTATTGTGTTACCATACATCACGTAATATGGATACAAGTCCTAAACAAAGTACTACACTACAAGTGGAGGTTCCACCGAAATCTGGAACTCCAACCACCCCTTCTCAATGGAATGTCAACTTCTTCAAACAAGTACCTGCAAGGTCTCGAACACGGCTGTCAGCTCTTTTTATAGTGTTTTGTTCTTTTACTCTCATTGGCTGTTTGGTGTTCTTTTTTTATGAGACGTTTCACTGCAAAACAGTTATATTACTGTTTATAATTGATTATTGTGAAAAAGTGTTTTTGTGCTATATTTAAGTTTACCGCAATTACTCAAATTTTATACTTTTTTAAACTTACTGAGCTAGTTGATGTTATTTGTGATGGCATTCTCTCAATACAATTACTTAATATACCTACCGTAGTGTACTTAATGTAACGCATGCAAAATGATTACTGTAGCGGCTTCCTTCTCACTCTTCAACTGAAGTGCTTTACTTTAAAATGCATTTGAATATTTGGACTTTTGCAAAATTAAAGTTTTTAGAGCAACGTTCGAACAATGGCGACTCAGGTTCACAATTGTCGGTTCTTGTCGTTGTCCACGGAAGTGATTATGGTTGGGGCGCGGGAAATGCACTTAACGCTTCGATTCTAGCTGCCTACGGCCAAACTGTTGTTGTGACACTGAACTATCGATTAGGCATTTATGGTAGCTCTTTTTTAAGTTTTTTTTTTGCAATAGAGGAAGGTAACTCTGAGAATTTAAACATCAAATGTGTTACCATGAATTACCTTCTCTTCTAGTATAAAATCTACCAAGTAATTTTTTAGGATTTTTTAAAAAGCTTATTCTGTTAACTTTCTTTAAAAATCAACATAAAACCCATTTTTTGCATTATTTATAAAAAAAACATTTTTAATCTTGTTTTCAAAATCTGCGCAAGAAATTATTTTTTATTATCTATAGGAGAAATTGATCCTTTACACGATTTAAAAATTTGTGTAAAAAAAGATTTGGCAAGAAGAAGAACTTCTTCTATTATATTGCTTTTAAAATCCATTGTTTTGCAAGGTCTAAAAGAGAAATTATCATTAGTTAATCTTCAAAATCTTTAAAACACAAATTTTCAGCTAGATGTTATTTTTTGCAATGTTTTCTAAATTTCTGCAAGAAACTTCTTTATTTTATATGATCTGCAAGAGAAGTTGATCTATTAGATTTTAATTTTTTTTACCTGAGTTTTTTATAGGCTTTTTGGGGCGTTGCGAGTCGAATAGTTGTACGGGAAATGCGGGTCTCTCCGACTTGGTTGCTGCTTTAAAAATTCTCAGCAATATTTTGCCTTCGTTTGGCGCCGACCCAGCGTCGTTGACACTTTTGGGTAAACTTTCCAATCATTTGGATAATATTTAGCCGTGCGGCAAGAGTGAGCGCCAACAGCTATTAATATATTGCATTTTCATAAAAACAATTTTGGTTGTTATAGGCTGGGGCTCGGGTGCTGCGCTAATCTCATTGCTCATGGCTTCTCCAATCACACAGCCCAAGAATCGGTTATTCCGACGGGCTATTCTGCTGGACGGTAGCGCCTTGTGTCCGTGGGCGATGGTTGACAACCCACAACAGTATTTGCTACAGGTGGCCCAAGAACTTGAGGTTGCTTTATTTTTACATATTTGACATATTTTGTGATAAAAGAAAACGTTTTAGTGCGAAAAGACAAACAACCATCGGGCGGAGGACGCCTTTCAAAAACAGACATCTCATATTGTCCGTTGTCTGCAAGAGCACAGCCACCAAAACTTGACGGCTGCGGCGCGCAAAATTCTCGTCCCGACCTTCACTTCTGCGTTTGCGCCCATTATTGACGGACAGGTAAAAGGTTTTTTAATTTGTTAAAAATTAATGGAATACTGTAGTTTTGTCAACTTTTAAAATATTTTTTTAGGCAAAATTGGCCCAATCTTTTGATTGCTTTTTAAAGCCTTTGAGAAATTGTTTTCCTTTCTGTTACGCGTTATATTGGAGACCTTTTTTTCATTAACATTATTCAAAGATACAAAAATGAAAACCAGTTCCAGATACCCATGATTTTAAAGTTTCCCTTGGTCTTGACACAAAGTCAAAACAAAATTTCAATTTGCTAACTACGATCATTACATTTAATTAATGTGTTCTCGGGCCATGGCCAATTCATTAAAACAATAATTTGCTTAAACTTATGAAAGCAATTCCTTTTCAATTAGGCTTTTTTAAATTCCAATTCGCATAGAGAAGTATAGTATAATTTAATTAAAAAAATTTTCTGAGAAAAATAATTGTTCGTTATTCTAAACGCTTAAATTTGAATACACTGTTGATTGACTGTCCTTTTTTGAAAAACATAGAAAAAACAAAATATTCAACTGTCAATATTTAATGTATTTAATATGCCTTATATTTATGTATATATTGAAAAGTTTGTTGTTTGTTTATGAAGTATTTGCTTATTTGAAGAATTGACCCAGATCCTGTATTCTTTCATTTCATTTTCATTTTCCTTTGTTCGCTTAAATTTTTTCTTAAACATCTTTTGCAAATAATTTTCGTATTGCGTTTCAATTAAATGGCCGTTTGCCCAAGAACACTAGCTCAGCAAAAATAAAGATTTGCTTAAAAATAACAGAGATCCTCTGGAAAGAGCAGCCTCACATTTTTTCTCAGACTTTTTACATTTTAAATTTTAAATTAAATTTCCGAATCATTGTATGTTTCTTTAATAATTAAAGATCTCGAAAAGAAATCTCTAAAAATTTCTTAAAAGTCTCAAAAAATAAAAATAAAAAATTTCTAAAAAATGTGTTCAAGTTTTTTTTAGATAGTGACTTAATTTTACTAATTGGAACGTTAAAGTTTAAAGTCTAAAATTTTGTTTAGATTGTGCCGAACCATCCCAAATACTCGTTCAGCTCCAAGTACGGCGCTCTTTTTCGCAACATTGACCTCATGGTTGGCACTGTGGCGTATCCGGCCCACCATTTGCTATCGAATGCGGACCTGGAAAATGGGATTGACTTGGCGGGCCGAGACAAAATTTTCAGGTTTTTCTTCTTTCCATGTGCTTTTGTATCTAACACTTTGTTTTTTTAGGACACTGACGCGGAATCTTTTTCATTTTCATCGAAGTGAAATCTTCGACGCCATTCTGAATGAGTACACGGATTGGGACAACCCAAAAAACCATCCCAAAACTCTGCGGAACAACATATTGGCGGCGTTGGGCGACGTCCTCTATGTGGCACCTTTGGTGCGGACGGCGCGAATGCACGCCACGGACGAGTTGCCCAAGACGTCGAACACCTTTTTGTAGGTTGTTTTGCTTTTGTTTTAATGAAATATTGGCAAAGGTTTAAAATTCCTTGTTATGAGACCTTTTTTATGAGACATTTGGTGTTGAGACATTTAATTTTACATATATTTGTTATAAAAAAGCGCGACCTGAAGGACATTTTGGGACGGCATTTAAGATCATAGAGCTTTTAATCTTTTAACAGCCTCATGGACATTTGACATAGGGACATTTTGTTTTACGGACATTTGGTTTAAAAATTATTTTATTAAAATTTAAATACGAAAAGCCAATACTGTTTTTAAGTCGAATTTAAGTCTTATTCATATTTTATTTCCAATTGTCTGTAAAAACAATCTTATGTAAGTAAGGCCTATGGTCTGGGACCGAATGTTTCTGGCTTAGCTTTTTGCTAGCCCATCTTCTTTGATCTTTTGATACAACTTTTTGGAAACTCCATTGTATTTTTCAGCTTTGTTTTTGCGCATGAGACACGCGGCGCAGCTTGGCCGCCGAAGCAGAATAGCGGCTCGTCCCACTCCTCGGCGCACAACGGCATTCGCGGCTCACTCTCCGACGACCATTTGCCCTACATTTTTGGCTATCCCCTTTCGAATAATCAACAAGGCGCTGAGGTTATCTTTTTTTGTATAATAATTCTAAATATTTTTATTACAAATTTATTTTTCATTGTTTTTTTTTAGGATTTTGGACGGTTTACAAACGATGACAAAGGCATTTCACGGGTACTTATGCAATACATATCAAACTTTGTCAAATCAGGGTGAACTTTTTATGCCAGTATTGCCTTGATAATTCTTTTTCTTATATTTTTGTTTCTTTTACTATCCATTATTTGAAAAAAATCTCAAGGAGAAATTGGTAATCTTTAGGAGTATTTTAAAATTTATTTTTAAAAAGTCTTTTTTACGATATTTAAGAAAGCATAAACAAATCTTGGAAACCTCTAAAAAAATTATGAAACCTCTTGGAGAATTAATAATTTTTTATGTTTGGTTTTAGGTGTTTAATTTGGTTAGAAGAACTCTACAAGATTTTAGGAATCTCATGGAGAATTTAACAATCTATCAGAGAATTTTCACCTATTTTATTTTTTATTAATTGAAATTTAACAATCAATGCTCACGTAGCATTTCCATTTTTAGGGATCCAGCCAAGCCACAATCAATCTCAACTATAACTACTGTAGAAGAGCGGTTTTTCGGCACGTCTTGGCCACAGTACAATTCGGCGACACGTGAAGCCTACTTGGAAATTAGTTAGTTTTACTTAACTTTCTCATTTTAATTGTGCTCGGTATCACCTTATTTTGGGTTGTAGGCGATCGTCCTCGCGTCAAAAATTATTACCGGAACGCGTATGTTGGATTCTGGAACAGTTTTGTGCCGCAGCTAAATCGGGATAGCCAAAAAAGTGGTGTTCCCGAAGTAAGTTTTTTTTAATATCATTGAACTTATGAGACATACATAGAGACACACGACTATCCGGCGATGGTTTACCTCAGTAGCTATGGTAAAAAACCAACTTCTGCTCCTTCGAATCATAACATTCAATTAGACTTTAATGTTTATTGTTTAGGAACACAACTTCCTGCCCGATCACTTCAATAAGCATTCCTTCTACGGTAATGTCCGTCCTTATTCCAGTTATCACAATGACATGTTCCCATTGCCGCCTCTTCCGCCCACTCCATTTCCACAAGACGCACTGAAACGACTGTCTTCAACTGCTGGTTAGCTTTAACAACAAGTCAATAAACTTCTCGTCTTTTTGATTTTTGTCAATTTGATTTTTTTTTCATCTGTTAATAAGTCTGTTTGCCTTCTATCACTGTTTTGTCTGCGTCATTTTGTCTGATGCCTTTATGTCTAGCGTCTTCAAAGCTTTCACATTATCTTGCAAAAATAAGCGCTACAGAGAGGCATATGGATGTTCATAATTCTTGGGGTGTATTTAAGGCAATGTATGTATCTTGTAAGAATAATGAAATCATAATATTTTGTTGACAACAAATTTTTGACAACAATTTATTAATACATAATCATAATACGGTACATTTTGTGTTGCTTACTTTCTGACATGAATCTCTTCGGAAGAGATTCTTAAAAATTTATTTCGTATTTAATCAATTTATTTATTAAGCTAATATTGTTTTCTGAATTTTTTTATCTTTATGTCTGGCGTGCTTTTGTCTGGCGTGCTTTTGTCTGCCTGTTTTTGTCTGTTGTCTTATTGTTCCAAAGCCGTAAGAACCACAACATCTGACCCTATGTCGTTTCCTGCTCCTGGTCTTTTGGGCAAACAGATTAATTTCTTTTACTTTAGGATCCAGTTTGGCGGCCGAACGGCCATTGCCAAGTAACGCAGACCCGGCAACAATTGTGCAGACCACCGTCAAATCCGCCGAAAACTACAACTTGGCTATAACAGTGGCTGTCGGCGTGGGATTTTTAATGCTCAACCTGTGTGTCTATGCGCTGATGATTCGAAAGGTTGGCTTTCAGTTTGTAAAAATTTCGTTTTGGGACTATTTTACGATTTCGTTGCGGCGACGGCGCTGGACGGCAACTTGGCCAAAATGTCCTGTTTAGTTTATCAGTTTTTCTTTTTTTTAATTTTATTTTCATTTTTCAGTGCTCCGACAGAAAGCGCAGATCAAAAAAGCATTTGAAGTACCAAAGCTATACAATCGGGCATCCCTCCACTTCCGAAATCAATTATGCGCCCAGCTCTTCACTCGGCCAAGTATGTTGCTTTTGTCTTTCAAATGGCTGCCTTTCTTTTGTTTTTGATTTTTGTGTTTGAAATAACTTTTGCTACCGCTTTTTGTCGCCTTAAAATAATGATACAGAGTGTAAAGAAAAAACAAATGTGTGTTACGTTTTAATTAAACTGTAAATTTGTCATTTATATTTTGGGCTTAAGCTTTCGACTACGTTTAGGCCTAGACCCTAAGTTCAAATTTTATAGAGTTTAGACTTACAAATTCGTTTTGGCCTGAACGTGAGGTTACGCCTGGCGTTTAGGCTTAGGCTTACACTTATTCAAACGTACAAAATTTGACATAGTTAAGCTCAAGTTGAGCTTACGGTTAAGTTTAGGCTTTATGCTCTGGCTTATTATATAGGCTTAGGCTTTAAAATTGGTAGATGAGTCTCTGAAATCCTTGCGTAAATATTTCTTTTAAATATAAGTCCTGTTGGGTCCCGTTCGATAGACAATTAACTTTATTCAAGTTGCCAAAAGTAATCAAACAGGCTTTATATACACACTGAAAGAGGGCGAAGAGCGCGAAGAGAAAAAAGAAAGAGAGCGAAATACAAAAAGAAAGAACTGGAAAATAACATTAAATTAAAACACAAATAAATTTCAAATAATGTTTTCTTCTTTATTTCGTTCCCAACATTATACATAGAATTTGTGTTTAAATTTAATGTTATTTTCCAGTTCTTTCTTTTTGTATTTCGCTCATTTTCTTTTTTCTCTTCGCCCTCTTTCAGTGTGTATATAAAGCCTATGTTTGATCACTTTTAGGCAATTTGAATAAAGTTAATTATCTATCGAACGGGACCCAACATTTGGCGCAGCTACAACTCCGAACCTCTTAAATGGATCAATTCAACGGACAACAGCAACAGCAGACTTTGGCAGCAATTCTCGACGCGCTTCGCGTATTACTGCAATCATCTTCTGCGGCCGCGACGCGGTCGGCATCCCTCAGCACTTCGTTGGCTTTGCTGGGAACGTTCAATTACGCCCCCGATCGTGACCAAACTTTCGCAAACTGGTTCGCTCGCAACAAAGCTATAATCGAAGATAAAGGCTTCTCGCCGGACGACCGCGTACAACTCGTCCTCAAGAATATGTGCAGCTCCGTGGACGTGATCTAGCTGCACATATTCTTGTGATCCGAGCGACTTGAGGACGAGTTGTACGCGGAAGCCTTTATCTTCGATTATAGCTTTGTTGCGAGCGAACCAGTTTGCGAAAGTTTGGTCACGATCGGGGGCGTAATTGAACGTTCCCAGCAAAGCCAACGAAGTGCTGAGGGATGCCGACCGCGTCGCGGCCGCAGAAGATGATTGCAGTAATACGCGAAGCGCGTCGAGAATTGCTGCCAAAGTCTGCTGTTGCTGTTGTCCGTTGAATTGATCCATTTAAGAGGTTCGGAGTAAATGTTGGGTCCCGTTCGATTCTTCTTTATTTCGTTCCCAATAAGTCCTTTTTGAGTGACAAATTGTTTGGTTTAATCGCTTAAGCGCATAACGTCTCGGCTTACTAACCAAACTTTTTGCTTTTGATTTGGATTGACGTTTTTGCAGATTCTGCTACCGCCACCTTCCCTTCTAACCCAAGTAAGCTTGAAGACAGATCGAATGGCGTCGCCGTCGAACACCAACAACGATGATTTTAAGCCGAAAGTGGTGATGGCCGACACGTGTGGCCGGCATTCAATACCCAACACAACTGGTTCGCAAGTCCGAACCTACCAGACTGGCAACGAAGGCGCAGCGCCGTCGGCGGTCGCCGAAAAGAAAATGAGTCGAAAGTCTTTACAGCCGACCGCCGGTGGTGTGGCCTTCCACGGCGCGAGCAGACCCGTCCAAAGACATAGCCTTCTTCAGACGAGGACCGGCGACTCGGAAATAATCACCGCGCTTTCGGCGTCGCTGCTAAAAGAAAACGCGGGTGTGAAAGCGTCGACTCTGCGAAGAATCAGTGTGAGAGAACAACAGGTATACCTCAAGTGTGAAATTTTTACCGCCATAATCAAAGCTTTGGGGTGGGCCCAGCAACCGTTTGAAATTCTAACATTTTTAACTTAACATTATCTACAATAACGTTTGAAGCTGGAAAAGCTTACTAGTTCATTGTCATTTTTGCCAAATTGTAGGTGCCGCTGTTGGCCGCCAACTCGAAGACGTCCACATTGATGGGAGGCATACCGTCGGGACTCGGCAGCACCACAAACATTGGCAATTCCACACTTATTCGACCCGGCGTTAGTCCGACGTGTCCCCGCCACGGTCGCGCCGCCCAGATGATGATTGCGGCGGCGGCCGCAGCCGCAGTGAGTCGCGCCAACTCCCTTAGCGCCACCAACACGTTGAGCAGTGGAGGCGGTGCGTACAGCGGGCTTGGGAATGGAGGCGGAGCACTGCAGCGGTTGGCCACCTCAGCGTCTCCCACAACGACACTGGAAGAAGCGCTAGTCTGACAAAATCTTTTGTTGGTGAATTTATTTGTTCCATTGACCCATGCTTGAAGGCATGAATCGTTTTTCCTTGAGCTATTTTTCAAAGTTTCCCATTTCTCAATGCAAACTTTAACCTTATGACAAGTGTATGGAAAAACAATAAAATTTAGACTGGACAAAAAAAAAGAGCTGAATTGCTAAAAATGCTAACATAATATGAAAACAGTGTCGAAACTCTCCACCACAGCTTTCATTTGAGTCCAAAATAAATCCACGTGATTTCACACATTCCCACCTGTTCTTTTATAGGTTAAGCTAAGGAAGCTCAGAAAAGCTAGTGATTTTAGCTTGAACCCACACGAAACAGGCAAATAGTCAATCTATAGAGACACTGAAACTACCTAATAGATTCTAAAATTATTCGTGAAAAGCAGTGTTGTCAAATGCTACCAAATGACTCCTCTTACCAAAACCTGCGACCGGTATTAAACGAATTGCTACCATTTCATCTTTTATAACATTGTTTTCAGGGAAATTGGTAAAACACTATTTCATAGTGTTGATTTTCATGTTACAAATTGATTTGTAAAAACTTCCAAGTTTCAATTTGTTGGTGTAAATTTTTAAAATGGATTTTGTTTGATTTAAATACAACAATTTTAGAGTTTTGTCTTAAACTTTTTTGACGGCAGTATAAGCGGAATTAAATTGGTAGCAATTGACAACACTACTTATGATTGTTTATGAGAAAGAAAATTTTTTTATGACCAACTCAACTGCCTCGGTGCTTTTTGTCTTTATTCACTCTGTTTTGTCTTCTTTTTTTTCGTTTTCCCAATTTTTTTTTGTTTTGAATGTAATGTAAATATTTTATATAATTATTGTTTTTGCCATTTAGATACAAATTCAATGAAATATCTTAAGTTGTGTTTTTTAGCAGTGTACTGCAATTAGGTTTAAGGGTGCCGAAGACGTCTGAGGCAAATTTACAATTGCAAAAACGAACCAAAAGAGTTACAAAATTGCTTTCAACTCCAAAATAAATTGGTCAGAAAATTAGACGGAAAATTTGGTTCTTAAGTCATATATACCCCAACAAAATTTTTTTATTAGGTTTTGGTTACCCAGTCCGGGCCAGAAGTACTCGCGCCTGCGGCGCTTGAGCACTCTATTGTAGACCTCAATGGCCTCAAGCACTCGGTCTCCTTTCCTTAGAATCTATTTTCTGCCAAATTTTCTGGAAAAGTTGAAATGAAAACCGGATGCTGCCAGTTGGTGTAAAAAAAAGTTGTGAAGAAATCTTTAGCTACAGTTGTAATGAATACCGTAGCTAGTTTTAATGAAAACTTAAGCTGCATTTGTAATAAAATATAAAATTTTTATAGGCTAAAACTCGCCGTGGCCACCATTTTTGCGAAAAAAAAAAAAGGAGGGCGCGCGGAAATAAAAACAAAGACAACTAGACGCAAGGACATATAGAGGCGCATAAACAAAAAAAGCGCAAACAAAAAAGGCTCGCACAATAACTGTCTGACGTCTTTCGGTCCAGCCCTTTTTTGTCCGGCGTACTTTTGTCCGCAAACTGATATTAAAAAAAACCTTTAACTTGCTACCCACTTCTTCAAAAATTGTTGGACGTCGTAGACTTCGTCGGACAGTTGGCTGTTGAGAGCATTCGAGAAAATTGCCCAATTTCCAGCGTCCGCCATTTTGTTGGCACCAAGCTCTTTAAGGTTGTCCACAATCGGATACCCTACAAATTCCGGCGATTAAACACAACAAAGTAAAGAGATTGACCAACCTGAAATGACGCAGACGGGATAAGCTCTTCCGGTCAAGTCTATTGTGCTCGCTTCATAACAGCCGGGCCGGCGCTCGTCCACTTTAAGTTCTTTGACAGTGTTTTGACTGACCGAAGTGGCTAGGACCCATTCCCTCACTTCGTCGTATTCGGGTGTCTGAAAAAAAATAACGTATTATAGGCTAAAAAATACGCTTGGAAACACAAACACACCGTCAAAAACATTGTGCTTGGAATGGCAAAGCTTTGTGGCACATCAGTGCCTTCGAAAATCGAATTGTCGACGTGGGAAGAGTCGTTTTCCTCAATCGCGTCTACAATGTCCAAAAAGTGGTTCAGTAGGACAAACCCAAGGTTTTCGTACTCCTTTCCGTACTCCTTAAAATTCTTATTGGTAAAGTTTTATTGACTGCGTAAAAGCATAATTTATCGAAGTGTTTTTGATGGTTAATGGCTATTGTTCGCATCAAAAAACCGTCGACAAGCCATTTCTTGAGAAACACTTTATTGAAAAAAAAATTAGGGAATGACGGCGTATACGAGTGGTTAACCTGTCATAAATCAATCAACTAGATTATGCTAACTTTAAGCGAGGAAGATTTAAGGTATTCAACCCAACTGCAAGCTTGTGAAAGGGGGTATAGCACATAGCGTCAACAACGACATCAATAAGTCGCTGCAACTGATCGGACTGTTCCACCCAAAAGCGTATAGAAATTGACTGGCTAAATCCTCCTTTCCGCTATTTCCAACATTAACACTATAGCTAATCCGAAAAATAGCTTTGGGTATTTAATAATAGCTTAAGTAGATTGAGCTCCAGTTGCTTTTAATTGTTTAGTGAATAAATTTCAAATATAAATAATCAAAGACTTGCTCTGCACGCATTCCCGGCTTCATAGAACACTTTGTCTGGCTGCAGGAGGTCCACGTACCGAAGCATTGCAATCATTTGCTTCAACCGCAACAGCCGCAAACTTCTTGAGTTTTCTGCTAGAAAATCGCCGGAGTCCTCTTGGTTGAAAGCGCTCGTCTGGCGGGCCAGAGGGTCAAGCGCCTTGTGCAAAGCATAGAAATGCAAGACGTATTGATAGCGCTCAAACACCTAAAAAAAAAATTTGGTGTTGAAAATGGGCAGAATGTGTTGAAAATACGACTTCAATAATACGGTCGTCGACCTCATCGCTGGTTGAAGCCAATTTTGTGTTGAGGTCAAACAGCATGCTGCGCAGCAAAGCAAACGTCTCGTAGTCTGAATCCCGATTGTTTACCAGCTAAACGCATATAGGAAATAAAAATATTAGTCATTTTTGTCATTTGAGTAAGTTTTTTGAGTCCAACTCTTCTGGATCGAAAAACATTCCGTAACGGTAATACTTACTGTATTTTCTTTAGTATAAGCTCCCGTGCTTTTCATTTTAAACCATCCTAAAATAGGGGGTTTTTATTGGGAGAGCCTTAATTAGAAAAAAACGATACATTGATGATGCGCTTATCTCTAAGGCAAAACCACTTCTAAATACTCTATAAAGCCAGTGCATATGTTTGAAGGACAATAACAAAAATACAGTATATTAACTAGAAAGGCCCGTAGTTTGAATTAAAATAATTTTAACCGATTTATAATCGTAACTATTTTTTACCAAAAAGGGTAAAAAAAACGCCTAAAAAATTTGTTGTACCAATAAACAATCTAAAACAGCTAATAAGCGATATATAATTAAAATTATAATACTTTTTAATGTAAAAAATTTCTTAATTTTTAAATCTAATGTAAAAAACCACAAAATCACGCTTGTTTACTTTTTTGTGATAAATTTAAAAACAGAAAATTACATTTTTATAGTCATTTATGTTAAATATGCACCATCTAAGTCTTTTTTATTAATTTTTTAACGATCTTTTATAAAATTTACAAAAAATTTGTTTTAGATTGTAATTTACTAAAATAAAATGCACTTTTTTATTTTTTGTGATAAGTTTAAGTTTCAGTTTAAGTAAGTGTATTACGGTAATTTCGTCGGAAAAAATGAAAATTTTCATGACGGACGGACAAAATGGCGAATTAGTATTGTGTAATTATTGTTTTATAGCCCTTATTTTCGTTATTTTTCAAGATTTTCCCGCTTTTATCCATAATAAAAAATGTCAAAAATAAGGACTACATCAATACTCTACAGCCAATGGTTTAGATTTTATAAGAGTTTATAAGCTTTTATAGCTAAGCCTTAGTTTAAAGCCAAAGTTTCTCTTACTCAATTTTCCAAAAAAAAATGTGTTAAAACAGCTTTGTAAGATGCTTTCTCAAAAAATACCTAATTACCAAATAAAAAAAAAATATCAGCTCGCAAATGTAAAAAAAAAATGCTGGAAAAGACAAATGGACAAAAAGACGCAAAATTCAAAAAGCAAAATTAATTATAGCCAAAAAATAAGGTTTAAAGTGGGGCGCTAGGACGACTTTCTTGTGCATTTTAAGTTGACCAGCCCCGCATCTCAAAACGGAAAAATCCAGAAAAATTGGCAAATACAAATGGTAACCTTATCGATAAGCCTTTTGTAAACATTAAAATTCTGTGAATTAGACGACGTTCCAAATTTGATAAAAATCTTTACGGCGTCCAGGAATTTGTCTTGGCCAATCAACTCCGAGACGTAAATCATCAGATATTTGTCGAGCAGCGGGCGATGCTGCAATAGATATATTTATTCATTTATTAAGGCTGGATTCACAGAAACTCGCCCAACAAGTACTTAATTTGAAAATGTGTTTTCATAAAATACTAAATTTTCTCTACTAGAAGCCCCCTCCTGATAAAAGCTATCTGCCAATAAAAGTCCTGCCTGATTTTTTTATTTATTGAACAGTTCTGAGTTTTAACAAAAATGTTGGGCTTCTAGTTACAATTTGTGAACACATAATCACAAAAATTATTGTGTAAATTAATGGTGATTTAATTAACATGTGTCCTAATTATTTAGCAACAAAATTTAAAATTTGATAAAAATGACATTCAAAAATGAAAGACCCCTTCCAATAGAAACCCCCTCACTTGAATAATTGAGAAATAATGCCTGTGGGTGGGCTTGAATTAAAGGATATATGTTATATAAATTCAAACTACAGTATTTTCCCCGTATTGCTTGAAAACTTCACTGTGTCTGTTTTGGGTCATTTAAATCAAGTTTTGGCATTATGTCAAAGCTTCTTTTTTAAACATCATTATTTGTCTACCGTAATTAAAAGAAAATATAACAAATCTGTAGCTAAATGCCAAAAAATTTGTAAACCGACGTGGATCCTCTATTTGAACCACTTCCTCTAATTAAATTTCCTTGTAGAAAGTAATTGAACAATACCACTCCTGGAGGTTCAATTAGAGGATTTATGATATATATTATTATACATTGTTCTCTCTCATTGAGCCAATTATAGTGCAAAAAAAAAGAAACAAACATTTTGCTGTTTGGCAGTGGACAAGGCGGCGTCCCATTGTTGCCGTTCAGCCAACAAGTCAATCGCGCTTACCACGTCGACGTCAATGAGCTCGCCTACCCGGCCTTGTGCCCGCAAAAAGTCCCGGTACTTGCTTTCAACAAACTCAACCATTTCCGGCGACAACTCCGCGGCAATCTAACGAAAAAAGAAGCACAATGAAACCCAAAAAGTTAATTCAAATGGGACAAAAGAACAATTTCAACAGCGGTGGTGAATAAAAAAAAATAAAACAACTTTATTTTTCTATACTATTTTTTGGTTAACGTCAGGCAGAAAAAAATAGCATTAAAAATTTAAGGGTTACTAAGCCATTACTCACTACTACAGCTAACTTGAAAAATTAAAAAAAAAACGGAAAAATTAGAGCATTTACCAAAAATCAAATTAAAACAATGTGAATCGTGTTAAAATTTAAAACTTTTATAAGTATTTAAGTAAAAGTAAACTATTAAGTGCTATCATTGAGATTGCAGTAAAACGTCTCATAAAAAAAGAACACCAAACAGCCAATGAGAGTAAAAGAACAAAACACTATAAAAGGAGCTGACAGCCGTGTTCGAGAGTCAGTTTTGCCAAAAGGATAAGAACGGCCAGGAAGAGGAGAGGAAAGGAGAAGTGATGAGCGTTTATATTTTATTTACTTATATAAACATTATTGACAATACTATTGTGTTACCATACATCACGTAATATGGATACAAGTCCTAAACAAAGTACTACACTACAAGTTGATTTCTGCTGTTCAAAAATTGCACTTTCAATTTTCAAATGAAAAACTTCGATTTTTGACTTCCAAAATTTCTTGAAAATGAATCAAACCCGTTGCACTCGCGTCCAGTCCTTTGCTTCAACCAACGCTTCAACAGCGCGCTCCGGCATATCCGCGAGTAAAAACAATTCGCCGGCGGAATTAAATTGTTGAAAGTGAATTAGACGAGAGCCAATTTCTTCTAGTTTTTCAGTAGTGTAGGCGCCGCTGCCATTTGGCGTCTCGTTGTCCCGCAAAAATTTTACAATTAACTCCCCGGCCTAAAGCAAAAATAACTGTTAAAAAATATGCAAAACAGGAAGAGACAACTTTTGTTTGGGCGTGCGCAATCATCTTCAAGTCGTCCGTACTCGTTTCGTCCACTTTCAGATAGCAATCCACCGCACGACGGTATTCGCCTTGTCGCTCCATTCCGCGCCTTGCACAACGAAAAGTTGGGCGCCTTTGGCACCCGAACGCAATTGTGCTTCCTCATAATCGTTCTAAAAATTTTTGACTTTGAAATTTGGTTTCAGAGACAGAAAAATTTTAAAATTTTTTTTCAGACAAAATCAAAAAAAGAAAGTTTGCTGCAGGATTGAAAAATTGTAACACTCGCTGCAGGACAAAAAATATGTAACTTGTAGTTTGGCCAGAAAAAAATTTTAGTCTAACTCATTTATGACTTTGCGAGACGTGCTAACAATAATAATATTACTTGAACTTGCTCAAGCATATGAGGAATATACTTGGTGGCAATCTGCAACGCCTCTGTCCAAGCGCCCATTTCGCAATAATAGGCAAGAATAATGTCGGCGCGACCGGCTCGCAACAAATAGCTTTCTGCCTCCGGCAGTCGTTTCGCTTCCAAAGCAGCGCGGGCGCGCGCTACAAACACTTCGTTGAGCATTTCGGCCGATTGTAAGCTAAAAAGACATTGGGTTTGGGACGGCTAAAAAATGGAAAACAAGCAACTTGGCCACACGCTCTGCAAAATCCCAATTTTGGTTGTGAATGTGCATGAGTACGGCTTCTCGACCTGAAATTGAACCATGAGCCAGCATAAAGCCACCAAAAAGGGTAGACTTGAGAAGAAGAAAAGATCGCAAAGGAAAGGGAATAGAAGGATGTGATAAAGTGCAAGAAAGAGTAAGAGAGAAAAATAGATAATCCAATTTGATGACTTAAGCCAAACGAAACAAAGGGAACGACAAAAACTGGAAAAAATCACCCTTTCCCGCCTTCAGATAGAACTCCTCAGCCTTTGCAAACTCCCCTTCATCTTCCAAATGTTCAGCGAATTTCTGTTGGACATCCACAAGCCGGCTTTTGGCGCCAAAATTGCACAAATCAAATACGAAATTAAAGTCGCTACAAATGAAACAATTAAAAGAGTAGTGAACCCACCAAATTCCTCTTCTGCTCTTATATAATCCTTTGTCGGACCACTGACTATTGTCATTTTCTTTTAGAATTTTTATCGAAAATTAAAAATAAGACTATTAAGCACGCGTAAACTGGCATATTGTAGTGTTTTTTACAGTAGCTAAAAATCAAAATAAAGTATGCAACACACGCATTTCATTTTTCCAACAAAAGTGTTGCCTTAAAACGCAATTTATAACATAAAAAAATATAATTAATTTAACGTCAAACACACTTTTTTGGTGGCTATTTAGCCACAAATATTTCTCTCGACCCAAGCCAAAAACCCGCCTAAACCATCTGTCCGAGCACTTAAAAGCAACAAAATTTAGCTGAATCAAACCTTTTGCTGATTCCCATATCGATGACCTCTTGCAAACAATTGTGACGCGTCAAAAGCTTCACCGCGGCGTCGCCGCCCAGGTTTTTCGCCCACAAATACGCAACCTGTTTGGAGGCGCGATCGCCATTTTCAAACTTAGCGACACGATAGGCGTCCGACCATTGTTCCGCTTCCTTGTACATCTCAACTGCCGAATTCCAATCACCATATGATAGATAGTGCTCTTCGGCTCCCTTGAAGTCGCCCTTCTCCTCCAACTCTTCAGCCAGCCGTTTGTGCATGTCCTTTAAATAAATTTTAATCAAACAAATTCAAAAACGATTAGTTAAAAATTGAATTTATCTTTAAACATTTTTTTATTATAATTTTTTGAGCAAATTTCAGTTTGATTTAGCTTAAAAGGCTATTTTTTTGGCAATTTTATTATATGATGTTAAGAAATTGACAAGAAATTTATGCGGTTGTATTATTTCATTAATTTAAAGACGCACCTGTAAACTTAAAGACCAAAACCAATAGAAAAAAAAACATTTATTTTGCACAAAATTTAAATATTTTCATTTTGCTTTAAGTTTTAGCACGACTTAAGCAATTTAAAATTTGTGAAAAAATTAAACCCTTTCTTTTATCATTTTTTTATTCATCATTTTGAGTACATGTTTTCGTTGATTTGACTTTCTGACTCGATGCGGCTCGGCTTCGTCCTTTGTCTTTGCTCCAATGTTGTAATTTGAATCATATATGAATCCATTTCGGATTCCACTCCGAAATTTTTTTTCAATTCATTTCAACCAAAAAAACAAATTCAATAAAAAAAATTGAAAATGAATAAGAAAAAACCATGCACGTATGAATCCGAATTCATTATTCAAAAAAAAAATTAAGTAATTGAATCCGGATTTGTTTAATTAAAACCGCCGCATCGTAAAAATTCAACTCTGACTCCGGCTTTGAATTCAAATTCAAACATTCAAAAATCGATTCCGACTCCAGTGTTGAATCCGAATTTAATTGAATTTACAAATATTCCATACTAAATTTATTCAAAAAACGGAGTCGGCGTTAATTTTTGATAAAATAATCCGGATTCAAATACGAATCAAATACGAATCAAATACGAATCAAATACGAATCAAATACGATTCAAATACGAATCAAATACGAATCAAATACGATTCAAATACGAATCAAATACGAATCAAATACGAATCAAATACGAATCAAATACGATTCAAATACGAATCAAATACGAATCAAATACGATTCAAATACGAATCAAATACGAATTCAAAGTTAAACTCAGGTGGATTTAAAACTGGAGTCGCGGATTCTAATAATAGGGTTTTTGGAAGCCGGAGTCAAATCGGAGTCTGAGTCGAAAATTGATTCAAATAACAGCACTGGTTTGTACTCCAACCTTAATTGTCCACAAACTTTTGGGTTTCGCCAGGCCCTATTTTTTGAATAAATTTTTTCATTTTTTGAATAAATTTTTTCATTTTTTTTGTAATATTTTCGGTATTAAATATCACTTACTGGCACTTTCTCTGTGTGATAGCGTTCAATGAGTCGCATCATATCATTTGGACGATTCGCTTCCTTGTACATGGCAATCGCTCGATTCGGTTCGCCAATGGAAATGTAAAGCTAAACAAAACTATGCTTTTAAAAATTTTGGTATAACCAAAAGGTTTTACATTTTCGGCCTCCGAAAACCTGGCGTTCTGCTCCAAGGCCTCCGCTTTTTGCGCGTACAATTCGTGGCTCTCTTCGGCGCCCAAAAATTCAGTTGCTAGTTTGTACGCCTCTGCCCATAGCGTTGCTTTATTGTACATTTCGATGGCGTCGGTAGGACGGCTTCCGTTCAAATAAAACTTTTCAGCTTTCTAAATCCAATATTCGTTACAAAAGACCATTAAAAGAATCAAAGGAAAAAAGAGATTAAGATAGATTTAACACTATTTAGAAAAATACAATCATTGCAGCAAGCCAAAAAAAAAAAATGGAAAAACAAATCGCGGGCAATTTTCTAAGACGTCCAATTGTCCTGGCGCTCAAATGTCTTGCGCATAAATATCGTAGCCTTATCCATACGCACGACGCCCAAACATTTTATTACATAATTGTGAGGCCAAAATGTATACAATCAACTACATAAATATCCTGCGCCACTGTTCACCACAAAAGAAACTACGACAATTGCTGGAAAACTTTTTGTAAGACTAACTCAAAATAAACGGTTTGCCCTTTTAATATCGTTTTTTATGAGGTCGGACTTATCGGACGCTATAGTTTGTTTGATTACACAAGCGCATCAACAGTAGCATATAGTTTTGCTTTGTTTTAGGATTATCCAAATCCAGTCGAGCATAATATACACCCCATAGCTAAGCATACGGCGCAGAGAAATTAAATTGGCTTGAATAAAATTAACTCTTCTTTGACCAACCGACGACTTAACACATACCATAATCGGCCTATAATAGGCCCTACAACTGTTCAAACGTCTCGTCGTCTACTTATTCCTCATTCAAATAAACGCCTTCTATTTGAAATGAAAAGGATCTCACCTCGTACTCTCCTTCAGCCTCATAATGTCGGGCAATATCGGCATAAAAGTCGGAGAGTGATGTGCTTATGGAGTCGCCGTTCAATGGCTGATGGGCCAATGAATCGCTCACAACGCTCAAAATTTCGGTAGCCTTTGTCCATTCCTTGGCTCGAATTGCGCAGTCCGCCGCCTTGATGCTCTTTCCGCTTTCTAAGCTTGTGTTAAAAAAAAAGAAAAGAAATAGACAAAGAAAATAATTAAGTTAAAACCCAAAAAGTGGTTGATTGCGCTGTCGAAATTGCCGTCTTCAAACAGTGCGTCACCCCATTCTTCCTCCAGTTTGACTACTTCTTCTGGACAACAAAACCGTGCAATCTGAAAAACGACAGAGCTAAAGACAATAATTAAACTGCAATCAGCGCAAAGCGAGCAAATCCAAAGCTATTCAATAGCTCAGTATCCTACTCATTTTTAGACGCAATTTTTTTCTGTCTGTGTTCTTAAAATTAGAGTAATTAGGGAAGACCCCAAAAATTGTCTCCAAAAAATTAGGGACAAATGAAGCGGCAATGTCAACAATTTCAAACTCTAAAATGTCAATTTGCGATATAGTCGTGGCAGTTAAATTTTACTTATTAAAGATTGAATGCTATAAGTTATGAATTAGTTGACAATTGTAACTTCAAAGTATTGCAAATCATATATTGGAAAGTCGAAAAAATTGCAATCTAACTGTTGCCAATTGACATCGTCGCGCGATTTGGTTATTTACCAAAATTAGCATTTATCATTGAAAAATTCCTTCTGTCGTTTAACGGGTCAAAAGTTTTAAATTGTTCCAAAAATATTTCAGGATTAGTTGTTAAATTAGAATTTGGAAACAATATACTTGCACACGTCGGTTCGACCGCAGTCGCTCACTTAAAAGCCACAATATGCAGGCGGTGAAGCATAAGGCGCTATTAATTGATCTGTCTGTAGCTTTGTCTGTAAATGCACTTTTTCCGCGATTTTACGATTAGCTTATAAGAACAAAAAAAATTGAAAAATAAGCCGTAAAACGCAAAATTTACGAGATTTGTGCTTATTGTAAGATTAAAAAAGCAATCTTTAATCTTAGCATATTATGTAAAAAAAGCTATTTATTTTCTTTAACAGCAGAAAAATGATGAGAATAAATGAGGTGAGAACAAGTAAAAAACGATTTGATATATATTTTTACTTACACGAATCGCTTTGCCAAAATTTTTGCCTTTGCGGTATGCTTGAATCGCCTCGTTGAATTGTTTTGTCTCTTCGAGGAGCTCGCCCACCTAAAAATTGGTATGTTAAATTAGTTGCAAATGAAAACTTGAGATGAAGGACAAAGGATAAGCCACAGTCGTCGACTAAAAAACGACTGTTTACGCTCAAAACACACGAGCGCCTACCAAAAAACTGAGGGTTTAATGAAGGTCCGGCGCAAGATGACAGGGCGCAAACAGGAATGCAATGAGTCACGTCAATTGAAATCTAATGGAGCAACCAAAAAAGACTAATTTTTTTTTGCTTAAAACCAACTAAAATTTCTAAATCACAAACTAAAAAACTGAATACTCAATGTAAAATATAGGCGCACAACTATAGGACGCGAGTTGATAGGCGCGCGCGGGTGGAGACTTAAGTTGATTGTGGAGCAAATTTGTCTTTTAGCGATTGCCAGATTAATTCCACAAACCAATGAATTAAACAGAAAAAAATATACTTTATCAAATAGCTCGTGCTTTGTCAAAATCGCAATCACATTTTCAACTAGCGACTCGTCCTTGAGCAGATGTCGGTTTTCAAGCGTAATTCTGGCGGCCATCGCCGGCCGATTCGACTCCAGATAGAGGCTAAGTGCTGCGTTAACGTCACCTTCTTTGACTTTAATCTGCAATTTTGATTATGAAATTTAATTTAATAGGTCAGTAAAATAAAAGTCAACTTCAGCAGCCTTCTCCTGTTGGCCGGTGTCGTGGAGATTTTGATAATAACTCTCTTTTAGGCTGTCTAGCCCTACGTAGTTCTAAATATAATGAATTGATTCAGTTGCAAGGAAAAGATTTTAATTATTAATAGTTTTAACTTAATTGTAATACTGCATAAAAATAAAAATCTAAAATGTAACAGAATGACAGCGTCTGACTATTGAACTCGCGCCGTCTAAGAATCCCTCAGTCGGTGTTCAAAACTTAAAAACTGATCATTATTACGATCGGGCTTAATAGAAACGTTACAATCCAGCAAAAAAATAGCAAGCACTGAAATTATCATCAAAAGTTAAACGTCTGTCAATGAAAAGTCCGAGAAAGATATAATGAAACGTTTCAGGACGAAATGTTTAAAAACAAAACCCATGAAACGTTTAAGAAGGATAAGATTTAGAGGAAAGCGCCAAAGAACAAAAAAACCAAAAAATGATGAAAGATATTGCAGTGACAGCTTCTCTCAGTGACTTAAATCCTAATTGTTCTCTAAATTGGTGTATAAAACATTCAAAATAAATGTTTATGGTTTGAATTTAAACACTTTCAAATCTAAAATAGAGCTTTGCAACAACTTAAAGAAATTTAATTGGCTTAAACTTTTAAATTTTAACTTTCGTCTTACAACGACTGTTTTTTGTCAATTCAATTTTGTCTTTATTGCTTAATGGCAATGGCGTTTATCAATTATTTGAGGTATAATTTTGAGTCATCGTCTTTATTAATATTCAATGTTTTTGACTATGCTCACTTGGCTAATTGGGATTTGGTAGTAAAGGCAGTTCAATTATTCGATCTTGTCGTTTTATTGGTATTAAGCAAGAAGTCATCAAAGTTATTTTTGTTGTACGGACACAACAAAGCCATTTTTCAGCCACATAAAAAAAATTACCATTGCTTTTGCTAACTCAATTGCCGCTTCCCAATTGCTCAATTTCTTATACATTTCAATCGCATCACCCAAAGCGTTCTGAAAGGCTAACAATGACTGCGGCCAAAAAAAAGCAAGCAATAATAACATACGTTTTCCAAATAAATGCGCTCCGCTGTCTTAAAATCCTTATTTAGCAGCGCGATTCTGGCGCGCACCTCGTAATGGCTGGCAATAGCGGCAGGGCTGGAGTAGTCGACATTTGAATACGCGTTGCCGCCCTCAACAAGCTGATTTTGGATATGGTTTTGTTGGAGGGTGTACTCGGCTTTTTCAATCGTTTCTTGCAAGAATCTTAAATATGTCCAATTTAATAACTGAAAAGAGTTTTAGCAGCGTTTTCGTTTAAATCCAAAAAAATAAAATAAACTGTTAAAAACATTACACAAAAGACAATATAATATAAGGTGAACAAATTTAATAGTGACTTATGGTCTGCAGACAAACAAATGATGTATTAGGAAGGCAAAAAGATGAAGAGACACATTGGCATATGTAAATATATTGTGTTATTTTCAATATTTTCTGTTAAAAAATTTACAGACAATTTGAGTTTAATGTTTATGTTTATGCGTCCATCTGTCCGCTTTTTTTGTCTGCAAAACACTACGTCTTTATGCCCAATATCATTTTGTTTAATGTCTTTTTATATATGCATTTTATTGTTATAGTCCTTCTACAATTCTAATCCCGCTTTTCTCCGCAATATGACTATTTGACAACGGAGATTTTTCTACAGTTTATGTCTCTCTCTCTCTCTCAGGCTAACGGTCAACCCGGAGCAGAATTGTCATTTATTAAAGCTGGCTTGCACGGATGCGCGCAATGGATATGATTTGCGTTTTTGGCATTAACAAACGCCACAGAATGTAACGCTAACCTGACTTTGGGGAAATCGTTCAACGCCGAATAGCAGCGCTGTGCAATCAACAGCTCCATATTTTCTAGCGCAACAACCGCCAGGCGCTGCCACATGGGCGCCAACTCATAAAAGTTTGATGCATCGTCACCGGCGCCGGTTAATGGAAATTGACGTTGTGCCAGCTCGGAGCGCTCCAGAAAAATGAGCGCTCGACTCAGATCCAGGTTATTGAGTGCTGTGCCAAACTCAATCATCGCGTTGTCCAATTCGTACGCAACGCGCGTATTATTTTCCTAAAAAAGGAACAAATCAATGGTTCTCTTTTATAATGGTTCTCTGAAAAGGGATTTACCGCAACAACGACTTCGGTGTGGTTTTCGTCGCGGACGACCGACTCGATGTCGCCTTGAATTGGGATGCAGATGGCGTTGTGTTTAGCGACTGCTTCGCTTGCCGACGAGTTGAACGGCGCAGCAGATGCGGGCGTCAAGTCATCACAATTGTACCAAACACAAAACGAGTCACCGCTTTGAGCGACAATCACGTCGCTTTGTGGAACCCATTGCACGTAGGAACAATATTTTAATAAGTTATTAGTGCGCTCCGTCTCAATGTTGTATAAGAAGACAGAGGAGCCGACGTCGCGGAAGAGCAGTTTGTTGCCCGATTCGTTCAGCTAAGACGGAGAAATAAAACTTTTTTGAATTATAATAATTAATTATTGAATGTAATTATTTCATTTTGAATTATTAAATGCTCCAAAAACACATTTTCGGTTTCACTTTCTGCTTTTTTCTTTAACCGACTCCGCAACATTGTATTTGCACCTAATGAAAAGGTCTGGAATGCAATTTAATATGTATGTGCTGATAATATCTACGGCATGCGTAAATTTTCGCATCAATTAAAGCTAAACAATTGAAGCTTAGCGCTAAACAAAGCGCTAAACAACTACAGACTCAAAAGAATAAAAGAAAAAGTTCTGTGGCATGTACTTAGGAATTGAATGTGGGATGGGCAATGTGATTAATGTTATCAATAAATGCCTGAGAACAGTAATTTTGTTTTGAAATGTTGTTTAAATCAAAGTTTGTCTCGACACGATTGTAATTAGACAAATTAATTTTTGTACAAATTTAAAGTTTAGAAAATTTTGGTTTAAAAAGTTGCAAATTATTTGATTTTTGTTCTCGTTTTGTAGCTTCTCACAAAAGTAAATACTTCATATTAATAACAATTGAAAATGTATTTACCTCAATCCAGTCAATGGAATTGGTGTGGGAAATGTTAGCAATTTGGGCGTTATTCACCAAGTTGACTGAAAAGTTTAATATTACACTTTAAAGTAATGCACAACCGTCTGATTGTTAGAAATAAAAACAGCGATAAAAAAAATAGTCCATACCAATTGAAATGGTGTGAATATCCAGCAAATAGGCAACTCGACAAACTTCCCCACAATGAAACTTTCCATCTTTGGCTGCGTTGGACAAAGCGTGAGCCGCCAGAACACGCCTTTTTATACCGCGCGCACTTTGTTCACTTCGCGTGCTCATATTGCCGGTGCCGCCGACTCCAATGCCACTATTTACGCGCACGCTAATTAGGTGCGGGTTGACTCGCTCGGTGCGGATCCAGCCCAATATGTTGTCGGAGCCGTACTCGACAAAGCTCACTTCACCGGCGTTGACAATCACGCATACGTTTTCGTTCTCCAAATAGAACCGCTCATTTCCGCTCCAATCCCAAGCTATCTCTGAACACTAAAAATAATAAAACTATATTTATACAAAATTCTTCGAAAATATCCAATATTTTCTATATAAAATAAAAGTACAGAAAATGGTGACCAACGGCTTTTCAGGACACATTTTTTGCAGGGTTGAGCAAAATTGGTGGAAAAACCAAAATCACAGGGATATTCTTTGCAATAAATTTGGCAAAAAGCAAGAAAATTTGTTTACAAAACAAAGGCCAAACGCAAGTCTTTGCAGTGACATCTAAAAATTACCGGTCTTTCATAAAACCTACGTAAAGGCTTTTACTGGCAATGGGTCGTTTTATTGTATGTTTTTTTCAAATTTCTGCAAAAACCAAATTTATTAGGACAGTTCTGTAAAGTTCCAGGCAAAAACATTAACGGAAGAAAGAAACCAGTAGCTTTTTCTAATTTTGAAAAACAAAGCATTGCGCCGACTTCAAAATAATTAATAACATATTGACTTTCTTGCATAAAAAAATATCTTTTTCCTGACCCATTTTTCAAGTTCACAAAGTATAATATTGATAAAAGCCCATTGCTTACACAGGAATAAAGCAATTAGCGTAAACGAACTCGCGTCTTTTACTACACATTATTTTTAAACGGTATTTTTATTGGGTACGATTTGGGTTTAATAAAAAAAAAATATTGTGGTGGCATTTTTGCGTCAAAACAACAAAAATTGCAAACCAAATTATTTTGTATGTCGGCCAAAATCATTGTGTACGGAGTGTGACCCACAATATAATGTGTTTGACTGTTGTTACCGCCGAGAACACGAAGATTGGTGATTGCATAATTTTTGGTGGAGCAAATTACACACTTTGGCGCCGAGCCGTTCGGTTTGTTGAGAGCGGCGTCGGGTTTTGTGTCAGTGACAACAATTTGGGACGGCGAAATGTAGGTTGTCTCAAAGCGATTTTTCAACAATGCCCGTCTCATGCAACAATCAATGGTTATTACGGCGCCATTGGTGTTGCCCTAAAAGGTTTTAGTTAAATTATTTCAATTTTACAAAATATTATACTCTCCAGCTGCTCTCTATTTATTTTTTGCGCCGTGTTTTAAACAAATGTTAACAAAATAAAAGTATTCTCAATATAAACATAAAAAAAGTTTACGGCAACAAGAGTCGTTCCATTTGGCTTCCACGCCAATGCCGTTGCCGTGTGAAAATTTCGTAGCGTAAGTGTGCCGCCTTCACTCCAAGCACCCCGGCGCTGATTCCAGGACATTAGTCGAAACCTGAATAAAACTTTAACAAATGACATTATAAAAGTTAAAGTCGTCCACCACAGTTCCAAAATAACAGCGCTGTAGTCAGCATTTTTATGGTGGGTATTAATGAATAAATAACCAACGCGCGACGATGCCAATTTTTTTTTCGACTTTCCAATATATGATTTGCAAAACTTTGAAGTTACAATTGTCAACTAATTCACAACTCATAGCTTACCACTTTGGGATCTCAATTAATGGCTTAGAAATATAAACGTACATATGTACAATTGCAAAGCAAAAAATGTTTTCAGATGTTTATAAATCAATTATTTTTTTGCAGATAGCTTGGGTTTTGAAACGAAGTCAAAAATGGTATCAACTTAAATTTAAATTTACTAACTACGGTTATTTTCTTTTTGATTATTTATTTGGTAAATTCTTAGTTGGTTTAAATTTTATTCAAAACATTTTGAAATTAAAGTTCAACAAAAACTTATGTTTCTGTCTGTTGTTGGCTTTACAAAATCGCAACAACTCTAAAACAGATTATATTGGAAAAAATTTGAAGCTTATGAAGCAACGCATTTTTGAGCTGCTCTAAATACATTAAAACATAAGCTATTCATTAAAAAGAATGGAAAACTAACCGGTCAAAACTAGCAAATATGACGTTTTGGCCCGACACATCGGAGACGGCAGCATAAAACTCTTTCTCCGAGCCCGCTCTCCGAATTGTTTTCATTGTTGTCGTAAAGTCCATTGTTGTTGCCACCACCACTGTTGCTACTGTAATCGAACTCTTGGAGAATTTTGCCGTTTTCGGCGCTATACGAAATGATGCGGCGATTGGCGCCGGCGGCCAGAATCCCAAAATTGGAAAGAACCAAGCAATAAGGCTCTGTCGAATGAACACAAATTTTTGTCTGAAATTTAAGTTTAATAGCTTTGATCGGAATGCAGTAAAGTATGACACTGCAGTTTTAAAAGTTTTAAACCGCAGGGTAGAGTTATGCTTGCACTAACACATTAATACATACCTGTGTTCGACTTTCAAATGAATAAACAATAATTGAGCCGTTCACATGTCCCGAAACAAAAGAACGCCGATTTGGGCTAAAACTTAATTTTTTTTATTGAATTTTGCATTTCCAAAAATATGCAATTAAAATTAAAATTGAAAAAAAAACAACAACGAAAGAAAGTACTGTTGAGATAGCGCAACAACCATAGCATCAGTTTTATAGAGGGTTGAGCACTTGTTTAAGTTGGTTGAACCACTGCGCACTTTTCCATCCATCACACCAATGATCATGCGATTTTCTTCCGGCCATAGCAAAGCCGAAACAAAAGCGCTTTGCAAAAATTTATTGCATATCACCTTCTTTTCGTCCCTAAAGACTTTGTTGTTGTGTCTGATATAAAAAATATAAATGGAAAATTGCTTAGCTGTAGAGAGAAATCAATATAGCAAAGACTAATACATGAAAGCTGTTCTTCAAGAAACATTACCTAAAGAACATTTGCTCAAAAAGACATTTGGTCTTATGGACACTTGGTTACATGAACACTTGTGCTCGGTTTTATAAACTTTCTCTGTAGCCAAATGTCAGCTGGCCAAAAAATTTATGCAAGTTCCATAACAAAAAATGTAGTTATAAAATTTCAAAAATATAGCAAACCATGATTCTCCAAGCCGATAAACATAAACAATGTCGTCCGTCTGCCCGACGGCCAATTTCGTTGAGTCCGGCGAAAAGACCAAACATTTGATTGTGTAATTTTTCTTTCCAAACTAAAATTTAGTATTTTTACAGTATTTGCCACCAATTCATCAAAGCTATACGATTGAACTCATAAAATTTTTGTCAAAATATTTTGGGATCCTAGGAAAATAATACGCTTGGTGCGGCGCCTTTCTGTCTGCACATCATCTTAGGAAACAAAGACTTCATAGCCCTTAAGCTTTTACTCAACATTAATACCTTGCTTTGTCTCGAGATCTCGTTATCCTATAATTAAATTGAATTGATTTTGGCTTTTTAAAAACTGCCCAAAACCGTAAAACTAAACCAACCCGGTTATTTTGGTGTTATAAAAAAATTCTCATTTAAAAAAAAACCTTCAGCATCAACGGGCTTTGTTGAAAATTTGTCTCGTCTCTGTAGTTTGTCGTCGAATAGCAAAATGTGTCGATCGTTAGTGGCGACTGCAAGCTTTTTGCCATTTGGAGAAAAGGCCAAAGAGGCCACTTGGTTTTCTGATTCATCCTAAAACGAGGACAAAAAATTTTCAAATTTAAACGTGTTTTTTTTTATGTTTGACAGCGGAGCAAAAAAAACTAATATATTTTCTTCTTATGAACAAAATCATTCCCAAAAGTGATTGCGTTCTTAAAAATTAAAAACTGCAATTAATTATAATACCTTATCTTTGCACTTGGTATTATAAATTTTGCAAGCCACAAATGGCTTAACTAAGAAAATTCGTTAAAAAAAAAACTCACATTTGGTTCAAGTAAACAATTTAAAAACTTCAGCTTCATTGTTAGATTGCAAATTCACTCCACCAAATCAACGCAATTCAAAAATAACAAAGCGTTGAGCCACAATTTCCATTATTTAATCAGAAGATGTAATTAAACGGTGAAACACATGTTAATAGACGATGAAAAAAGTAAAAAGAGGACATTGGCCATTGGAAATTGAAACTCGTTGCCCATAGAAACAAACAAAAAAATTTTTTGTAATTGACGAAAAAATTGGGTTAGTGAAGCCAAAAAGGGTTTGAGTTTAAACGAAAGAGAAATTTCTATTTAATACATTTATCGCTTGTATTTTTTTTTCTTTCTCAATTCGCTCTCTCAAAACGCCTCAATTCATGTTTTGATTTGGAAAAGTTTTGAGTTGTTTTTCGCGCCGGTTTTTTGGGGAAGAGAGAGCGGTTCGATATTTAATTTTATTGTCGTTTTTTCTTGTTATTGTTATAGTTTTGGTTTGCTAAACTTTTGGTTAATAAAAAACAAATAAAATAATACTTTTCCAAGTAAAACACGGACGAAAATGTACTATCTTCTAACAAAAAAGCGGTATGAACGGTGACCCAAAACAAGAAACATGCAATTTGATAACGTTGTGTACATATTCAAATGGTTAACTAAATTTTTGTACAATTTGATGGGAAAGCTGTCAAACATACGGATCGCCTTTTTTAATTAGAAGGCGTACTACCAAAAGTGTAACATTCATTTTGTAACGAAAATAGCTTTTCTAAAAGTTTGAAAGGGACAATTTTGCTACAAATTTTTTACACTGAATTCTAATTTTCATCCGTTAGATTGTGTAATCAATATTAAAAAAAAAATTTATTTATTAATTTAAAAATAAAACGTTAAATAAGTAATTCCAACAACTGAAACAACAATGTAATACCTAAATAATTTATAGGTCCTTAAATCAATGCAAGAAAATGAAATAAAACAATGATAAGTTTTTCCACAAAAAAAAACGAATATATTTTGCACAAGTTATTCAGTTTAGTCTCTGTAAACATAAAACTTAAACCCAAATTTGTCGACAATATGATTTCAGTACTATTTAATTCACTCTTCATTAGCTTTCCCCACTGTCAACTTTTACAACATTAACTCCCAGCACTGTGAGTCATCCGAAAAGCCTGGCACGATGTTGAAACGACACAGAAAAGATATTTGTTTTATATCAACAAAGGCAAAACCAAGTTTTTCAATTTCAAAGCGGTATTTAGCTTTACAGATAAGTTAAAGCCATATAAGTTTAAGCAACTGCAGATATCGCGGGATGAGCTAAAGTGGTTCCTTTTGAATTTTTATTGAAAATACCCTTGAAATTGTAAAGCTTATCCTCCAAAATAATCAGTTGCAAAAAAATAATAATAAAATGCTTAATTATTTTTTTCCAAAAAAAATTGATATTTATATTAATCAAAAAAGAACGTCCCAATGTAAAAATAAATAGGATTTGTTTCGTTAGTTTTCTGTCGACAAAAAAAATCAATCTTATAACATTACTGATCAGGACCTTTTAAAAATAAATTGTCAAACAAATTTAAGATTACTCGACAAAAGAAGAATTTAACAACCCAATAAGCAAATAAATATTTTAAAAGGAAATATTTAAAAACTAAACAAACAATAAAAAAACCACTTTATTGGCTAAAACAAATTTTATTTGGTTTAAGGCACGTTCGTCAAACTTATTCCGTCTTATGCCTAAAAGCAAAAAAAAATGAATAACCAATCTTGCTAAAAAAAATGCTAAAAAACCAAACTTACTTTTTGGACCCGTTAAAGTTGCGCAAAAAGCGGTTGCCGCACACAAACGTGAACGCTCCAAAAACAGAAAGGTATTGCAAGGTCTGGAACATGTTCAATTGAACCCAATACCAGAAGTAAAGACCGAAAATGGCCGTGAGTCCTGTGTGGAAGCCCAACGCCCAAAGTGAAAATTGCACATTGCCAAAGTTGATGCCGACCCGAAGCCACTGAAAATTATTTGTTGTTGTAGTGGAAACATTGAAAGAAACTTAGCTTCACTTATAATAAGAGTTAAAGCTCAAGATTTATGGTCGAGCTTCCAATACTTTTACGGACTCTTAGGACCGAGATATACGGGGAATAAGTAAAAATAAATCTAATTATTTTACAAAAACGATATCACAATCATTAAAAGCGGAATGTGAAGCCAAAAGGTATTACAATGAGTATGATAAAAAAAAATCAAGCATATAGATTGTCATAATGACAGTTATCTCTGGCACTGGGCTTTTTGCTTTTTGTTATTGTATTAGGACTTTTAAAAGACATTCCATCTCATAATTTTTTGCCGGATTTCCTATTCCACGAATTGTCAATCCGGCAAAAAAACGCCTAAAAAAATTCCGGTGGAGTAGCCTTACCCACAAAAAAAACTTGTAAATAAATAATCCGTTGGCTTAAAAATACGCCATACAAAAGTCTGATATCATAATAACTCTAAGAATAGCTTCCACAAACCATTTAAAAAAGTAAAGCATTTAAGTAAATAAAAACTTAAAAAAACCAACCAAAAAGAAAAGCACAAGCAGTGGTAGAGCGCAGAGTGCGGCAAAAGTGTCGGAGACTAGCTGTGGGGGTCGAGGCTCCGGCTGCGCAAACTTGTGTTGAATCTCAGGCAATTTCTTATAGCTTATTTGTTTTGATTTTGGTACAGCTGCTGGCGCAGCGTTTGGCACTGTGATCGTAACGTCCGCCAAGTGCCAGTTCACTGGATTGCTAACTAACGCATCACCCAAAATTAAGGAAAGAGTGTATTGACCGCTGACGCCAGAAAAGTCCTTTTGATGAGTTTTCAAATTCTATAAACATAGAACTTTTAACGCTAAAAAGACTAATAGCAATATTTCAGTCTAAAAAATTGTTGTAATCCATTAGTTTTTTTTCAATCCCAACAATACAATTAATATTCTTTAAAAAAGGTAAGCATGTCCTTTAATCCAATAGCTTGCTAATGGATTAGCGAGCTTTGCCAACCACTGACTACCTAGACACCTTTGTTGCTGATAAATGAATTCTTTCTCTTAGCAAATGAATCGAAGCTTAAAAGAATTTGACTGCTTGCAACTTCAACCAACTAATAAGACGCTTGAACTTATTTTAAACTAAAATGAAAAGTATTCAACGACTACCTTTAAAAAAGATGAGATAATATGTCATAATGTTGGCTAAACACTGATATATCAATCTGTTATCAAAAATAAAATCAAGCTTAGAATAACTATGCAAGCACTCATTAATCAGGCTCAAAAGTATATAAAACGAAAAGTCACAAAGCAGATTTCCAATTGCTTAGAAAACCGAAAAAGCACAAACAAAAAAAACAAAACTGACCAACTCAAACGTGTACACAAGACCGTTTTTCTTGTCCTGCTCGGCCACATAAATGACCTCGCGTTGGGTTTTTTGGTGGACGAGTCCACAAAGCATTGGTGAACAGTGACCGGAGAATTCCTCTGCTTGTCTTTTACAACAAATTTCAGCTTCAATTTACGTTGGGTGTTGAGTTGGAATTGTTGAACAGATTGAGATCCGTGTTTCAACCTATAACAACGGCAATAAAAGCATTTTTTAAGATCCCAAAACTAGAAAAGAAAGGCAAAGAGAGAAAGCGCTGCGCTTTTAATGAAATTGTGTGAAAAGCTCAGATTCGCTACCTACAGCAAAACATATTAACCCTCCAAAACTCTGTACTCCCAATATTAAAAAAAAAGCTATTTAAAAAACGCCAATTTCCGCTCAAAAAATGACTTAACTCCCATAAAAATGAGATTTCATAACATAAAACGTCAATAAACCGTGCCTGGTAAATAAGAAATACGTTTACAATAATTTTATTATATGTCTAAGACTTGGATTTAGAACATTTGCATCAAGGGTTCTAAATTCAATAGGGAAATTGAAAAGTTTAAGGCTTCTAGGCTAGGAACAACATCAGGCAATAAATTGGCAATATTTTAATTTTTTTTCGTTAATTCAGTAAACAGATTATTATTTGATGAAAAAGGCCTGACTAATAGCCAAAGTTGAAAAATCCCAAAAAAAATTCCATTAAGATAAAGGTTATCATTAAGGTACACGCTTCACCGTGATATCTTTATTTGAAATAGATCTTTTAGCAGGTCATAAACTGTATGAATCAAATAAGATTTCAAAAACCGTACTGGATATAGCCGGTGGATGGCTCGCTCTTCTTCACGATTGAAAACCGCCAAATTAACATCATCCACGACAATTTCGAATGACTTAGAAGCGAACACACAAACCTAAACAAAAATTATTGAGGAAAAGTCATTTGGTATTTGGCTAAACTAATTGGCTGAAGAAATACTGACCACAATGCAGAAAAGTGATACAATAATTCGCATAATTGAGTAAAGTCTAAAAAATAAAGTTTAATTAACAATGGTACAATGACACAACTCTCGAAATAAAGATTACACCTACAAATGTCAATGAAGTTATAAACGAAAATGATCCCGCAAACAAATAATAAAGGCTAAAAAAACCGATGAAAAAATGCATTAACATTTAGGCTCTCAATAACCGTAAAAGCATGGTAAACAAATATGGTCAAACAATTAAGGATACAGTTCCCTGGTTACTCCAAATCTGAAAATTTGCAAAAAAGAAAACAAACTTTATAATTGGCTCTGCGCATAATTTAAAAATTCCGCTGGCAGAGAACGCTATTTCTTAAGGAATGCTTTGCAATCCCAACAAAAACTGGACCAAAATAAATCATATTTTTAAAAAAAAAAGCGTAAGCGTACCAGAAATTAGGCATTTAATCAAACAGGCAACATTCTCAAACTGTTATAAACAGAAAAAAAGTACCAAAAAACCACTCAAAACAGTTAAAGTTGCATTAGTCACAAGATAGGTAAGTTTTACCACAAAAAACTTGTTCCACGTCTTCGAAAAAGCCTTTCAAGTCAGTTATTGCTAATAAACGACGAAAACCAACCCAAACACTTTCGAAAACTTAATGGGCAAACACGTTTATAAAAGTTTAAAACCGACGAAAAATATGTACACGCAAACCAGAAAAATACTTCAATTTTGGCAAAGGCGCGAGTCGCGCCCGACAAATTGATAACAGCTGCGCTCACTGTCGCGCAGCTGTGTAATTTAAAATTTGAAAAATTTTGTGAAAATATTTTTCATTTCCATTTTTTCTTTTCAGAACTTTTGCAAGTCATGTTTGAGGCTTAATAGCAAAAAAATCTGTAGTCGATATGGAGGTTTTTTGAGTTTTTTTTTTAGAGCATGAAAAATACTCCAGACTATGGTTACTTGCGCGCTAAACTATATCTCCTAGCTAAGTACTGACTGCTTGAAAATAGCTTATTTTGGGTTATAATTTATATTTCTGTTGAAAGGAATATATTTTTTGTTTGGTATTGCTAAGTTAGGAATATGAAATTCCGTTATCATAAAACAAAAAAAACAATGAAATTTGAACGTGATTTCGTCTTGACTCGATTTGTTTGCACTGCAAAATACTCTCTTGTTTTTTAACATTAAATTTTTTTTTGACATTTGCGGGCTTGAATTGCAGGGTGCTTGTCTCGTCGCGAAGTGGAAGCTAGTCCGCACTAATCTTGTGGCAAATCTGAAAAATACGGAAATCGCTCTTTCTTCGTGAAAACTGAGCTTTAAGTGTTTTTATGCGCTGATTGAATGTTACCAAACATGTGACAAAACTTGTTGTTTTTCCAAGTTATAACCAATAGCTAGCGGACGTTCTTATTTAGAATAAGTGATCGATACTCTTTTAGGAGTTTCTCTAGCTATGAATCACCAGTTATTAAAGTGTTTCTTGTGTGCTACTTGCTAATTTTAGTGTTTTGTGTTACAGTTTTCCCCGCGCTTCCGGCTACTCACCCCATACTTGCACCCAGTCTTTCTATAATTTGGGGTTATTATTCAGCTTTATGGTTTTTTTTTATTATTCAAAGCAACGTTGTAACTTGATTTATTACCCTACGTTTTATCTGAGTTCTGAAAATTGCTGTTGCGGCCTTATTTGTTTGATAGGAGTCGGTGTGTGATGTCAAAAAATGACTATTATTTTTTTACAATTCTTGTCGTCCAGAATGCTCTCACTCCTTGTTTTTCTAGCAATTTTGCAGCTTCTCTGATATTTGTTATTAGCTGTCAGAATATGGATTCTGCTTAAATTTTTTTTTTTTTGCTTTTTATTTTATTTACGTCTAATGATCAAAAAAAAAAACAAGTAAGATATTACAGTCATTTTTTTAATTAAAAACATTAGCCGATTAAAGCACTTTTTGCCTTTTTTTTTAATTATGATTAAATGTTTTTTTGTCCGCATGGAATGCAATTAATCATTGTTACGTTTCAATTGCACGACTCGTGTAATATTTTTCTTTTTCGCGTTTTGTTAATTTGGAATTTTTCGATTTTAGTTGAAGACGATTTGTCGATTGAAATCACCCAGGCATATTGCTTATTGTACCGTCATTAGTAATCTGCACAGTGTGCAACAGAAATGAAAATGCAACTTAGCCAGTGCGGTTAACATTAAAAAAAAAGCTAACATTTTCAAGCACTTAAAAGCAGAAAGTATGGGGGAAAGCTTTAAGACGGAGCGTGTCAGATGCTATCCATCCTGCGATGCACTAAAATCAACAACTGCAAAACCATCAATCTTTCAACCACTATTGCATTGAATAAACGTAAAAAAACGTTTTGTTTCTTTTACAGCGCCAATTAAACTTTAACTTGTCTTCAAACTTATGCTTTTCCTCCCCTTCGTTTTGTTGTCTAAATACGTGAGTCTGAGGGATAGCATCTAGGATGGCGCTCAAATATCCATCCAAATCTTAATATCCTTATCCCCACAGCCTGCTTCCATCAGATCTGTTTTCGGGCAATTGTGCATCACTTCTATATTAGGTTGAGATGTTTGCTTTGTTTTTTTTGAAGACTTAATAATCTCCTTTCAAAAGTGGGGCCAAAAATATTTTCAAACCATTCTGATTTGGGCATCATTTAACAATTACCCTGTTGCCAGCTTTTAGTGAATGCGAGATTAAGAATATGTGCAAAATATTATTTCGTTTTTTAGTAAACATTCAATGTTTATTTTGCTTGATTCATTTTTTGCATTACACATTTAAAAAAAAAATCAAAAAACATTTTTAAACAAAAAAATTTTGTGATTGAATCTTACAGTTCTAATTATTTTTGCGGTTTTAAGTTTTTTTGGCCTGTAACTGATATACTTTGTTAATGACGTTGTATTTTGGTTTTTTTGGGATCTTTTATTCTGGTCCGGAGTATTCAGCTCTAGTGTTACCGAAATTTTTTGAGTTATAATTTCAAACTCTTTTTTTGCGTGTTTTTCGTTGTTCGTTAAATTTTCTTAATTCTTTTTTTCTTGGCGTTTATGCTGATTGACTGTGTAAAAGCCATATTGTAGTAGGCACTGTGTAGGCAATTTTTTTTATCAACTCCCTAGTTGAGAATTGCAGCTATGTAATTGACTTTGTTTTCTTTCGTTTAAATAACTTTTTCAAATTTTGCTAGTGTTCTGGAAACACCTAGTTGTATTCTCTGTTTTTCTGTGTATACCGTTAATAATTTCATCAATGTGTTTCATCAACGTTTCATGCCTTTTTTGAGTCTAAGCTGAAACTGTTTTAAACAATACAATAAGATAAGTTTTTTAAAATTTTGGCCACGTGTTAGAAGTTTTGAAGGAGATTACAGGTGGTGAAAAATCCAATTCTCTGGTTTAACTTTCCCCAACATTTTATAAATTTTATTTAACAAAATTTTTAGCTTTTCAAATTTTTTTTGCAGAAATTGATAATTATTATTTTTTTGGAATGCGTTAAAAAATTATTTTTGTGTATTTTTTTTCTTTTTACTTTTATTGAAATTCTTTTTTATGTTTTCTTCTTTTTGATAATTTTTTTTCAAATTACTTGACAAAATTTTTCTTTTTGTAAGAAAAATGATTGAAGGAGGGAGGGAATGCGGGAAGGGAGGGAATAAAAAACAATCATTTTTAGTGTATCTCTAAAAATTGTTCCAGGTGTGCGACAATATGTTTACGACATTATTTTTGTTTATTTGCGTCTAAGAAAAAATCACTTTTGATAAAATCATCAACAGCAATATGTGAATAATGAATTACACAAAAGCTTTTGTATGCTATGATACAAAATATTTTAAGCCTTTTTTTTGTTTGTGTAACAGTTATTTTTTCAGCGTCAAAACTTTTTTTGCTCGTTATTTTTGTTTTGGAAAGAGGCTTGATTTTTTTTTTGTTTTGTGCAAATACATAATCTTTTTTATCATAAATTGTTTTGTGAAGGAATCGTTTTTTTGTTTTAAAATGGATTGAAATCGCGTTTAAGATGTTTTTGGCGCCTGTTTCTTACAAATTTTTAACATAAAATTTCATTTTTTTTAAATTTGCGCTTATTTTTGAGTTTAAAAAGTTTGAGAGAAATTATACAATATTGGTTCAAGAAAGTTTTTGGCTCGCGTTTTTTTAAACTCAAATATGATTTATTTTTTAAAATTTTTGCGGAAATTTTTTCGGTGAATCTTAAAAGATTTTTTAATTTTTTTTTTGCGTTAAATATTTTTTGATCAAATTTTTATAATTTCACTAATTTTGCAAGATTTAAAAAACCAGGTCCATACTCACTTGTTTTTGGATACGAATTGGTATAAGCGGCAACCAGATTAGTTTTGTTCAGGAGTTAGCTTTTCATCCTCATTATGGCCAATCAAATTCTCTGCTTCCTCTGATTCTTTTCAACGGATTCTTAGCGTAAAGGTTTTTTTTTTTAAATTTTTTTAATACATTGGAAGCATCTCAAAAAAATGTTAGTAAGTTCTTGAATTAAGCTTTTTAAGGTTTTTGATGTCGTTTTTAACTTTCAAGGATTATTCAAAAACGTTTTTTTTCTCCATTTGTCAGCTCTTTTCAGGCGTAGTTTTGACATGATTTTTGCTTATGCCTTGAAATCCTTTCAATCGGAACTAATGCATTGTCACAAATTTTTTAATACTGTAATTGTCCTGATTGGCAAAGATATTAAAAGACGAAGCGAATCTTTTATGTTAAATATTTGAGCCAAAGTTTATGCAATGCTAAATACTTATTAGTTCTATTTGAAAATTATTTTTTCTCGTTTTGCTCGTCCTTTTCCTCTAAGCAATGAATGATCTCCTTTTTTTCTTGAAATCTAGACCAATATAGCAATGTTGATGACAGCTAAAAAAATAAATTTTTGTTTCAAACACTTTGCAAAAGAAAGGGAAAAACCTTAAAATGTCTGTGGGGGGAGGGGGGGGGAAATTTTTGTTGCAAAAATGGCCGCAAGGAAAGGTGCAACCGATTTTTTTCTATTTGCGCAAAGAGCCTCTTTTATTTTCAATCAATTAACCGCATTTTTCTTCTTATAATTCTCTTTTTCTCTTAAAGAAGATCGTTTTTGTTTATTCTTGTTTGCTTAGTGGGACAATGAGAAAAGGTCTCGTTGAAGGATTTTTTCTATATTCAGTTTGGTGGTTGTTATATATGAGATCTATTACTGAAAGCTGGATTTTCTTTTATTTGAAGTTGTGATGTGATCGATAATTGGATTTTTTCAAGAAGCATAATTTTGGTTTGCTGTTCGCCTTATAATATTTATTTGCCTATTTTTATACTTCAAACTTTTTTTTTCAAATAATTTATTTTAATTCATTTTAGTTAACTTGAATCAGCTTACGCTTTTTGTAGATTGACATAAACATTGTTTCTCTTTTTAAACATAATTCACGATTTTCATTTCTTATAATTGAAAAATTATAAAAATGAATTGTTTTCGATGCTTGAAATTTGTTGCCTTACTAATCTTTCGTTCTGATTCGCATTTTTTTACTGCTTTAAATATAATAATAAAATGAAGATGTCCAGTTTAAGTCAAAAAAGTTGGCTCTGACATGATTGATTCTAAAATATTTTTGAAACTATATCTCAAAATACTTGAATGAGGAAAGGAAATGTGGTGCAGTAAGCATTAGATCTACTGCTACATTTGTTTTTAACAATCCATAATTTTTGAGCACCGGTTGTATTCAATTTTGGTTAAAGATTTTGAGACCCAACTGCGAAATTAAAAAAAAACAATTAAAGTTATAAAGCGACGCATTTCCAGCTGTAAAAGCTTTGAAAAAATATTTTTTGGTTTTTCACCGTTTTTTTTTTCAAAAAATGCGAAATTTCATGCATTGCATTTTTACAACGAGTGCCTTTTGTGTGTCTAAATCGTCATTACGACGTTTTGATCAAATTTCGATTCAAAGAATTCAAAAAAGTTTTTGAGGCGCCGTCATTTTTAAACATAACATATTAATGAGTTATTATACTATTGGCCATGCCTGGTCTCTGTCAAGCCACTGTTATTTTGTAATTCCTCTTCAAAAAATTAATCATCCAATTTAATTTGCTTTTCTTAATAAATTACGTCAGCAAAGAGTACTTTTATTTATTTTTACTTTTTTCTTTTAATTTTCGACTTTTGATTTTGAGTAGTCATTTGGAAATTATTAATTTTTTTTGATAGCTTTGCGCGTTTGTGATGTTTTAGTGTTTTCTTTGCTTACGATTTTTATAAATGTTTGTCTAATTTAGAAACTGGATCCGGAAAGTATATTCACACGCCAAGAGCGTATTGGTAGGGGTTCTTTTGGCGAGGTGTTTAAGGGAATAGACAATCGAAACGGCAAGGTTTGTAATTTCTTTTAATTGCTGTTCATGCTTTTTATTTTTTGCTGCGATTTAGGTGGTTGCCATCAAGATTATTGATTTGGAACAGGCCGAAGATGAGATTGAGGATATTCAACAGGAGATTATGGTCCTTAGTCAGTGCGACTCACCCTACGTTACAAAATACTATGGAAGTTATCTTAGGGTTTGTCTTTAATATTTATTTGTTTGTTATACAATATTTTTGACTGTTTTACACTTTTTAATAAAAGCCTAAGCATTTTGTCTCAGCTTTAACTCTTAATTTAATGCCGTTTTATAATTTCGAAGAGTTGATTTAGTGTAGTTGCTTAAATTTGCAAAATTGTTTTTTTAAACAATGATGAGCTTGTCTCCTTTACTATCTACATCCCTTTTCAGTGGTTTCTATCTATATAAAGCCTAATCAATGCGATTGATTCATTATGAATTAATAATTTGTTTAGGGCGCAAAGTTGTGGATCATTATGGAGTATTTGGGAGGCGGCTCGGCTCTTGATTTGACAAAAAGCGGTCGATTAGAGGAAATGCACATCGCGGTAATTCTTCGAGAAATATTAAAAGGAATTGAATATTTGCATTCAGAAAGAAAGATTCACCGCGACATTAAAGGTTTTGTCAAAAATTATTTTATTCTCATTTGTAAATTTGAGTTTTAGCAGCGAATGTTTTGCTTTCGGAGAACGGCGACGTTAAGGTGGCCGACTTTGGTGTGGCCGGACAATTGACTGAGACTGTAAAGAAGCGAATAACTTTTGTGGGAACTCCGTTTTGGATGGCGTAATATTTTTAGTAAAAACATTTTTGGAACTTTTATATTTTGTATTTTAGGCCCGAAGTCATTAAGCAGGCTTCGTATGATTTTAAGGTAAGCATTTCAGTTTTTTGTTTCAAATTTGTTTTCTTCTTTTTCTATTTTTATCCCATTTTACATTATTATTGGTTTGTAGTTCATTTTTGACGTTTTTCCATCATGTTATTCAGTTAGCCAAGCGCTTCGAATTACTAAAAATATGCCTTTGTTATAAGATTCAATAGAAAATTATTTTACTATAACAATATTTCATTGACTTGTTTTGTAAGGAAATTCAAATTCATAACCCAATTACAGCAAAAAATACCTCAGAACTTCCTAAATATTTAGCATTAATGTTTTACATTGATTTTTTTTGCCAATCTGCTCTGTAAGAGTATTAGCAAAGTTGGGTCAATGCAGTTGTTTTATATGTAGGGACTTCAAGGAATAAAAAAAGGATTTGAAAATACACATAATAAAACAGCTGAAGAATTGAGGAAAAACTTATTGAATTAAGCTTATTGTCTAAAAACGGTATCAAAGATGTTTGGAAACTTATGCTTAATTTTATTGCTTTTTTTGTAAATGATGCTCGCTTTTGTAAGAAGTGCTTTCTATTAAATTTTTTAATTGTTTAGGCCGATATTTGGAGTCTTGGGATAACGGCTATTGAGTTAGCCGACGGCGGGCCTCCGCATTCCGATTTACACCCAATGCGAGTTTTGTTTCTTATTCCCAAAAATCCACCGCCGCAACTCACCGGCCCCCAATGGAGTCGACCGTTCAAGGAGTTTGTCGAGTTGTGCCTTAACAAAGATCCTGATGATGTGAGTGTTTTATGTTTTCATTAACTATAAGCTAAGGGGCTTTTTTGCAGAGACCAACAGCAAAAGAGTTGTTGCGGCATCCGTTCATACGCCGCGCCAAGCGAAACAACATTCTGATTGAGCTTTTAGAGCGAAGTGCGGATTACCGTTCGCGCGTTGGGCCGGGTTCTGATTCAGATCAAGACGACGATGCCGAATCGCAGAGTGGGCGCAGCGATTGGGAATACCCAACGATTCGTTCCCGAATGGACGGCGGCTATGATACAGTGAGAGCGACGGACACTATACGCGCTGCAATCAGTCCTGTCGGCAATCAGGAGGAACAACAACGGTTTCAGACAGCTGTTGAAGAGTCTTACGACGATGCCAAGACGGCTGGGAATGCGTCGAACGGCGTGAGTATTGTCTCGGTGAATGACGAATACAATCAACAACCAACGAGCCATTATAATTTGAACAACAACCATATTCAGTCGTCGTCACAGCAATCTGTTCCACAATCTTCGGCTGGTTTAACGCAGGCACAGTATTTACAGGTTTCACTTTTTTTCTTTTTTTAAAATGAAAATTTTTTATGTTTTGCAGAAACAGGCTCAATCGAGAAGTAAGAGCAATTATTCAAATGAATACAGTTATCAGGGGTACTCACAACAACAGCAGCACCACCATCATTCACACCAGAACAACGGGTCTAACCACGCGGCATTGTCGTCGGCCAATCACTCTGGTTATCATTGCCATCAGAACCAAGGCTTTCATAGCCCGCCTCGTCAGCAATGCCACACTCAACATCAGCAACACCAACAGCCATCGCACTTCAATCGTTCAAACAGCAGTTCGTCGTCATCGAATGGATCGTCGTCTTTGGTTGGAGGAGCACGTCAGGTTGTGAAGGTCTCGCCGAGAATCCCACGCGGATCACTGGAGTGCGCTCTGCTTCCGGCCCTTGACAAATTGTCGAAAACGCGCCACGGCTCTGCCGATTTACACGGCGTCGCGACAGCGTTGAAGCGTGCCGAAATGACGAGTCCAGGGTTGTGCGATCACCTGGTTACCGAACTGCTGACCACCCTCGTCTATCCGCAAGCGACGAACTCGGAATTGCGCTTAGCCATTGATAGGCTAACTACAATGTAGGATTATCTTTATTTTTTGTTTTTAATTCTAAATTTATTGCATTTTATTAAATTGCCCCTTTGAGTTCTCTTGTAGGCCTCTGATTTATTTGTCTTATTTTTTTGTACACTCTTAAACAATATGATAGCCTGGAAGGATTTGGCCTTAAATATTGGAACAAAAGTAATGTAGTTTTTGCATGGTAGTTCATGTAGTCCTCATTTTCGATTTTGGTTGTCCTTGCCCTGTTTTAAATACAACAGTTTTTATTTTATTTTTTTTATTTATTTTTGCTTTTCACTACTCAGTTTTGCTAGTTTTTGGTTATTTTAAAGAAAGAAAGAAATAATTTTTATTACTCGATTTTAAGCAGAAAATAATGTAAAAATGGCCGTTTCACATATTGCGATCTTCTACAACTTAAACGAGAATATTTTTCAGGCAGCAATGGTAATGCTGTCGTATGTGCGTGTGTGTGACAGACCAACTTCAGAAAACGTCCGTTATCCCAACAAATTAAACGAAGAAAATCGGTTTTTGCGGGTTTGTAAGCGCTTTTTTTTGTCTTTATTTTCAACAAAAATAAGACTGAACATGTTGTGAGAATATCTATTAATTTGCATTGTAAATATGTAAACTTCTATCATTGTTGTGTTGCATATCTTGTATTTGATAAATAATTACCCGATTATTAATAATTTAAAATGCGTCGTGCCTTAACGCTTTAGTGATCTGAAAGCGGTGTTGTGATTTGAGGGATTTTCTTCGATCCCGAAATAAGTTTCTACGGCTTTTGCAGTTTTAGGTTTGCATCGGTTTGCAGAGTCTTTGTGTTATTTATGCTGACTTAGAAAAAGAATTATATGATGTATTTTTAATTTTATTTATTGTAAACAAAAGATGAGATGTTCTATACACACAGAAAATACAAAAAAAACCAGTTTTTTTAAATATTACAGCAGATCTAGCCGAGGCAGCAATCTTTAAAAATAAATTTCCAGTTATATAGTAGAATTTTAAAAATATTTTCAAATAAATTTGTTTACCAAATTTTTCGGATTTTTTCATTTAAAAAAAATTCAAATTATTCAGTTTAGTTTTAACTTGATTTGACGTGAGAACTTTTTGCTCATTTTTTTATTGTCATCTTTATTTTGTTTTTCTTTTAGCGAATTTGAACTCATTGCTTATGACTCTCATAGAGTTTACCGGTGCAACTTTCCTATTTTTTGCAAATCTTTACCACTTTTAGATAAAGATAATAATAATGAACTAAATTTTACTCCAAGCTGAAATATAGCTTAGAGACCCATTGAAAGATTATACCCCTCCCCCAGTCAAGTCACAACAATTTTAGCCCAAACGAATAATGTGTATGTTATTTCAGCAATATCAAAGTCATAGAAAGTCTAATATTTTGTGTTTTGTTTCCACTGTAATTGTAAATTTGAGAAGTTTATGTTCAAAAAAGAATTTGAATTTTAGTTAAATGTGATTTTTTTTTGATCGCTTAGAGAAAGATTTTGTTAGAGCCTTCTTTTAAGCCTTCGTGCGCTTCGCAAAAAATTTTAAGTTATTTAGTTTTTTGTTGCATTTACTCTTTGCATTAATACTGATGAAATTTTGAATTATACAAAATAAAATGTTTTAAAATTTTGACTAATTTGGCTTTCACAAGGAAATTATTGGCTCAACTTGCCTAGTTTACGGCAACATTCGAGTTAGTTTTCTTACACGGGAAGAGTTGGATAAAAATTTGAGCACCGAAAGTGCATAATGAAAGTGTTTGAATTTTTCTGCACTCATCATGACTTAAAAGAAAACACTTCAATTTGGATTGAAAAAAATAAATTATATATGTTTCATAATTTTTGGCAAAATGCCAAAAAATGTACTTTGCAAAAAAAATTTAAAATATTTTTGCTAAATTCCTCCAAACTGTAGCGACTAACCTGGGGTTTTTATGCTTCTAAGGGTAAATCGACTGAAACCGTTATTAAATTGATTAACTTTTATAAAAAAAGTATGTTGTGTTTGAAATGTTAAAAATTTGTTTTTAACTCATTTGTTTTAATGTTGCAATTCATTATGTTGTACTTTTGCAGCTTTATGATTTTTGAATCATAGCAATTGAAATTTTTAGAACATTTTTGTATAATTTGTGAGCGTGTGCTGAAAAAAGGTTGGTTGATTTTTAACAAATTTTTCTTTTTAATTTCAATAATAATGACTGTAAATCAAATTGTCATGTTTTAAAAAATTAACTTAAATGCATTTATGTAAAATTGAAAAATTAAAGATTTTTTGCTTGTTTAAAATTTAATGATTAAAGTGACTTTAAAGTTTCACTTTGTTGGAACATTAAAGTCTTACTTTTTTGAAACTGTAAAGTCTCTTTTTTTTTGATACTTCAAAGTTTCACTTTTTTGAAACTTTAAAGTAAAACAAAAATTTTTTTAGGAATTTAATAAATTTTATATATAGTTTATGATATATTTTATAAGCTATTAAAAAACTTAAATTTTAATTATTTTTGAGACCAATTTTTTGTCAAAGAACTTTTTAAAATAAATGTGGCACTTGAATTGTTCCAATTCAAAATTTGTCAAGGATAAAGTGTTATCGCAACTTGTCTTTATCTTGTGTGAAAAAAATATTTGAATCTAAAAATTGAATAAAAAATTGAAATTTTTTCTTGTTTTTTTAGAATTAGTGGTACTTCAATTTTCATTTTTAAAGTTCCACTGTACCATTTTTTCGGTGCGTTTAAAAGTAACAAAAAAAGTTTCAAATGTTTTACTTTTGACCAATTTTCCCCCAAAATCATGTTTCCACTTTGGCACATTTGTCGCGGGTTAGCTCTTAACGCAACGCTTCTGCAAGTGTTTGCTTCCATATGATGTTGTCAGCTATTAAGCCTAATTGCACAACACATTGAGTGAATAAAGTACATTTATACCCATTAGATAGAGTCACAGGCAAATGACCCATCTTCGCCGCCATTAAGAGGAGATAGACGTCTGTACACAGTAAGTCTGTCTATCATTTGCCACAGTTTTACGTAGAGTATGGTTTTGGATATCTACGAGTACATTTGCCATCAATTAAACAATTAACGTTGCAATTATGAATTTGATATTTTAATACCGCTTTGCGTAAACAATGCTGCGTTTTTGCTCATTCAGAACGGTCCTTAACATCAAATAGAGGAGAAATTTCTGCAGATAAATATTCATCGATATAAGCGGCAATATTTTGAGTACCTTCAATAGCAACTATTCTGTGCGTATGAGGCGGGACTACGTTTTTGGTACTCCAATGCTTCAACAAATGCCAAAACTTTACTAAAGTAATGTTTTTTTTCGATTAGGTTTCGAATTTTTGATAACTTTGCAAAAAAAATGCAAATGTCAGGTCTATCGGGAGACATCTGGCCAGCCATTTTCAATCTTTGTAACTCAGGCCATTTTAAATTGGACATTGAAGTTACCATAAACATCGCTTTGCCCCCTTGCCCTATAATTTTTTTTCGACAAAAACCTGTTTAAAGTTGGGGCGCCAACCGGGGACATTTTCAGCACGGCCTCGCGTAACCGCCGGACGGCCACTATCTTCACGGCCGCAGGTGCATCGACACTGGCACAAACGACGCTGTATTTAAATCTCAATACAAAAACCAAAAAAAAATTAAAAATGGTGGTGGCGAAGGGCCCTGGACTCTGCCGCCTCGACGAGGCGACACTTCTCTCACTACGAGGCGAAACCTCTTGTCTTCGCCCACGACGAGGCAAGGGTTCCACCTCTCGTTGATGCGCAGCAACTCGCGAATTCATGCTGATTTTTTTTTTAATTTTTAAAAATGACCGATGATTGACAAATTAATAATTTAAATTTATTTTTCCCTCCACAAAATGCCAAGGGCAATGTCAATTTTGCAAGTATTAAATATTTAAAAAATGACGGTAAATGTTAATTACTGTTACAATTTTTTTAGGTTGTTATGTTATGATGTTCTTATATTATTTTCATAATGTGTATATGAATAATTTACATAAGATCTTTTCAAGGTACTTATGCGCTATGTACCCCCCAACCATAGGATTTTTTTTTTGAAAATTTATTTTTTGATTTTTTTCTAGTTGATTTCAATATCAGGGTTTTTAATGGTGCTAAATTCGAATCTGACATTAGTTTTTTTATTTGAGGGTCTTCTTGGGGTCCTAACACAATCTCAAAAAATTTTCAAAAATTTATTATTAAATTTTTTTTAAAATAAATTTTAATACTACTATCAAGACTTTCCTTATGAACAATTTTCCCAAACTTTTTTCACATTTGTAATTTTTTGTCTTATTTAATTTTTGTTAATTCTTATTTTTACAGCATGATATTTAAAACAAAAAATTGCTACATATTTGTAGCGGTTTAATTTTTTCAAATTTTTACTTATCTTACAGAAAATAGGATCAATGTGTACAGTAATTTAGCATTATTTTGAATTGAAAAAGAAATATCAAACATAAGTAGGCATTTTATGTATTATTTTGGCAAGAGTAATTTGTATGGTAATAATGAAGGTTTAAGTCAGTCAGTTTGTGTTAGTTTAAAAGTTTTAGGCTTGCTTATGTCGCTTTATACTTACTGTGGCTATTTTTTTAAAAGCACAGCTTTAAATTTGTTTTTTCTGCCCCTTTCTTTCTTTTTTAATTTTGTTTTCTTTTTCTGTTATAAAATTTAGTCAGTTTAAATTCTTTCCAATTTTATAATTACTATCCCATGTTTGCAACAAAATGCAGCAATTTGCAATGTGGTTGAATAATATTCACTAGTTAATGCAATTCTTTTAGCGGTTTTTTCTCCAATTATATGTCATTTGACATCGTTTTGCCTTCGATATGATAATAAAGGTATTTTGTTTATTATTAACCTTTCTTGGCTCCTCTACTCCTTGATTTATTTTAGGAATATCGCCTGCTATTACCAATGTCTTTGGGTGAATTCGAAAGGGGTCAGCGTTTTTCAGTGGTTGAGGCAAGCAAAAATGAAACGGGCGGAGGGCAAGGAGTCGAGGTTTGATTCACTTTAAGTTTCACTCAAGTTTTATGTTGTTTGGCGGTCATAACTGTGTTTAGATATTGACAGAGGAAGTTTTTAGCAGTGACACAGTGCGTCCAGGCCACATGCTCCACGGAATTTACACACACAAAAAGTATCATTTAAGAGAAAAGGCGTCTTGGTTTTTGCGGATGGTTCTCCCTAAGGAAACAATGACTCTGGAGGAAAAGTCGTGGAACGCGTATCCCTACACAAAAACTATTCTGACCAATACGGGAAGTATGAAAGAAGACTTTTATATTATAATTGAGACTATGTATCTGGCGAACAGAGGCGAGACGGAAAATGTAAGACTTTTAAATGTTTATTTTTCTTTTTTCATTCGTATAAACGAGTCTGTGCAAGACTGGTCTAATAGTCTAAAATTAATTTATCGAATGAAATTTGGAGAAAAAACATTATAAAAAGACCTATTCTTTGTCTAAGTCTTTGTTTTACAAAAGACCAGTAGGTTTTTTTATTATTGCAAAGACTAGTCGTAGGTCTTTGTTTTGTCCACAATAAAAACAAAATTTTTGTTTTTTTTTTGCCAAATTTATTGTAATGAATATTCCTTTGCTTTTGGCTTTTAATTTTGCTCAGCCCCGGGAAAAATGCGTATTAAAATAAAAAAGAGGAAGGAAAATGTCTTTTACTATCTTTTCTTGGTGTCTAATTTGTATAGAACACCAATTTTTTGATTGACAGTTGAAATTCCGTCCAATTTATCGAATTTTGGATAAAAATAAATAAATGTTTTTTGCAATAAATTTGGCAAAAAGAAAAGAAATTTTCTTTTTTGTATTGAAAACAATGACTTACGACTAGTCTTTGCTGTAATAATAAAAAACCTACAGGTTTTTGAAGAAACAATAAATTGGACCAGCAATAAATGTTATCTCATTTTTTGCATAGACCAAAATTTTAGTCTGTTAGTTTGTCCAGCACATTTTGCAGGGTTTAATTTTCTTAAATTTTTTTCTTGGTTAATAAATATAATTTCTTTACAAAACTTTTAGGCTTTGAACTTAACACGAGACCTGTTGAAAAAACGGGAAGTCTTGAAGCTTGATATTTACGACGAAACTCACCTTAAAGAAACTGTAAGCGTTTATTTTAAATTAACCAAAGTTTTGCTTAAAAATTTTAAACAAATTAAACGGTTAATTGTGGTAAAAAATTTCTTTAGGACATAACCCCGGAGACAAATGTCAGGACTTTTCGATCAAAAAAGACGAGCCGCGGCCCATTACAAGCAGATTGGGCACTGACTGCAAACCCCTTAATTTGTGCCTATAAAGTGTGCTACGTTCACTTTAAGTGGTTTGGACTGCAGTTACGTTTGGAGAAGTATTTACATTCGAATTACCCACGATTGTTCACCAAATTCCACAGGTTTTGACATTTTTTTTGTTGAAGATACTCATATAACTAGTGGCTACAATCTTGATTCAAGTGTTAAACAACTAATTTCTCTATTAGAAAAAGTTTTCTATTTTTTAATTGACCAAATGAAAAAAAATTAAAGAAATTTTTTTACCCCTAGATTAAAAAATATTCGTTATTCGATGATTATTCGTATATTATTAAGAATTTTAACAACCTGTGCTGAAAAAAATAGTTTTTAACCTTATTGGCACTGCCAATTAGTGGGCTCTTAATAGACTGAAAATGGGTAAATAAAGATAGATTTTTTACAATGTTTTACGGATGGTGGGCTCAAGGTCAAGGGTTTCCTTGCTTTGCATCCTTCGCAAACGCATTTTAAATCACTTCATATTGTAACTGTTGCGTCTTCTATATTCAATTTGTGGGACCGACAAAGGGGATTTGTCGAAGTATAATTCCTATTTAATCTACTCTTTGATTAGGCATACAGCGATTTTGTTGGCGCCGTATAGAATTTATCCAATTCTTGTCACAATGTATTTCTCCATGAAGTATACGCATGCGGCTGGTTCCAAGGTTTATATTTAGCCAAGAGCCAACTGTCAGTTTTCGTTAAATATATGGAAGTATAGAAATTGTATAATTAGTTAGTAAATTTAATGAGTTAATATATTTTTGACCATAACAAATTGAGTTGACTGCATTTCGAATACAATGAAGCCCATTTACCATAGGAAGCAAGAGTGATCAAATGTTAAATTACAGTTCTCATGCTTCAGATCAGAATCTCTCCAAATTTCTATTTGTTGAAATTAATTTTCGAAAGCATTCGGCTGAAATACAAAAATTTTAATGTTTCCTACCGCAATCAGGGCACGTAAAAATTGTTGGCTGGTCTAGGCTAGTCCGTAGCAGTTGGCAACGCTGGTTACGATCAATTTTTGATTTATAAAGTTACAATAAACTATTTGAAAAATTGAAGCAAAGAAAATAGCAAAAACTTAAATTTATTTGAACATAAATAATATTGGCTTTGATACAATTTTCTTTGTCAGATGACCGGAGCCTTGTGGCATGCTTGTATTTATATAAGCAATTTGTTTTGTAGGGAAGTGTTTTGTTGGATTGACAAATGGTTCGATTTAACATTGGATGAAGTCGCTGAATTCGAGAGACAAGCTGTGATTGAGCTCCGCAAAAAAATTGAAAACGGAAAAGTTGTTGGTATGACTGCCGGCGAACCGGATTCAAAGAAATGAGCTATGTTGCGGAAAGCCAATCTGACGAAAATTATTTTATGTAAAACGATGTAAAAATGATGGAACGGGTAAATTGCAAATATGTATTATAATAAAATTTTTCTTAATCAAAAACGGTTTTTTCAATATGTATATTTTTAGGACTGCGAATAATAATTTATTATGTTTTTATTTTTTTCCTTTATTTTGCATTGAAAATTTGCTAAAACAATTGAAAAAACAAAAACAAAAAAGTGTGCAATCGGCGCAGAAATGATAACAGCGGAATTCATAATGGTTGACTACGTGTCATAAAAATCAATTTGTGGAAAAGCTCAAATTTAAAAGTCTTAATAAAATCTTAAATGACTTTTGGGAATTTTGGCATGCTCAGTACCTTTTAAGTTTAAGAAAGCAAAAAAACGTCTTTAAAAAAAGATTAGATTGCTTACCCAAAATTGGAGAACTGGTCATACTTCATGAGCAAAATGTGGCCAGGTCCCAATGGAAAATGGAATGGGTAAAAGACTTTATCAAATCTAAGGATGGGAAAATAAGATCAGTTAAAGTGAGAACCAAACATTCAATTTTGACGCGTGCTGTTTCACATTGTATATTGAGGTGGATTGGTGAATTAGTGTTTTATTTCTTTTTAGATTGTAATGTTCGGAAAACGTCGATGTGCATTTACGCAGGATTGTTTGGTCTAATCTCAAAAAAAAAAGTTTTTCATGCTCTGTTTGCCAAAACCAAGTTAATGATTTGGATATCCTTAGCTCAAAATTAAAGGAATTATTAATTCGTAAAACCTCAAAATTTTAAGATCGATATTGCAAGCATGTTTCACCAAAAAAATACAAAAAATCAACGAGACCAAAAAAAGCGTGCAAAAGTCAAAGGGATTTCGAAGCTTGCGAGTTAAAGTGACCTTTTTCTATTTTTGGATCTGTTCTACGAGCTAACAATATTTTTTGGCTATCCGGTTAGTTTTTCCTTGCAATAATCCAAGTCATTTCTTTGATATTTTTGTTAGCTCTTTATTTTTGTTAGTAATTTGTTAATTTTATTATTGTTAAAGTGTAACGTGCCAGGCGCGGGGGACTGTTGCCTTTAGGTCAATATTTTTGTTTCTTAATTTTTTTGGTGATAAACTTGTCTTGACGCGACAACCCTGTTGGCGGATGTTTTGGTTTTTAAACCGCTTTTTGGTAGGCAAATTTTATTATGAAAAAAAATTTTGTTTTATTGCACATTTTTAATTGTTGTTCTTCTATTTTTTCCGTTTAATTTTGTTCGACAATAAAATTTAATATTAAGCGTGTTTGACCTTGCAATCCACTGCACAAAAATAAGTTGAACTCGCCACAACCTCTTTATTTACAATGTGTTTTAAAACGATGATAGAGCGGTTCTGCAACGAAAATAAAATTTTTCAAATTTTAATTTTTTTTTAAATTATAAAATTTCAAAATATACCTACAATAGGTGTCAGTTCACAACTTTACTTAAAAATAACTGGATTGTTATAGCATACATATTGTTCTCCATAAAATTCTCTACAAACTATTAAATTTCGGTAAAAATTAAACCCGATGAAAAAATTTTAAAGGCATCCGAAAATGTGGAAAAAATAAGGCTGAAAGTGTCAATTTTCAGACCCATGGTTTGTGAAAACCTGATTTATTGTCTCTACGATTACTTTCACGTTATTCTACATCAAATTCTCTACCAATTGTTAAAATTTGGTGAAAAGCGGATTCGAAGAAAATTTCTTATATGGTTCGGAAAATGTATATTGCAATATGGTTAAAAAGTTTATTGTTAGAAAAATTTAATATATTTTTATAAATAAAAAAAGCATAATTTTGTTAACTTTTCCACAATTGTACCGTTAATTTATTTTCCCATTTGCAAACAACCGACCGGAATTTTGTTGCATCGATTTCTTCAAATGTACCTCATTATTTCAAAAAGCACATTTAAACCCCTTTTAAAATTACATTTTTACATTTCGCCAAAAAATGCTAAAAAAACAATTTTACCTTTTTAAAAATGTTGCGTTTCTTTTTGTTTTCTTTAAAGAAAACAAAAAAAACTAAAAATTATTGTTAAGCTTTCCAATAATCTTGGGACGGTGCTAATTGATGAGCTTGAGCGTTCCTGGCTGATATAGCCATTGCATTAGTATTGAAATTTTTTAAGGCGTTGAAAAAAATGTTAATTAAACATTTCAAAATCAAAAAAGTTTGGATTTTTGCCCGAAAAAAACTTTTTTTTCAATCTGAAAGGCACCGTTGGAGATGTAATTTTGACACTTGTTGCCCTTATGGGCCTTATAAAAAGTCTCTTTGGAACAAGTTTAGTTAAGGAGAAATTTCCAAATTGCAATTTTTTGTGGGTTTTAGATTTTCTTATTTTCTTAGGTGCTAAAACTGATAAAGCATGCAAAAAAACTTGGCGGACGACGGTTTAAAGTCAATACAGCGCTTATCTAGTCAGAGCCGGGTATCCTCGCGTCAACCGGCGCTCGAGCACCCTATTACTTAGTAGACCTCAATGACCTCAGGTCCTCGGTCTCCTTTTCCCAGAATTTATTTTCTGGCAAATCTTATTAGCACCTAAGAACTACAATAAATTGCAATTTGAGAACTTCTTCTAAACTATATTTATACCGTCTCTTTTTAAAACAAATAACTTTTTTTTTAAAAAAGCTTTTTTATGTATATATTTGAGTGGCCGCTCGGGTTTGCCACGACAATTTTTGATGAGAAAAGTTTTATAATCTTTTATAAATTTTTCCGTTTTTTCAGCGCCTTACAAAACTTTTGCGAAAATGTTTTTGCTGAAAGCCTTAAGGCCGTATTCCGCGATTGAACCTGCGCTGCTTTCACCTCGTTTTTCCTTACAGCTGGAGCAAATTCGTGAGCGGAAAAGAAATTTAAAGAGACCTCTTTCGAAACAACAGCGTTTGGAGCGCAGATTGAAACGCGAGGAAAAGGAAGCGAAGCGTAAGCAGTTCAATTTTATGCAAAGAATACAGATTCGGCGCATGTCTAAATTGTAAGTTTTGGATCGTTTACTTTTTTTTTGGGGGTGATTTGAATAACTAATAGTTACGGCAACGTTATGTATATTACTGTTTACTAGCTACTTCTAATTCACAAAAAATACATAAAATTAAATTAAACTTTGCAAACTTATAAAAAATGTTCGTTAAGCAGGAAACAAGTGGAAATTTTTTGTTATGGTAAACTATGTCAATCTGTTCTTATTGGTTTTTAGTTGATATCTATTTGATAATCATTAAAGTTATACTTAAAGCTCTGTCTTGGACACTAGGAGGTTTTTAGTTTTTTTTGAAGGAATTTCAACAAATAAGCCTACAAGAGAATATTTAATGCAGAGTTGTTAGATGAATTTGCTAATTTTGGACTAAAACAAAAGCTATGAGCCTCATTTCAGAATTTATTTTTTTTCAATAAAAATTTATCTAATTTTTATTTATGTAAACATGTTTTCAAAATTTTTATCAAAAATATATAACAAGTCTCTTCGGGAATTTCTGTACGTGATAAAAATAATGAGTTGTCCTAAATGGAAATCTTTTTCAAAGCAAAAATATAAAATTTTGCTGAAAAAATTTTGAACAGAATACAATCGCAGCAGGGCGTATGAGTTCAGAACAATTCAAATATAGAAATACGAAATGAACGATAACACAATAGCATAAACCGCCGCCAAAAAATCTGCTAGGCGCTTAGTCTCTGCATTTATAATACAGTCGAATCTTTCTATAAGATACATTTAAAAAATTTACCCCGGCCATAAGATACATCCTTAAATTTTTTGCAAAAATTTTTGGAGTTTTTCAAAATGTAAACCCGTGTATCATATAGAGAGGTTCGACTATTTTATAGCGTTTTAATTAGCAATTTTGTTGAAGTATAATTTTTCTGATAGATTATCGCCCTCCCAGCAACACCCGGGACGCTATGATTCTGTGGCTGAGAATGATTTGATTGGAGACCTCAACTACAACGTTTTTATCCGCTCTCAGCATTGCACTCAATTTTATTTAATATCAAAGGCTCTTGAATTGCATCGACTTTTACAATTGCCTTCTATCTATAATCAACCGAACGGTTCGCTGAAAGTTCGCTTTGAGCTTAACATGACAACTGAGCGAGCTGTGAGTTTCTGTCAATTATTATTAATGTTGTGGGGGTAAGTGGGCTAATTTTTTTGGTGATTAATGTTGAATTGGTTTTTTTTTTGGTTGATTTTGTTTAAAAACAAGGTTTTCTGTTACCTGATTTTAGCCTTTTTAATTTGCACTTACAAGGAAAATCATTTAGCTTGTAGCGAAGTTTGCAAACAAAATTAAAAACCATACTACTAAGGCCACAACGCAATTATCTATTTTGATATTTTTGTAATGCGAAATCGTTTCTTAATTGGAATACTGCAATAGCAAATGCCATTTGGCAAAAATGACGCAGAGATCGACTTTAAGACAAATAAATGCTTATAATTGACCGATTCATGAACACTTTGCCCCAAGTTTAAAGCTTTTTTTTTGTTAATTTTTCAATTTTTGAACTACACAAGCGTTAAGAAACGATTTGCAGTCCAGCTGCTTTTGTTTGGCGCACTCCGATTTTTGTTTTACAAAGTTAGCAGAAAGCAAACCCCTAAAGAAATTGCTTTATCTATGAGATTGTATCATGGTGAAAACAATTTTCACATTTTTCTTCTCGTTTTGTGTGGTACAAAATAAACTAACGAGCGTTTAAAGTTCTATTCTAAGGATTTAAATTTAATTTTTTTATTATATGTTAAGAACCTGTCGAGCAATATGATAAGTAAATTTTGTGTTTAGACCAAAATGGTGCCAAACTCTGAGCAATTGGTTCCTGTGCCTCATCCTTTTCCTCACAACGAAAAAAGAGCAATTTTGGCGTTGGCGGCCAGCAAAGAGAATCAGGACATTGCGTTGGAGGCCGGAGCGGAAATCGCATTGGGAACCGAAATGGTTAAAAAGGTTCTTTTTTTTTATTTTTTTATAAGCCTTCGCTTATTGTGCTATTAAAATTTGTCTGAACATTAACTCACAATTGCCGATTTGTCGACTAGTACAAGTCTATTTGCAATATTTTAAAAGTCACGCCAATCAATTTGTTTTATAAAAAGTTGGCTGTCAGGAGTTTTGAATTGCCGTCAATTTAAAGCTAGCTCGCGCTCATCGTATTTTGTTTCATTTTACATCTATTACGCGTTTTTTTGGAGGAAGGAATGATTTTTGGTTTAGAGCGCGGGTTGGTTGGCCCGTCCCATTTGACTGCCCCGAATCCACATTGCAGCTAATTTGCAATTTATTACCCGATATGGCATACTTGAGAAATATGTTAAAAGTGCTACACTTACGTCACCACAAATCGTCGTGTTTACCATGAAATATTATTGGCTATTTGTCCTTCAACAGGCTTTTATTTACCCCTATTAACAGTTTTCAATTGCAATTTAGATTTTAAAAGGCCAGTTCCTGATCACCGATTATGATTTTTGCGTCGCACACAACGATGTTGGAACTGCTCTTATGCCACTCCGCGGCATTTTGCGCTCCAAATTTCCAACAGTAACCAACGGTATTTTGTTTATTATTATTTTATGTTTTATTTTCGTTTAATTTGTATCCAACATTTGGTTGACATAAAAATAATTAAATGGGCTTTTTGTAACAAAAAAAGAAAATTGTTTGATTGTAAATTACATTCTTGCGGATTGCCTATTTATATTAGTTTTTTAGATTTTTGTACCCAATTGCATGAATCGAAATCCAGCAAGTTGTGGCTTTAGTTGTAACTCGATTAACTTTTTTTGATGTTTTTTGCAACATTCTTTTGCAGCTCAAGCAATGCTGTGTAATGGCCATAAATATTAGTTTATGGCCATTACACAGCCCCATTACAGATTTCACTATTATTAGTTACTATTACAAATTCTATAGCCGCTCATTGAAAGTAGTCTTTAGCTGTTGGTTTTGTTGAAGCAAAATTGGCCGGTAGAAATTTTATTTGCATATTCCTCAGACATATACATACGTTATTGGATTACTTCTATATCAATACTTATCAATTTTTAAATAGCTTATAAGTGTGGTAATTAAATTATAGGCGCTATGGGCAGTGATTTGCCGACAATTATAAAACGATTTATGACGGGTGTAAGGCTTTCGATCAAAGGCGATCCCGTTTATCCTCACTGGGGTTTGGCTGAACCAATCGTTGGTCGAGTAATTTTTTTCATCTTTCAATTTTAGTTTTGTTGTTTAAATAATTTTGGGGTTTTAGCTGGACATGTCCAATGAGGCGATTGAAGAGAATATTGCGTGCATTGTTCAAGCGCTTTGCAAGCACCGAAATCCGGCTTTGGGTCCGTTTATTAATCGCGCCACCATAATGGTCGTTTCTAAAAAGAGCTATTTTTCGCTTGATCTAAACAAATACTTTCCCACTTTTGCGGAAGCTGATGTTGAAAAGGTAAATGTATTATTTATAAGGCCGTCAGCATAGAACATCAAAAGCTCAATTTTTTTGCTGTTTGTAGTGCTAGAATAATTCACTTACAATAATTCTATATAATATATAATATAAAGAGCGGAATAACATTAAAGGTTTGCTGTTTAAGCAACCATAAGCATTTTACTATAAATATCAGGCATCTTTTTGCTTTCCAAGCAAAAAAAATAAAAATAAAAAGTTTTGCACAGCAAAATGAGTAGTTAGTCTGTTTATTTCGACTTGGAACCGCTATTGACAGCCGAAACAAGTGGCTCTAGCATTTAAAGGATAATAATTTAATGGCGTAACTTGGTTAAAAATCATTCATATATCAGGTTTTTTTTTGATAATCTTGCTACTAAAAACTCCACTTAGGCATTTGTCTCTGTTTTTTTCTTTTTAAAAATTTTCTAGACCGCTTCTTCTTCCGAGAATAATAGTTTTACCAGGAAACGTTGCTAACAGTCCTAATGTTTCTTAAGGGAACTTGGTCACGAAATTCTCAAGGTTCTTATAAACTAAAGATAATGTTTAATTTTGCTAATGTTCAGTTTTGAATTGGTGATCGTTGATGCCTACAAAACATCTTTAAGTTCTCATTTTAAAAAGTAAAGCTATTTTCCGTACTGTGCAGCTTCAAATTCCATAAGGAAAGAAAATTAAAAATTTCAACAAAAAAACTCCTTCGTGACCAAGGTTCAATTATAAAGCTTCATTTTTAGTTAGTAACACCTTCTTGATTACTATTCTGGTTTCTTACACTATTTCAATTTAGCTGGAAAGCCGCAAAAAGAAGAGAAAGAAAGCCAAGAAGGAAGTTGTTGAAGTGGAAGACGAAAATTATGATGATTTGGTAGCCTTAATGTAGTTGTAATTTAATCTGTTTTTTTTGTTATATATTGTTATGTTTAGTAGATAAATGGATTTTGGATATAAACTTTAGAAACGCGGTGTATTTGTTAGTGGAAAAATTGCAGCCATCATTTTTTTTTGTCATCAACTTTCTATATTTGTTTGGTGCAGTATGTTTTAATTCAAAATAGTGTTTTGTATAGTAACCAGAGCTTTTATTTAAGTCTATAATGAGTCTAGCGAATTTTATAGAGGTTTGCATGATTTTGAAAACGGATAAAGCTTAATTTACAAGAATACTAAAATTACCTTATTAAATCCAATTTTTTTGAAAAATGACTTCCTAGGTTACTGTAGAAGCTTGAAAAAAGAAACCGTTTAGACTCATTTTGGACTCAAATGAAATTTTTTAAACTAACTAATAAAGGACCGATGTGAATTATTTTTCGTTGTTAAAAAATTTGTTTGCCATTGGAAAATATAATAGCAAAATATTGTTTTAAAAATATTGAAGCTTAAAGGCTGGAGCTGTAATATTCTTTAATATTTTTTTTTTAATTTTTGGAGGACTGAAAATGACAAGTTTGCATTTTGTTTAGTGCTTATCGGTAAAAAATAATCTCAAATGTTATTGTTTTATTTAAGGACTACCTATCGAGTCGCGGTAATATCGATGCACATTGGTTTTATAGACTTTTTTTGGTAATGGAAGATCAGTGGGATTTAATGTTTGATAGTGAATGTTTGACCACACAGAAAAGAATGTTTATGCTTTTATTTAAGTATACATGTCATGCTTAAGCTTTAGGCTTGTGACTTAAACCTAAGAGTGTGATTAAGCTTATGCTTATCCTGAAGCGTAGATTTTGAGTTTTTTTATCTTATGCTTAAATTTAAGCTTATTCTTAGACTTACTGTTTGGCTAGAGTATAGACTTATTTAATACTCTATCCTTTAGCTTTCAGCTTTGTTTTAGTATTTGTTCTTACTACAGTTATAATGTTTGTTTTAACTTTTACTTAATTACCTTCAATTTTTCCATCGACCACATTCAGCGTAATACAAGCTTCATTATTTAATTTCCTTTACAAGTTTATTTTTTTAAAATTGGTTTTTACAATATTTCCGCTGAATTTTAAACTGTTACCCTTTTAGAAATAAGCGTTTCAAATGTTTGCTTTGAAAGGCGTTTTAACTCTTTGAGATATCCCAAATAAAATTGAGTAGATATGATAGATAGACTTTTACATTTTTTTGACTTTTTGTTTATCAAATGCAAAGAGAAGGCGTCTGTGGGAAGGCGCAAATAATTAATATAAAAAGTCTTTATTCATAAAACTTTTTTCCTTACATTTTATGGAATAAACCTTTTGGGTGTGTAAATGCTAATTTATTTTTGTCGGAAAAAAAGGAAATTTTTAATCAGAAACAACTACATTCTGTTTGAATAGCCCAACTGATAGTTTGTCCTTTAATTGTTTTTCTTTATTGTCTTTATAAATTGAAACCAGTAAAAGAGTTTTTGAGTAAGTAAGTAAAATTTTTGAATTGATAATTGGGCTTGTTTCAATTTTTAATAGCTTACTTCAAATGTGCAGGGATTTTTTTCGTATTTATCTTGTCACACCTTGTCGCATTCATCTTGAAATAGCATAAGAAAAATGTTATAAAATATTCCAACAGATTAAAATGGTTATGCGATTCGCACTAAAAATTGAGTCATTTCTAATTCCGTCTTTACTTTTGTTGCACCTTTAAAACATTTGTTACATTTGTTTCACTTGGTAAATGTCTTACGCTAGATGCATTAGTTGTTTTTAAAGCAATGATCATACTTGTTATTTTTTACATCTTTGCTGTTTCTTTAGCACCAAAACATGTTAGTCAAAATAGTATTCATCCCTTATTTCATCACTGGTTGGCAATGATCTAACTGAAAAAGTTTTACAAATCGGTGTTCCAAAATCCTCTACTTTTCAATATTTGGTCATAAATTTTTTTTTATAATCTTTAAAAGTTGCAAATTTATAATTTGTAAAAGTATTAGGTTGGTAAATAAGTTATGAGAGTAAATTTAAAAAAATTTCCTCAATTGTCGCTTCATTTAGTCCAATTGTTGGCAGTAGACGTTGGAATTTATGTTTTCTTTCTTTTTCAGCAGTTCCCAGTAAATTTGAACTTCTACTGTCCCACCAGGCGCAAAACATCGCCATCGTGGCTCAAAAATCCTTGTTGGGAGTCTCTTAATGCTTTTTAGTACGTATGACAACAATGCACCGTCGTTTTTTTGCCGAATTTTTTTTAAAGTCATTTTTGCGCACTTAATACTTAGTCACCAACCCAATAATTCTTATTGCTATTCTGAATACAGCTCAAAAAGGATTGTTTTCAATTACGGTCTGATAACTGTCATCTGGCCGCATAAAAATTGATTGAAAGCAATTCACCTAATTTTGATTCGGCTATTTTTTCCTCTACCATTTTTTAACAATTGCCGTAAAATAACTTTGTTATCCTTACTCTTAGCCTTTATTCTTTTAACGACTCTTTAAAATAGCATTCATTCAAGAATTATGCAAATTAAGTTATATTTTTTCCGCAATTTTTTTCATATTTTTGTTCCTCTCTTGGCATAAAAATATGTTTTAAAAGTTTCCTTTTCGAATAGACGTCCACGTATATGCTAGACAAGATGCTAAACGATTAATCAAAGTGAAAATTTCGTTTAATTTTTTTGTGTGTTTAAGGCAGAATGCCAATAAATTAACAGAATGCCAGGAATTATATGCAAGAATTTGAAAGTTTTTATTTTTTTTTTATTTTTTGGCATTTTGTTCAGTTTTTTAGTTTGTTAATATCGTATTATGTCTGTTTTAGCCAGAGTTTTCAATGCTTTAGTAACCGTTTTAATTTTTAACGCTTTTTCACTCTTTCTGTTGTTTGACAATGAAAATACCGTCTACAAATAAGAGGGCTACTGCACTTTAGTCGGTTTTGGTTACTACGACGCTTTCTTTAATGAGAACGATTCTGAGTTCACAAGTTTATGTAGCGTAATTTACAGGATGTTATATTTATAATTTTTGCGATTTGGCAGCTTTACCTCCGGCGCCTTTTTTGTCCGTAGTCTCTTTGTACGGCGTCATTTTGTCTACATTTCTTTAAATATTGTTCACTTTTTCCAATTGTTTTTTTTGGAATGATTTGAAAAACGAAATAAGCTATTTGTTTGTTCCGTGGGAAAAATTCTGTCTATAAATTTTAATTATTTCTGAAATAATCTTTTTGCAAAGTTTTTTTGCTTTATTGAAAATATATATGAATTTGCAAAATTTTGCTTCCTGAATTTTAACATTTATCGACAAATCGTTTTGATAGGCGGCAACGTAGATTTTGTGAATGATTTTAACGCTTCCATTAATTTTATTCCTGAACAACACAGTCGTCAATGAGAAGCCAAACAAAAAGGTATTTTCTTACGGTATATCAACTGTTGTGTATGTATTACTAAAGAAATTCGATTTATATTTTCATGTTAACGTGCCTATCTGTTATTGCACCACAAACATGACGGATTCTTTTTTAGCATAATAGAAAATTTTCTAAGTAAAATTGACGCTTATGGCATAGGTTTTTGTGTAGATTAAACTCTTATTTAACTGCATATTTCCATGATAAATTATTTAGAAAATATTAGATTTGAAATAATTTGGCTCAAGGACAGTTATGCGCCGAACAAAAAGTTTTATAATTATCAAAAAATTATTTCATTAAACTAATTTTTATTTGCGTCTTTTTGTCTGCACACAAAATAAATTGAACATATTGCAAAAACATGAAACTTTAAATAAAATCTTTACCGATTTGGACGGCGCGCCTATTATAGCTGTAACGGACAAACCATTAATTAAATAACTTAAACTTTATAAACACAAAATTGAACAAACAGAAAAACCAAATAATATAAAATAATGATATAACTGTCACCAACGGGACGAAAACGAAACGGATGACTATGGAAAAAGATACCGCACCAAAAAGGAACCAAAAGAAGGGGAGAAAAATATAAAATAATAAAAATTGATAACTGTAGTTTTGGCATTGTGTTTTTATTTAAAATTTATATTTGAAAAGTAATAATTTTGCGTTGTTCGCGACAACAGTGTACCGAGAAAATTGTTTTCGTATAATTAAGGTTCTACTTAATTTAAGAAAGGGTAGCTGCATTAATTATGTTTTTAGGCCGAAACTTTTCCTACCAAAGAGGAGTCCATCAAGTTTTTAAAAGAGGTACTGAGCGTTAAAAGCCCGTTAATTACTTCAACTGAGAAGATTCAGAGAAAAAATGCCAGCGTCTATGATTCCCAAAAGCCGCCGACGGCAATACAAAAAGTGGGAATTGAGGATAAGATTATGCTATACAACTTGGAAAGAGCTATTGAAATGAGTTTGTTTTTGTATTTGTTTTTGTGTATGTTTGTTCTTCAACTAATGCATACTGTATATATCAGTTAGCGAAATTGCAAGTTAAAAAAAATGTTATATACGATGATCCTGATGTCCGATTCAAAAGTGATATCGGTTATCTCGATCGGATATAGATTATTGGCAAAATATGTCGGCATGAAATCAGCGGGAGTGAAATTATAAGAGCCGACATAATGTGAATAAATTGGTAGAGAAATTTCAGAGATCAGGACGGGCAGCGAGGAGGATAGATTTAATAGATAGGCAGTCAGTCAGAGAAAAATATGCAAAAATGAAAGAGAGAGAAAGCGGGAGGAGAATATGAGTTAAAAAAAAATAAATATCTCTTTTGCAGCACAAACCAACTGAGCAATACATTTTTTCGTTTCAAACCCATATAAGCCAAGAAAAAGATAAATATGGAGAAAAAAAAAGAAAGTAAGAAAGAAGCAAATAGAGAAAGGCATACATTGAGAAAAATAGAGAGATAAAGGTAGAAAGGAAGTTATGCAGGGAAACAGTGGAAAAATACAAATCAATTAGGTATACTCTTGCGCATAAACACTTTGAGCACGCCAACAAACCTACAGGCAATTTATATTATGTTTTAGAAAACAAAGCAACCCGAACAGAAGAATTGCTATACAAAACACTTTTAAATCCAATTTTTTACGAAAAGGATGTTCGCCCAACGCCACATCACACGCTTCCCACTAACATCACGTTCGGTGTGCTACTCAACCAAATCGTTGAAATGGTACAATTACAGAGCTTAATCCATCTTTACTTAAACAATTTTGCTTTAAGGACGAGCGCAACCAAGTGTTAACAACGCGTTGTTGGATTAACACAAATTGGCTGGACTCGCGTCTCTCATGGAATGTTTCGGCGTGGAGGGGCATCAAACAAATTTACGTGCCACACCAAAAAATCTGGAAGCCGGACATTATACTTGTCAACAAGTTTGCTTTCCTTTTTCTTGTTTAAAAATTTTAAAGTGTTTCGCAAAAGTTTTTTTTTACCTCACATTTAGTTGAATTACTTTTTGGACAATTTACTTGAAATTGGGTACACAATTCTTGGTGATAGCCTCTGCTTTGTGTGACTTGAGGTAAAACGAAAAGATTTAAAAAATTTTATTCAATTGCTAAATAATGAAAAGAGAAAGTGCAAAGTATTGACAACTGGCCGATAGATGGGTTCAAACTATAGATTTAAATAGCCATTACTGCTGTAGTGGAGCCTCTGGGAACTTCAATTGGTATATGTATTGTATTAGTGTCGATTCTTTTTGTATTTTATAGAACTTAAGTAAAATAGTATAAAAGCGGATGATTTTTCGTTGATTGTCAGGTTTTTTTTATAAATCTTAATAATAAATTGTTGTTAATGTAATTCTCTAAATATATAATGGCACAACACAAACATAAAGCCAAGGAGCAAGCCTGAGCTTTAAGTTAACATTTAGGACTATATTATTTTTATTGATTTAAACCGGTTTGTAATCGAAACTCTGCGCATACTAAATGCAATGTGTAATTAAATAAAAAAATGCAAAGATGAACAATTTTATTTTGTACAATTTTAGTGCTGCACGTGACCACCAAGGTTCCATCCTGTCAACAGACATAATTGTGACGCACAATGGAAACGTTACATGGTAATTATTCCACGCTTTTATTAATTATAGTCACTGATTACTTATTAAAACAAAACATTTTTCGGCTTTTTTCGGCGCTATTCGAATCCAATTGTGCCATCCAAGTGCGCTATTACCCATTCGACGATCAGGTTATTTTTTCAAAAAATTAAATTGACTATATCACCGTAAAGTGAAATTATCCAGTTTTACGCGCTCACTACTAATGTTTCGTCTTAACTTTATATAAAAAAAATACTAAAACCATAACGGAAAACTTTGTCCGATTGAAAAGAGAAGATAGACAAAAAGAAGTCGCAGAAGAGACAAAGAAAACCTGCCTTATAATTTTACTGTTTTTCTTAATAAATAAAAAAAATAAAATTTAAAATTGATATTTGAGTTTTTAATCCTTTTAGAATGTCTATAAAAAAGAGTTTCTTATAGAGGGAGGCTTTATTGCTTTAAAATGAGCGTTTTACAAAGGGTTCTAATGAAAAATTGTTCTCCTTATTTTGGCCTTTTTATAAGTAATAAAATAAAACAAAAAAAAGTCAAAGGCTCTAAAGGCCTTGTGGTTAGAGTGTTTCCCTCCAAAATTATTTAATTTTAATATGTTTTTGGCCCCCAAGTTTTGGCAAACTGTTTTATCCGCCAATTTAAATTCCATAACTCATTTCCCATATTTAATTTACGTATTGGAATATAGAAAAATGACAAGTTGCATTCAGGAATGCTTTTTGAATTTTGCGTCGTGGGGAAGTCACGACATGAACGAAATCGACATTGGCGTGACGACAGAAAAAGGGGATTTGTCGAATTATATGAACAACAGCGAGTTCGACCTCATCGATATGAATGCAATTCGAACAGTAAATTTTCTATTATAATGTTTGACTATTAGTGTTTTAATGTTTCTATTGTATAGGTGATTCGTTTTCCGACCGACAACAATTCCAGCTGGCCAATGATCATGATAATTATTCGAATGCATCGCCGCTCACTCTTTTACGTCTTTAATCATGTGAGTTGATTTTTTGGTTTAGTCTATTTAATATATGTTGCGTTAAAAGTTGTAAATTAATTTTTAAATTTCTTTAATTAAAGTACCTATAAGGTCCCTGTATTATAAACACTCCACAACACAAGGTCCAATTAACGAAAGCACTTCAATTACGGATGTAGTGAAACGTCTCATAAAAATAGCGTATGAGAACACCAAACAGCCAATGAGAGTAAAACGGAGAATACAATGGGAAAAATCTATTTTTAAATTTTTTAATAAAACAGTCAATTTTTGTAAAAAAAAGTTCGGGGTTGTATTGTTCTGCTACCTTTCAGAGGGGGTTACATTAGGTGGTGGGCTTTAGATAAAGGATTTACGGTATTTAGACTTTTTATAATACTGTATTATTTTAGATATTGCCATGCATTCTCATTTCCTCAATGGCACTTCTCGGCTTCTTTATGCCGCCGGACACCGGAGAAAAAATTAATATGCGTTTGTATTTTAATCTCTGTGCTCGTTGAACTGTTTTATATTTTAAAATGTTTTCAGTGAATACAGTAATCCTTTCTATGGGCGTTTATCTTCAAGTAATTTTACTATATTTCAAGTTTATATAAAAATGTATTCTAATTTTTTCAGTCCATCACCGAGTCGATTCCGCCGACTTCAGAGGCCGTCCCACTAATTGGTATAACTTTTTTTCTGATTAAGTATTTTAAAAGCATTTCGCGAACACCAATAATGTTGAATATTTAACTGTTTTTGTCTCACAACGATTTTATGCGATTATATTATTATGGTAAATCATAAAAGAGTTTCTCTTTTACTTCAGTTGCTGAATTTCTTTTTTACAAAACCTAAAGGACCACTAAAACCCCTATGCTATAATTAATCAAACATGAATTGTAAGGGCGCTAGAAAAGTTATTTCAGTCTTACCAATAAAAATTGAAACTTTCTCTTTCTCTTTCTCTTTCAATTTCCTTTTGTTTTTCCTTTTTTTTTTGCAATTTTCTTTCAATTAAGGAGGGAGCTACAAAGCTGTAGAGTTGCAAAAAATTACAGGCAATGTTAATGTTTAAGGGATGTACTATTTTGCGTCGCTTTTCATTGTATGTATGGTGACGGCGGTGAATGTTGCGACACTTAATCTCCACAGAAGGTTTACCCCTTTCCAAATTCTCAAAAACAAAACAATTGTTAATTATGGATTTAGTGGTGCGGCCAACCAAGGTCGGCGTGTGCCTTGGTGGATGGAAAAGTATGTTCTCGGTTATATGGCGACAATTCTTTGCATTCGTGTCCATGAACCCGACTCAATTACGTTGCTAAAAACTTCACAAGTTTGTGTTTTCATTTCTTAAAAGCAATGAGTAGAGCTTTCATTTAAATTTTAACATACAGTCGAGCCTCAATTTTTGTCCTAAACTTTGAGACCGGGCGCTGAAATTGAGGGGTATGTTGTCAGGTCGGTTGGTTTTATACAAACCAATTCAATTGCTCTCCAGCGTAGGTTAAACAGAGGCGTGAATTAGACTAAGCTTAATGAAATACTGGATTAGGGTTATTCTGAAACTAATAACCTCAGGAAAACCATATGCCACAGTTGATGCGTTCTAAACAAACTCTAATTTGCGCTTAGAAAGCAGTTAATGTGGAAAAGAGGGTCAGCACCGTTGAAAATTATTTAAGCAAACGAACTGAAGCTACAGAAGGCAATTTCGAGAATTTATTCCGTAGCTTTTTGCTATTCAACTGTAAAGAATTGTTCAAGTTAAACTATCTTTGTCTTACAACGATTTGTCTTGCGTTTGTTAATTTATTCCGGTGTATTACTGTAAAATGCCACTAATTAGTCAGTTGTTACTGTAATTTATTTTTTTTTAAACCATAAAAAGTATTTAAATTTTTGGGATCAACAAACGGAAGCTGCACTGAACCAACAATTAAACTGTAAATTATTGAATGCTGTGGGATATAGAAAACCAAAACCAGGAGTAGGCCTTCGCTGATAATATAAAGGACTCACCGGTCTTTTGTGAAACAAAGAATTAGACAGGCAAAGAGTCTTTTTATTGCTTTTGTTCTTCGAATTTTTTTCAAAAACTAAATTTCGATCTATTCGACCAGCGTGGCACAGCCTTGGCTAAAATTGTAAAGTTTTAATTTTTTAACACAATGCCAATAAAAACATTTTTGAAAACAACAAAATTGACTCATTTTGCTAACAAATTTTGCACAAGTTTAGGCTAAACAGTCGACGATTCGGCGCTCTTCCTTGTTGCGCGACCTAAAGCGCATCAAGAATAGCGAAAACCGGCGTGGAAACAAAAATCGGCTTAACAATGGTTTGTGCGAGTGTATCGCATCGAAGGCGGCGCATTGCATGAACAATAACAACATAGCGCGACTGCGTCCGTTGACTACCGATACTGTAAGCGCCGCTACTCAACTTATATTTTTAAATTTGTAGCAATTTTGTAGAACAGCCATAATCATACTGTCTTGGCGGAAAACCTCGCAGCCACTTCAACGGCGGTTGGTGAAGAAAGCGAGCTTTCGGTAATGGGCAATGTGGACGGCGCGCCGTCCGTTGCCGCAAAATTACCTCCTGGCGCGATGGGACGCGTAATTACAGACCAAATAGCGGTTGGAGGAAACATGTCGACGGGTCGAGCCCGTGGTCTGGCAACATCTGGTGAAAGTGCCATTTTTGGGATTGTTGTTCGAGACCAAGTATTTCTCATTTCTTTTTGGTTAAACTATTGAAAATAGAGATTAAATATAACATTTACTTCTGATGTTTAAACATCTTCTGTGCTTTAAAAAGGTTTTGGAAATAGCGCCAAAGGCCCGGGTTTTTGTAATCCAAAAGACGTCAATCCTTAATTTTTCATTATTTCTATTGACTCTGGGACAAAAAGACGCAAATTTGAATAGTAAAAAATGAAAGAACGGAATAATTTTTTTATAATATAATTTTTTGTCATAAATACATTAAACAACACAAAATGTATTGTATTAAGTTTAAAAACTAAAAAAAATATTTTGGGTATTTTTTGTTCGGCTAATTTTTATCAGTGTGTCTTTTTGTCGGCACACCATTTGCCTTGAAAATATGTATGGAACTTTTATATGATTCAAAATTAAATGTAGAAAGCTTAATTATTTAGCAATGCCATAAATTTCTTAAAAGCATTGTGGGATTCTTAGAAAACTTAGTAAAAAATTAAAGAAATTTTTTTGGCCAAAATTTTAGCGCATTTTCGTCAAAGTATATATTATATATATATACATATTGCATGCGGTCTCCAATTGCTTGAAAAGTTGTACATTTTTTTCCAGCTTGTCCCTCGAATGAGTTCAACAAAGCCGGCGGTGTTGGCTGAATTCGAAGACCGTTTCCGACAAATCTTAAAGCGCATTTATCGCAGTCTACAGCAGCACGAAATACGGGAAGAGGTTTAATTTTTGTACAACATCTTTATATAAAGCTATCTATAAGGAAATGTGTTATTGAAAATTTATTCTGCAAGCACGTTCTGCGAAATCCATTTTTTTAATAATTGCCAGAATAATTATTTTATAAAGGATTTTGTGGAGAGGTTTGAGTTTTGAACAGAGCTTTCGGAGAGAGGTAATTGAGTTCATTTTACACAAACTCACGTAATCTTAAAAACAGGTAAAGCTTAAGCTTACTTGTAGTAACACTAAATCTACCTTCTTAATTCCAAATTATTATTAATTGAGTAATGCGAATTGCTTTTGAAGCTTCAACAAAGAAATTGTTTGAACTCATTTTGGGCTCAAGTGGACTCACCGTTCCCTTCCGACTAATTAAACGTTTCTTTTTTAAAAGTTATTTTCTTCATTTTTCTGTTAACATTTTCAACGCAAAAACATACTTCAATTCTGTCATTTCAACCTTTTGCTTTCTTCCTGTTCAGAGTTTTGTTAAAGAGCAAAATGAGAAACTCTTTTTATAGGCATTTTTTCTCATTTTTTTTATGAGCTCCAAGGCATTACATTTGTAGGTGCTACTTATAGGTGTAGGCTTGGCTCTTGGAAAAATAGCTCTAATGAAACAATATAGCTAGCCAAATGAAATATTATATTCAATTTTTAGGTTATTGAAGAACGAAAACGAATAATTTGGCAATGGAAAGCATTGGCCAGCGTGCTTGACCGCTTAATGCTCATCATTTTTTCGTTAGCAACTTTTCTGACTATCTCTCTTTTGCTCGTCTTTCCGGTAACGTTTCGCGAACAAATGGGAAATGAACTATTTTTGTAGTCGTCCAATTGTGTAAAGCACACCGACGCGCTTTCAATTAGACGTTCGTATTGAGGCCTGATGTCTTTAACCATATACGCCGCGGAAGTAGCTGCAAGATGAAAAAGTATAATAAAAAGTTGTTTTTTTGCAACAAAAGTTTAATCGGTGAAAGAGTTTTAGTTTATAAAATTTTTTATTTATTTAAAAAAGTCAAAGAAAAGAACAATTCAAATCGAATGTCATGAAAAGCTTTAGTAGCATATCAAAGTTAAAAAGCACAACTATCAATTAGTCTTTTCCAACGTCACCGGTGCCGTAACTTCGTGTTTGTTCGAACTGGACTTTTGTCGCGGCCCAATTCCCCACTAAAATATTTTGACGATTAAAAATTATTTAAAAATAAAATTTTAAGGTTAGTGACATTGAAAAAAAGCAAATAATAAAGGAAAATCTACTGGATTTTGGAATAGTTTTTAATTTTATTTGTTCAAATCCGTTATAACCCTTTTATTTGTCAATGCTATTTTCTTTCTATCTGACGTTATGCAGAAACGGGAGGGTTAGTGAACTTTTACTGATTATAAGTTTAAACGCTAAAACTTGCGTTTTTTATCGAGTCAGAAATCTTTGGGCGTTTTTAACTTTTGCACAATCAAGTCCTAGTGGCTGCTTAAATATTTGTGGGTCAGTCATTGAGTAGTTTATTATTCTTATGTTACGGAAATAGTTTCTTCAATTCACCCAACTCTAACCCACAAAAACAAATTCAGTTTTGAACAACTCGCCTTATACTGTTGGCCTTACAAACTGCCTCTTTAATTTCATAAAATGTAATAAAGCAATTGTGACCTATTCAAAAGTTAAATCACCGCTTTTCAGTTTTGGGTTGAAAAAGTTCATTTGCAAAAACGCCTCTTCAAACAATTAGCAATTAGTTGCAATTTTTTCAGATTTTAGTAACAAATTTCTTTTTCTTGTAAAACATGTACGGTTATAGTCTGTTCAGGAATAATATTCCGGCATAAAAACAATTAATTTAGTCCTAAATGGAAAATTATTTCAAGCTAAAAATTTTCTGAAAAAATTGCAAAATTTTAACAAAAAACATTCTCTCGCAGGACTTTTATATTCAAAAAAAATCAAAAAATTGAGAATGAAATGAACAGACTGCAAAAAATAGACGCCTCGGCTTTTTATAATTTAAAAAGTACGGTACAATTGGTAGTAAAACGGTGTTAGTTAAGTTTACGTTTTAATCGTTTATGCTCAAAAGCTGTCAAAAGTGACAAAAATTAAAAGGTTTACCTTTGCAAAAACAGTTTTATCCTCGTGTTTTGACACACAACACCACAATAAGCACGTTACGGAGATGATGAAAATGGTTGAGAAGAAGATGATCCACGCCGCTAACGCCCCGAAATAGTCGATAAAATCCAATTGTTGTTTTGGCATTTTCTAAAAAAAAAATCTAAATACTTTTGCATTATAAATTTTTGCAATAAAATACTATTCACGGCTAAACTGCGTTCATTTTCCTATAAAATAGAAACTGTGACACTTTTGCGATTTACCCTTTCAGTTGGCCAAAGTGTTACTTTTCTTTCTAAAGATTTTCCAAGAATTATCAGAAAAGGGTTTGCGGAAAGAGACTATTGACATGAAATCATCAAAATCAACGCAAAGAAGTACTTGACTGCCATTAAGAGTAAAAAATAGTGTAAACAGTAAAATTAGCAAAAAAAAGATGGACTGTTTTCAAAAAAAAAAGAAGCATCCTTTGCCTATTAAACGAGCATTAAAATTACAAAATGTCAAACAAAAGCAGGTCGAAAGAAATAGGCTAAAAGCTTTTAAAAAAGTCGTTTCGGCGCGGCTTTGCCGACAAAAAAGGAGAAAATTGTCAAATAAAAAATTTGGAAAAAAATAAATAAAAAATTACATTTAAAAGCAAACAGAAGAACACCAACGTTTTTGTCCTAACACGATAATTTTTAAAATGTGCACATAATAATCGTTGAATAAAAATTTGTACTCCAATCATTGGAGTCCAATGTTTATTTATGGTCGGATCGATGCGATTTTTTGGCTCAACAATTATCGCATTCCCTCTAATAAAAGGCCAGGGGGGCTTCTATTTTTTAATCATCCCAAATGAAGGGGCTTCTATTAGAGGGTGCGGCTAAGGCTTAAACTTAGAAATTCACTCAAAAATACGGGGGGGGGAGGAGGGAAGAGCTTTTAATGAAAGAAATAGGGTATTTGTTGACTCCTTGGCAATACTTTATAGATGGGAAAAACCATTTTATTATTCATTCAAAATTGATTCCGGCTAACGTTACAAACTTGTGGGTATACGTTAAATCACCTGAACTCATTTTGGACTGAAGTAAAATTACACTTTTGAAAGCACTATAATTTTTTTGGTTTTGAGTAAGTTTTGGTTTGGTAAACGCTGTTTGCTTGAGGCCTCAATAAAAGTTTTATATACATTTCTATTGCCATTTTCCTCTCTAATACTCAAATTTTTAAAAAGCCCAAAACAGAAAAGTCTGAAGGGCATTGTCAAAAAGGCATTTAACTCGCATTTAATTTTTTTGATTGAAAATACATATCAATGCTGTTGCACAAGGCATATAATGTTTTTATTTTTCAACAATTGCTAAACTATTTTTGCGAACCAAAAAATGTGCACAAAAGCAAAAAAAATTCTTCAAGTTTAAAAATGTGCTTTTGATAAGAAAATTTGGGGAGAAAAAAAATGTGTTAAAAATTGAAAAAAATTGGATGGCATTGCAAAGGAATTTTTGTTGTTATTGATTTGAAATCCTTGAAAAAAAGTTCATAATGCAAACGTATGTGTGTGCGCCAAAACGGACTAGGACAAAAGACGCCGGACAATAAATGCAGGAATAAAAAGTGGCTGGATAAGATGGGGGCACAGATAATATGTAAATCGCAACTTTTTAATTTTGGTGAGGTATCTTTTTGCATATATTTTTGTCCGCACCCCTAATTTTGTGCTAAAGTTACTTCCTTTTGAGTAATCTGATGCATAACAAGGATTCTTTAATTTGGCGTCAAATAAAGCCTAATTGTTAATCAACAAATGAAATAACTAAAGTTTCATAATTTTTGGCTTTATATAAAATTTTAATTAATTAATATTTAATCAATAATCTACTCAAAAACTGAAATTTTTTTTTATAATTTTTAATACAAAAAAAACAAAAATCCAAAACGAACAAACAGGGAAGTGAGTCTTGAAAAGAAAAAGATCGGGTTGCAACGTATCCTCTTAATTCTTGGTAATTTTTTTACGTAGGGGTAATGAGAGAAAACTTTGATAGGGAGGGCATTCTCGGGTTTAAACATCAAGACGAATTAACATTAGAGCATACAACATAAAAATCCTGGGAAGAAAGCGTATCACTTAAATGGATAAAGTCATTTGAGTAGGAGCAATTTCAAAACAGACAACGAATAAATGTTTTTCAAAAAAAAAACGAAAAATCAGACAAAGTGTTCAATCAATAATCCAAAGCTATGTTCTTCTAAAACGCTACACAATCCTTCTAGTCGTACTCACGTGCTCTTATTAACTTATAAACACTTTATTTTCACTCGGCCCAAAAAATTATGGCACAAATCTTCTGAAAGCCTAAGCCAAAAACAGAAATAAAATTCGTAAAAACATTTTTTCGGTTTTTTTAAAAAAAAAATTAGCTAAAGAAAAGGGATAAAGCAAACAAATGCTTTTCCTCTATCAATCAACCCGTAATCCCTATTTTTGTTTGTCTTCTGCATTAAGCTTCCTCAGCGTTGTCAAACTAATGTTTGTGTCACTGCTTAAAATGCTATGTGTACACACAGAATGTGCGTGGGTTTGTGTGTGTGTGAGTGTATGTGTTTGTACGTTTGCTGTGTACAAAAGCTAAAACAATTTGGCATGAAGCATAAGCCAAAGGAATTTTGCCATACACGCACACTTCCGCTACTCCAAGTGTCTGCGGTGAAAGATTGGCGACATTTCTTTTTCATTTTTTTTTCTTTCTTTCAATATTTGATGCTTTCCACTTTCCTAATCCCCACGTCTGTTTTTTTCTGGTACATATGCGCATTGTCAATGTTTTGAGTTCGTGTGTTGTAAAGGTCTTCAGTGGTGCTGAATTCGAATCTGACATTAGTTTTTCATTTTAGAATCATATTTTGGGTCCTAACACGACCTCTAAAAATAATTCCTAAAATTCCAACCATTTTTTTTGGATTTTTTTTTACAAGTTGAGCTAACCTAAAATGTAAAACTAATGTCAGATTCAAATTTAGCACCATTGAAAACCCTTGTGTTGAGCTTACGTAAAAAAAGGACAAAGCGCATAAGTACCGCTTTTCTTCCAGCTGGGTTATTTTCCCAATTTTTAAGTCCATTTAGGTTATTTTTGTCTGCTTCTGTTTTTACATTCTTTCAAACTTCTGTACCGGTAAAAAGATAGAAAAAATCGACGGATTTTATTCGAGATTCGGGCGGATAAAAAAATCTGCAAATTTATCCGCCGATTTATCTTTATTTTTACCGGCATTGGGTAAAATCTATTTAATTATCTACAAATTTCCATTCCGTCACGTTTCTCAAACTGAAAAAATAATTTTAATCCCATAGCTGCAGTTTTACAATGACCATCGTAAGCATTCATATATGAATTTTCCTTCGATTATGTTTTCATTGCTGTAGTTTAAAGTATCTTAAATCTACGTTTATTTTAATTCTATTTATTTTAGTCATTCAAAATATTGTAAAACAGTTTCACAGAATAGCAATAAAAAAAAGTCAAAAATCAAAAACAAGCCGTAAATAAGCTACAATCAGTGTTCTTCAAAACGGCAAAAAAATGTGCAAAAGAAAAAAAAAGAGAACATACATATAAATTTGCACTTCCTACGGAAAAACACAATTTGCACAAAATGTGCAAAGAAAGTGAAAAAATTGCACACTCTGCCCAGAATGTGCAAATTGTGCACGAAAAATTTAAAGAATTTCGTGCCGGAACCCCACTTTTTTTGACATGTTTTAAATTTTCTTTTAATTTTCTTTTAAATTTTTTTTTTATTAAATACATGAATTACATGACTCAAACTTTAAAAAAGTGCTGAAGCACAAGCAAAAATACAAATATTCAAGTAGCTGCAGCTTGATAAAACATTTTACACATGTTTTCAGATTTTCTGTTCTGAATATGAGATGGGATTGTCTGTTCAAATCACACATTTTTGTCTTTTATGTTTGTTGAAGTGTTTCAGTTAATTTATATTACTTGCAAGTTAAAATTGTTTGTATGGATTTATAAAATACCAACAATATGGGCACCACCATCAGCGCAAGCTACTTCATACAAATATATTTTGAGTTTAGATACATTGTGTGTTAGGGTAGATTTAGTTTAGGTGCATTTGCGTATATTCGAAACTTCAATATTTTGCATTTATTTCAGTGTCGGAAAGCAATTTCAAAAATAATGTTGACATTGTTATTATTATAGTGCCGACGACTTTAATCCAATAGGACATACTTGTTGACCTTTTAATCAGTGAAAACAAAACGTGAGACACAATTAAATAATGAAGGAGTAATCAAAGAATTTTCGCGAGTCGGTCCTCATTGATCGCTTTCCAGTACACTAAATAGATTTTTTTGTGAATTGGGTTCATCAGTTGCGGCCGTTTGCTATCAATAATTATGCTTGAAAAAGTTAAATTATTACCAATTTGGGATATTACTACTAAAGTCTCGGTAAAACAATGTAATCATAGAGTAACAACAAAGTAATCAAAAAATTGAATATTTGTATTTTTGCTTGTGCTTCAGCACTTATTTTAAGTTTGAGTCATGTAATTCATGTATTTAATAAAAAAAAAAATTTAAAAAAATTTAAAAGAAAATTTAAAAGAAAATTTAAAAAAATTTAAAAGAAAATTTAAAAAAATTTAAAAGAAAATTTAAAAAAAATTAAATGAAAATTTAAAAGAAAATTTAAAAGAAAATTTAAAAAAATTTAAAAGAAAATTTAAAAGAAAATTAAAAAAAATTTAAAACATGTCAAAAAAGTGGGGTTCCGGCACGAAATTCTTGAATTTTATAAATGGCCAAAATAGTACAGAAATTAATGGTCAATTTGTGATTGCTATATGGATTTTGGCCAAATAAATTATACGTTAGCGGTATGATAGCTGAAACGCAATATGCAAAATTTCTGCGTTTTTTGCTTATTGTGTTCCATAACTCCATAACTGAGTCTTGCAAAAAAACAGAACACATATGAATATACTCATTAAAAAAGCGTTGAACAAGCACTTTGGATTAGATATTTAACAAATTAAAAAATTTAGGCAAAATATATAAATATTAAGTAAACAATAAAAAAAAATAATTGAGATTAAAAAGCCATTTTCCGGGCTTATTTTTTGAATGTTTACTGTCGATACTATGTTATTCTTAAAAGCAACACTTTCAAAACATTACACCACATGTTTCTTTTAGTTTATTTGAAATTTTACTAAAGCAACTACTAAGATGTTAACATTAACAATACAAGAAAAAAGCAATTACACACGCAATATAGCTCAAAGAAAGAGACCATAAATGTCGGCTTATTTGTAAAAGGAGGCCAAACAAAATGAGCTCTGTAAAAGAATTCACAGAAGAATTAGCTGCGAATTTAAGCAAAGGTAAAACCAGCAAGGTCAGACGCCCATCTTAGCAGTAAGTTAAAATAACTTTCACCAAACTATTTAATGAAAATAAGCCATAAAAAGCTGAATGACGAATGATGAAAAAAAAAAATGTTTATAATTTAAAATTTAATTTTTCAAAAAGTTATAACTATCGATTAAATGTTGAATTGTTTCCGGAATTTTTTTTTCATTTGCTCAATCACTTCCTTTTGAACAAAATATTTTTACGCTGTAAAAATTAGTTAAATTGTAGAATCAGTCATGCATTTGTCCTATTATTTTATTTTATTCATTTACGTCATTTACGGCTAAGAAAGGTTTGTGTCAAACAGCTATGTATAAGATATGCTTTTTTGAAATGGAAGATTGTAAGCCGCGAGAACTGGCTGTAAAATCTTATAGCAATTACAAGAACTTGTGAGTCAATAAATAACTAACAATCAGCTGTACTCAATGTTAAAAAAATAATTTCAATTCGTACATTATAACTGAAAGGACCCAAATTCTTCAAAAAGTTTTACTCCAAAGTTTTACTAAAAAAAACGATTCGACATTTTAAAAAAATGCCTTCATAATTATTGACTAAGGTGTAATAAGACTTTGATATGAAAAACAAAATAGACAGATGACGACATAGAAAAGCGGCTTGAATAAAACAATAGGAGAAAAAAGACCTGAGTCTACCACACAAAAAAATAATTTGACTCAAAAACGAAGATACGAAAAAAATAAAACGCCCCATGTATTTGAATACAACTCAAATAATTATTAATCAAAGAATAATCGCAAAAAACACAATTTTTTCTTTTTATTTTTTGTTTATGCACTATTTTTTTTTCTTTCGTTGTCTAATGGTCAAGAGAAATGGCTCACGCATTTGCATGCGTCCTTTAAAAAATTTCTGCTGAAAAATCTGCTGTTTTCTTCTAAATGTTTTATTGTCTGCCCTTTTTTTTGTTTTTTTGTGTTGGCACATTCTTTGTGCTCTAACATTTTATTTCTGTCTTTTTTCCAGCCACTGAAATTGAAGAAAAAGAACAAAATTATTTTTGGCGCAAATTTAAAAGTTTTTTTGCTTTTATTTTTATTTCCATAAAAACTTTTCTCAGCGGTTAGATTTGGAGCATTTATTGACAGCTGAAGTAAAAAGTATTGTATCATAAAATTTGAATGAAATGTACTATATTTCTTTATACCAGTCATTTTAATTTATTACCAAACAAAATGATGTGTGCGTTGACTCATTTTGTGGTTTTACAAGACAGTTGTAACTTCCTATCCTTCTAGTCACAGCTAATTGTATTTATCATATTTACGGACAACAATATTTTCCCTGCCCAAGTTATGCAAAAAGTATTGAAGTGAGCCAATGAAGCAAAAATCTTATTATCGGAGTCATGGAATGTACGAAAATCCTAATTTACAAGAATTGTAGAAATGTATGTATACTTTTCATATAATAATAAAACGACCTAACACATCTAATGTACAGGCAGAGGCTGTTTGGAAAATCGTGTTCCCAATGTTTTTACATGTTCGATGACCATTGAAATCATTGCTTTAGCCGTTTCGTTTTTCAAAAGCAAAAAAATGTTATTCAATCACTAAAATTTTTTATTTATTTGAACTAATTTTTTTAAGATCAATTCGCAAAAACTTTTTTTACAATCTAATAAAATTAGCGGCTCCAATTTATGTTTTGTTCTTACAAAAACGCATAATTTTACTGTTTGATTTTGTCGAAAAATTCATAATCGTATAAATGTGGTCTGGATTACACACAGGAAGCGCAAGTTACGCTATCATTTAAACGGTTTTGCCATTTCAAAGTCCGTTTTCTGTTTTCTTTTTTTTTAAATTTGCAAAATTCAAAAAGTAAGAAACGATACACTTTTCAATTATAGTTGATTCTTGAGTACGGGACGTCAAATAAAATTGCGTAAGGAATGCAATTTTTCCTTTTTTTTTCTTATTATTTACGCAAAATGCTTATATGGATGAGAAGTTGTAATGCAGTAATATAATAATATTGTCTTTTTTAAATTTCTTTTTTCGGCAATTTGAAGAAAAAAAAACAACGGCAAATAAGTTAAAGTTAAAAAATTTTTTTAAACTTTTTTTGCTTAATTTTTTATTTTTTTTAGGCCGATAAGTTATGCAATTATATTTAAACTTTTTATTCATTGATTTTTTCTCAACTTATTGTTTAAATCACATAACAGTTTTGATGCATTTTTTGATGACAATTAGTGTAATACTTATTTTAACCGTATTTTTGCTATTTATTTAAATCTTTTGATTTTTGATTTCTGAAAATTTTTCCTTTTTCCCATATTTGCAAAACCAAAATTGATTTTGATTGCAGCGCTAATAACACTTTTGATATTTTAGTCATGTTATTATCAAAAGCCGGATACAGAAAAAATTGAACCATTAAAATAATAATGATTCAAAAGTATTCGGACGCTGAGACATCTGCGTCTTCATCCTCACACACCGTGCCGCTTTTGAAAAAAGCCGAAAATATCGACGAAGTCATCGCGGACAACAATTGGAATGTAAAAAAAACTTCTAAGCCAGCTAACATTGAAGTTTCCCAAAGCATTGCAATTTCATTGGACGAAGAGCAGTGTTTAAGCCCAATGAATTATGAGTGGGCCAACTCCAAATTGTACTACAATTTGTTTATTTGTTGTCTGCCTCTACCCATTTTGGTATATTTTTACATACTTGTTTTACATACAGTCCTCTAAAAATGGTTTCACAAAAGTTGTACAAAAAGGCTAAGGCGCGGCTGCGCCAATTTGTTTTTAGAAAAGTTTTTTCTGAAGTTGTTGCAAAAGTTGTGGCCTCACTCGGCGAGCTCATGTTTCTGGACCGCCAATTCAGGCTCAGACGGCTAGTTATTTGAGTTGTTTGGAACGTAGAGCACCCAACAATCTTAATTAACATTCACCAGAAAACAGAAAAAAAATAACTATAACTGAATATATGGCCAAAACAATTAACAAATCAAAACTTGCTCTTCAAATATATGGCTATACATCGCTTTAGCGCGAACATATATTTTTTTTTATTGTTAAAAACACCTTTCTTCCAACAAGCTTAAGCTGACACCTCACCCTCCTGAAATAGTTGCTACGTTAGTGAAATTAAGTAAAAGGCGAAGCAAACTAGCAGATAAAAATTAAAAATAAATTATAAGAAAATGGGGAAAAAAAAAAAAAAACATTGCGGATTAGAATTTGGAGAGTTGCGCGCTAAAAATGTTTGCTGCATTCAACCAAATATTTTAGATGCAAAATTTTGTGATTTAATTGTGGTTTGAACGCAAAAAAAAGTTACTGCAAAGCGGAGAATTCAAAACAAAATTGGGTGTGTACAGCTAGCTATAACACAATTATAAAGATAATTTTTTGTTTCCCAGTTTTCTCACTTCCTAATTTTAGCCTTCTTGTTCTGCTTGGGGAGGTGGGGGAGGGGTCTACGGCTGATTGGGATCGTACTTGCTATTAACATTAATTATTATAATTCTAATATTGGCTTCTTTCAACACAGGAAGTAAGGGAAGAGCCTTTAAGATGAAAACCAAAAAAAAAATATTGTGGTGTATGAGTTTTGCGGATTCAAAAAAAGGCAATCAGAAAATAAATTTATTATTGCATTATGTCAAATGCAAAACAAAAGGCTTCTCATTTGTGTATTTTGCTAATATTTTAGAAAGCCGCAAAGTTGATTGCCATATTTTCACTCGTCTCGCTTTCCGTCAATTTTTTGTTTGTTGTATTTGGTGAAAATCCTAAGGCCAATGGCAAGCCAAATGTGCCGTTGGCGGACGCCGACTTAGATGAAACCGAAACTGTGATTGCCAGTCGACTCGACTTGCTCAATTCCGCTGTGCAAGACAACGGCTTGACGCACATCAATGCAATTGTATTGCTAACGCAAAAATGCTTTGAATATTTCATTTTTACGGTGGAATTTGGCGCAATAATTGCCCTTTTTTATGGAATTGCAAATACGGCGCCGAATTGTCTGAAGCCGTATTTAATATTTGGCGTGAGTTTTTTTTATTGCCAATATCAAATTTTGATCTCGCCAATTGCTGAACAATTAATAATCCAAAACAGTCGATTAAAAGCTATACTCAACCATGTTAAAAGATTTAACGTTAAAGCTTAGATCAAAATTAAAAAAAAAAAAAGTTTGTACAAAAGCTAAAAACTTAACTAAAACTTTGATATAAGCGTTTATTCCAAAAGCTATATTTGGTTAGTCAATTGGAAATCTAGCCTTAGCCCAAATTCATAGCAGCAAAATGGGCTAAGCCTGAGTCTTTAAGCCTAAATTTAATCCTAACTTCAAAAGCTAAAGGTTGAGTTTCAACAACATTAGTCCAAAATTTAAGCGTAAGCTAATGTGTAACTCTTTGGCTTATTTATCCTTAAGCTCAGGCTTTGAATTTCAAACTTAAGCTAATATTTATATTAAGCACTTTTAGGATTAAAATAAAAATCTTGCCTAAGCATAAAATTATCTTTGAGCCGGATGTTTTTTTTTTTTTTTTTTTTTTGAAAATTTTTTTTTTAAAAAAAAAAGGAATACAAAAATGAGATGGTTACTGAATTATTACCCATAACTGGTCCCAATACATGTTACCATTATTAATTATTTTTAAATCTTTAGTTGGTGTGGAATCTTCTGTTGTTCGTCTTGTGGCTGATCTGTTTGATTGAATTATTTCAAGAAAAAGAAGACTTTATTTTGCAAGTCCTCCTCAATACGTCCAACTTTGTTGCAATGCAAAAAAATGAGGCGAATGACAAAGAAAATATGAGAGGTATTTTTTAATTAATCACATTTATAATCACATTGATCTAAGCCTATTATCATTTTGAACTCTCTTAGCCAAGACCCAATGCCACAAAAGTTTTAATCTTCAATTTTTTTAGTCACTAACCTACTGCACACCCATTTTTTGGGTAATAAAATCGCCTTTAAGTTGTCCGTCACAAATTGTCGGACAATAAAAGCAGTATGACTCAGGGTCAGTAAGTAGTGTAACCCTATCGTTTTTGCACTTTATTTTTCTTTGTCTAACGTCAGAATTTTTTTGCCTAATGTATAGAAAACAGCATAGACAATTGAGAGGACAACGCAGCCTTATGAGCCTCGTGTAAGCCATTGGTGCTCATGCTGAGAATACAAAACGCATATTGTTTAAATCGTAACTTTTTCTACAGATTGGGACAACTTAGCATGAAATAGTGGAAATTTTGAACTGTTCAAACAATATTTTAGTGCACATATAATAAGTTTCTTTTTAAAAGATATACAAACCTCAATTGCCAGACTTTATTAAAAAAATTTCCCTAAAACAGTCCGAGTAGGGTTGAAATTGATTTTACAAACGTGAATACGGTGGAAGAGTTATGGTACCTCAAAATTTTGAATGTTTTATAAATATTTTTGTGACAATTTTTAGTCTGCTGTGGCAATCGAATGATTAAAACTTGCAACATATTTTTTTTGGCAGTTTTAGTTTCGGCTTAAACTAGGTCCTCCCTTAAAGCCAGGCACACATAGCTCACTCAAAAACTCCATTAATAATGAAAAATTTTAGTCGGATATCGATTGTCTATTCTGCTTTTGGTGATGCTCGGTGTGATTATTGCAATCGGCTTCTGGTTTCTGCATATCATTCTCCTTTCATATTACCATCTCAAAGAGTTATGCTTGCATTCCTTCGAGCGTTCACGCCGCACATATCAGCCCTCCAGCTTCCATCATCTTAAGTTAAAAAAAATGCAAGAAAAGCTTTTGCCTGACAACAATCCACAACAATGTGAGGACAGTGAAAGGCATTGCAGTCCACAAGCTCATCGTTCTAAAAGTCACCATTCTAAGGCGAGCAATGGCCACTCGCCGACGTGCCATCAAAAGGCGACGCGAGTCAGCTTTTCCTAAGCAACCAAAACCAATTTTTGTTTAAGCTCATTTCCTTTTTTTGTTAATGCAATGAATAAATTATTTTATTTGGCGAGGCGGAAAATAACATACTTAATGACTAAAAAATTAAGAAGACTTCTTTGGTCAGAAAAAAAAACTGCTGATTATGGGCTGTGAGGCAAAACAAAAGCCGCAGGACAAAATCAACAAAATCACTTAGTTCTTTAAAAAAAACTCCAATTTCAATTTTGAATCCGAATTCAAAACAAAAAATAACAATTGCAGTGAAAGCGTCATAAAAATTAATTTAACATTAGCACTTTGAGTCAGCAATAGACAACAAAAAAAAGAGAAAAGAAGACGGCTACTCGCAATGAAAAAGACTTCAAACAATATTGCCAAATATTCAGATCGAACTATTAGCCATTCCGATGTGGCTAACTATGTCTGGCTTTGTAAGCATAAAACTTCTTACATTAAACAATTTTTAAATTAAATTTATAAATTATAAATAGTAAATCGCCGATAAAATAATTAATTACAAATTTCAACAAATTAATTGCTGATAAAATAATTTAAGTTTAGTCGACTTGGACGCCGAGAAGCTGCATGTTGGTTTTTACTGAAGAGTCAAGGCTGGGTCCGTTCAACCATTCCGGAATGCTCACTTCCTCAGCAATTTTGTCAATCATTGTCAGGAGTTCGTTGATGTATAACTCTTTGGCGCGCTCCGTCGTTGTTCCTTCTACACTCTTCCAAGCGTCCCTAAAACATCACAAACAGCCATCACAAACAGCCTCATAAGAGTAAGTGTTTTGCGTTTTGTAGCACAAAATGCCATTTTGAGCTTAATGTTTATTTTTGTTGTGTTAAAAGGTTCTCAGAGAGTTTAATACAGTGTTGTCAATTACTACCAATTTTTAAAAAAAATGATAGCAATTAAAACCGTTTAGTATTGTTTGTAATTATTGTATGGGCAGTCATTTGTTAGCATTTTGTAACACTGGCTTAATCCAAAACGGCATAGTATAATACTTTTTTAAGCTTAAATGCATAATTAACTTTCTGAATGCTCAGTTATCGGATTAATTATTCCTACTTTATGCCCAACCACCAATAGCGGAGCAGATTTTTTTTTTTCACTTTTATGTCTATGATGAAACTATTGTTGGTTAATTAAAAAAAAGCTTTCAATATTAAGGGAATTCATCGGATAGGCTCCCTGAGAAACTCACTAACAACAACAACAACAACAACAACAAAACCGACTAATATCGTAATTGACAAAACAAAATGCTCAATAGTTGTGCATTAATTCAATGAATTAACTCAATTGTTTACCTTGCATCGTTTCTATAGCACTTTTCCCGTTTATAGTTCGATGCTAGCCAATAATACTATAGTGCGCAAACATTAAGAATAACAGATTTAAAGCTTACCATTTGGCGCGCTCAACAAAGCTCAGAAAACCCGGTCTCTCTGTGTTGACGTCTCCAATTGTCGCTTGTTTGAAAAGCGAATAGAAACGAAGTTTCTGGTCGTTTGGCGTGCTAACCGGGCCTAAACTCATCAAAACAGTAATTGTTGTTCTTCCCCAGACTAATGCAATGTTTTAATATTCAAAGAGAGTGAGGCAAAAAGTGTCACAAAACGTTATCCAATTCAGTTATGATATTGTTTCAAAATTTTCCTTTGCTTTGCTTTCCTTTTTAATTATTTTCTTAGAATGAAATGGCTCTAGAAGCATGTAAAATTGAAGTGAAAAAGTTTAAAATAACCATAGAAAAAGTCAATTTGCCATAAAGAAAATATCAACTCCATCATTTAGAGTTTAAGTCAATAATTTTTTTAATGGCAAAATTTCCTTTTAAAGCCATTATATTATCTCACAAAATGCTTACATTTAACTAACAAAAACCCTTGAATTTTGACCAATCACGTTTTAACATTGATGTGCAAATTTTGTATAAAATTTTTTTGACGGTTCTACAACGATGTTTCGACATTATTATTTCAAAGAGTTGAAGGAAGTTTCAGATTTCTCGAAAAATTTGCTACTTGTGGCTACACTCTACGTGTTTTAGCCACTGGATCTCAGAATAGATAATTGGATATCATTTCATTTGAACTTTCGCGCTCTAATTTTGTCACTGAACATAAACAAAGAAATACCGTCTTTCGGAAGTTTTTGGACAATGTCGACGGCCGCTTGGAATTGTTCGTCCAATGACATTGTTTAAATAGCAAAATAAAAAAAAATTTATGGAGAAAATGGGCCGAAGAGCCAATAAAATCTAAAAAAACGGTAAATTATTAAAAACATTTTCATAAAACAAAAATTTCAAGTCAAAACATAAATACCGAGAAAATTAATAGTTAATTTGAAAACAAATTTATACGGCGATTTGTCCCAAGACCGCGACAAAGTCTACCAACAAAAATCAATTAACTATGATTAAAAGCAAAAATAGTTAAATCCAACCAGCCAAAAAACCTTCACTTTTTACACAAAATAAAATTTTACAAAACGAAAAGTTTTCAAAGATATCAAAAATTATTTTCGTTCTTATCAAACAACAAAAAGATAACAACAGCAATAACAATTAAAACAAATTTTTAAAAGCCCATTGACTTTTTTTTTCCTTTCCATAAAAATTGATAATTTATACCATTTTGGACGGCCAAAACACGAATAAGTAAAAAACTTTTTTTGATAAAATTCTTAACCTCGTTCTAAACATTGCATGAGTGTAGAATGCTTTGATAGAAGTGTTAAAGTAAGAAAAAAAAGCACATCCGATAGCTCCTATTGGCTTGGGCTTAAATGTAAAGTTTAATTTTATGTAACAAAATTCCGCATTCGCTTGGTTAAATCGAACACCAACACCATAAAAAGCAATCAGTACTTAAATGTGTCAACTTAAGAAACAATTAAGAGACTCCTTTACCTGTACCAAAAAAACATCGTACTTATCACATATATTAGTAATCCAAACAAGCTCAAGTTTAAAATACAATGCCGAATGACCGCAAAGTTAGGGACAAATTGTAATAAACACTGAATCTAGTGGAAAACAAACGAAAAATCAAAAGTAAATCAAAAAAATTTTGAAACCATTTTTTTACTTTATTAAATATTAAAATTTTGCAAAACAAAAAAGAAAAATTGATGAAAATTTTTAAAACTGCAAAATTACGAAGCGTTTTTATTTTGGTCAAAGGATGATCAAGAGAATTGAAAACACGGAGAAAAAGACCAGAGATCAGTGGTGGGTCATGGCCAAGTAACCCTACCTATCGTTTTTGAATACTTTTTTTCTTTGTCTAACGTTAGACAGAAAGAAAATAGCATTTATTAAAGAAAATAGCTTTAAGAGGGTTACCACCTTTGCAAGACACATAGAGGAAAGAAAATATGAAGATGCAAAGAAAAGATAGAAAAAAAGATTAAGATAAAAGTTGAGAAAGGAAGAACGAATGGGAAAGAAAAAAAAAGAAAATATTTACCTTTTACAACAAGTGAATAATAAAAAAAGTTCATAAACAAAACGAAACATTGAATGAAACGGTGTATTTGTATGACCTATATTTCTTTTTTTTTCCCATTTTTTGCAGCTGAATTTTTCCAACAAAAGTCTCTGAAACCTTGTAAAAAGACTTGTGTACTTTTTGCCATTAAAAAAGTTGAAAAACGCATGATATCCAAGTTTAATTTAATTTTGATAGTTATTGAAACCTCTTGGCAAGTGATGAGTGATGAGCCTGCTTTATATCACTTATATACAGGTACAAATTTATGTCCCAGATCGACTGCAAACATATTGATAACCCAAAGATTAGGCATTCATGCAAGAACTCATTCAACTTAATTAGCAAAGAAATAAAAAAACATTATTCATTTTAAATGATTTTATTCGAATTACAAAAACTTTAAATTGCTTTAGCGCACAAAAAAAATGAAAGACTTGATATAATACAAACAATCAACATATAGTATGATTTCAAATTTAATGCAACAAAATAGACGATTTTAGCAAATGTAAATTTTGTAAAGGAAAATAATTCATCAAAACAATTTTGTTGTTTTACTAACAAAAGACAACACAAAACCACAAATCTAATACAACAGATTCCATAAAACTTTAACCTTAGGTTTGGTCAAACACGAGTCTAAGAATTTGTCAATTTGGACTTCAGGATGCATATCCATTCGCAAAAGTAAAATTGAAAAAGTTAATTCAACTTCTATAGCTAAAGTATTATAATTTATGCCAATGACAAGCGGAATCACGTAAAAGTACAAAAGAAACCATAAATTCAAGTCTAAGTCTAAGCACACGCGCAAACAAATAGCAAAAGCTTAAATGTGGTCTTAGACTGCTATTTCAGCTCAAGTGTTAAGCGTAAAAAAATTATGTACATATGTGAAATCACTCGGACTTACTTTGCACTGAAACGTAAAGTATTTGGCAGACTATTTTATTTTATTGTATTCAAGAATCAATTTAAAAGCAATACGTTAGTATCTAACTAGAAAAGCGACGTTGTAATTGCAACGTTATTTAGGTAGCGAATAATAAATTGGCGCTTAGAATATTCTATCATAATTACAAATCTGTGTAAATTTGGAACAAAAATATTTAAAAAAAATTAGAGTTTTATTTATTTTCATTTTTTGCCGTTTCTTAATATTTAATTCGGTTTTTTAAAAATAACGACCAATCTTCAAGCTAACTACAGTGTGTCCCAATAGTTTAGAGGCACCCTATTTTTCAGCTATAACTTTTTTATTTTTAAACAGATTTAATTCAAATTTCAATCATAAATTTAGCTGACTAAAAAACAACATTGTGCTAAATTTAAAGTAAATTCATAAGTATTTCGTTCTTCAGTAAGCATTTTAGTGTGAAAAACTTGTCCCAAAAAAAAAAACGAACTCAAATGATATTTTAAGCGGTCTAATCAAAGTCACATTGCAACATTGATTCCGCTTCGTTACTTTCTTTTCCCTCCTTCAAATTACATTAATAACAATATAATTCTGTTACAATATCACGTTTTACATCCACTTTGATATGTCATTGTAAATGGCCAAAATGAGTGCGGCGCCGAACCCTCGAATGGCATTGACAAAAAATCCGCTGAAGAACGCTTTTGGGCCTTCGATGCGGTAAATGTGCTAAAAGGTGTAAATTTATCGATAAAAAAATTAAACTATGGTGAAACAAATATTTTGCACAGTGTAAAGCACTACTGTAATCACGGGCAGATTTTCCCGACTGCATCATTAACCTCCGGCGCACAGTGTCCAGTGGGTACGATATTAAAGCAGCGACAAAGGCTGACAACTGAAAAATTTATTAACGATTATTTTAAATGCATTATTCCAAAATGAAAAAATATCCTAGTTAAGTTAGCCATCGGTGTTAAAAATCTTACAAAATGTTCATGCCTAGATGTCCCAGAACTGTAGTGTCATAAAGCAAAAACGTCTCAAAAAAATGGCAGTCTAATCATTTTAAATTAAAATTAAGCTAAAAATGTATTAAAAATAAAAATATTTGCCACTAAAGGTTCTACAGCAAAAACGAATCAAAGTCAAAATAATTGCAGCCAAATGTCTATCGAAAACGTCTTGCCTAAACATTGCCTAAGCAGGCATCATCCATAAATGTTCTAAAGTCAAAATACCGCAAAGCAAACAAAAAAAATTTCAAACATTCTACAGATTGTAATAGACCCAAAATGAGAAACTAGAAAAACCTGTCCAATGCAAATTGCAATTCCAAAGCTAACATTCCCCTGCTTTCTGCCATCAACAACTGTTTCGGTGTGTTTGAACAAAACTTTGAGGGAGTCAAAAATGCCGTAGTAAGCGCTGCGGTACAAAAAAATGTAGTTAATAGACGGAACAAATCCCCTAAAACAATATTTCGTTATTCCTTAAAAAATACAGTCTTAAAAGAACAAGTAAAAAAAGCTAAAACATTTTATAAGTAACAATGAAAGCACAAAAAACAAACTTGATGAATTTCGCACAAAAAAAAACGTAGTTTTTTTAAATGATTTATTGAAATCAAATTAAGCAGCTTCCATAAAAAATTACAGCAACAAATGTTTTATAAATGAAATTTTACAATCCCGCCAAAACGACAAAAAGCCTTGCTCTTTAGACAATTTCAACAAGCAGTCAACCATTCCCTTGTACCTATTTTCCACCGCAATAGTCCGTTGAGAAGTTTGAAGCTGTAAAGAAAAAAAATCAAACAAAAATAGTTTTAAATAGCCTTCAAAAATTTAGGCAACAAAAAAAACCGTTATTAACAATGGGCCCAAACAAAACGTCCATAATTTCCAAAAATAACTTCAATCATAACATTGTCTATTCCTTCCCGCTCTTTCCCCTCAATAACCCCAAGAAAAAAAATACCTGTAAAATCAGTTTTACGCGCTCGATGGGCGCAATTATCGTTTTCGAAATGACGGCGGCTGTCGCGCCGGCCGTGCAGTCTTTTGCAAATTTGACTGCATCCCTTGTGTTTAATACATGACGATCCTTCAGCGACATTGAACTATTCTCGCTGCTGCAACTTAAAAAATAATGTTGACCAATAAATTTGTCGTGCAAATAATCATCTAGTATATAATATAATTGTTTGATAGCTATTTTAATTTAAGATCTGTTAGCATTTTTTTTATATTAGGCTTAGGCCTACTATAATAATCGATTCAAACAAAAATAGTGGCAGGCACTGAGTTTGTTACTAAAATCATTATGACAATATTTATTATTTTGATTCTTTTGGTGTTGGTCCACCATCTGAATAATTAAAATATACAAATAAAAATATAGAAATATCAACAGTTCAAATACAAAAATTCAACACACACCATTGTGGTTATTAATGTTGTTGTTGCTACTGAAGTTATTAGAAAAATATGCATAGTTAATTTAAAAAAATTTCTCTTACATATAAAAAACTTTTGTACTATTTTTCTTATTAAATGACTACAATCGCGTTAAATATTTATTTTGTTTAAATTGATCTTATTGATCAAGTTATATGAATTATTCTTTTATTTACATATTTAAACAAACACAACACAACAACAGTAATTTACTTAAAAAAATCAAAATACATATTTCCCGCCATAGTCATTGATTTCGACAAAGCCATCTTAAATTTTTCGCCGCTGACTTGTTTACTATCGTGAATCTCGAAGACAGTATTGCAAAAGAGCTCGGCCGGTTTCAAATAGTTTCACAGAACTATGACCTCAAAATCAAAATGGGCCGAAAAAAAATGCGCCGAACGGCGCCCAAAAGCAGTTCCGTAGCATACCTTTATTCCATCCGGTTTTTACAAAATTTTTTGATTAATTATTTTTTCGAATTTATAGAAAATGTTGTACCTGAAGTGTAGCGCATAAAAAATGTAAAAAAATGTAAAAAAAATCTAAAAAACTTGGCTAAAAAACTCGAAAAAAAAAATAAAATACGTATGATATCCGTAGTGTTTAAGAAAATAATTAATATGAAAAAAAATAATAAAAGTCTTTGACATCAATTATTAAGTCTCCTCTTTGGTCACCGACTCGGAAGATATTGATCTTGCGCATAGCAGTATTTTTATCAGCTGTTAACATTTGCAGCAAGGGTTATACATAAGAGTACCCATAAGTATTTGAACTTGTTTACGATTTCTGGCAACTAATCAAAATTTTTCGATTTTATGCATTATAAGACTTCCTTTCGTTGACAATCCATAAATGAAAGAAAAATGTGGTCATAAAATCGATAAATCCCGCGCTCTGTTTAGTGAAATACAAAAGACGTTGTTTTTTTGGAGCTTTTGCCGACTGGTAAGACACTCACTGTTTATTATTATTGAGCGCAATTGGATCGAATTGCTGAGAAAATACACGGAAAGCAAAACAAAGTTTTCTTCTTTCACGACAACGCCTAGCTACACGTTGCTAAGCAGGCTTGTTTCTACGATTTTTTGTATAAATAATCAGGATTGCCGAATCCAGGTTTAATAACCAACAAAAAATTCGAGATATTTCTTTTGTCGTCTAACAAAACCAAGTTATTTTTGGTTACTTTTGTAAATTTTCAAAAATTTTTTTGTGGTACAACAAAAAGGTTGTGAATTTTTAGAACATTGCAGACATAAAAAACCTCCTTTACATTGTCAAAATTTGAGCGCCATATAAAGGACAAAAAAAATTAAAAATTTCTAATCTCGTCATAACGTTTTTTTTTGTATTTCTGCTTTTTTTTTGTTTTTTAGTTGTTGCATTTTGTTCAAAATTTTTTATAGTTTTTATTTCAAAAAATTTAATAAATTTCGAAATAACAATGTTTTTTTCGTTTTATTTATTTCTTTCCGCTTAATTTTGTTCAACACACCTGAGGTGGGATGCGGAGTCGTGGGAGTCGCCGTGGTTGTTGCCATGGACTGTTCTCTGAATAAACGGCCGCGTCGAAGTTCCTCGATGCTTAGCTTATAAATAACTCGAAAAAAAATAAAATACACCACAGTTTAACTATTATACATTTTTAACGTTTGTGACGTATTAGAATGAAAAGTTTGACCAAATGCCAGAATACAAACAAGAAGAACGAACAGACGGACGACTACATTGTAAACTTTTGGAATAGTTGTGATGGTCGAATGCTATTGCTGCGCTTATTTTATGGCGTGGTAACGATTGGTGCCGCCTCGGCGAGTGCCGTTACTGCGCGAGCCGGCATTAAACTCCTTTGGACACCGAACATTATCAACGAACAATTGACGAGGTGTTTATTCTCCTCTTACAAACATTTTTTATTTGGATTTTTCTAATTTTATTTGCATTATTAAAACGGTTATGAAAACGCTAGAGAATCCTGAAGCAAGCAAACTTAAGTATCCTTAGTCTGTTCATTTTGTTCTTCCGAATTCTTTTTTTGAGTTTATTTAATTTTTTTTTTGCTTAAAAAGGTTAATCAGAAAGGACAAAACTCATCGTTTTTATTAAAAAAAATAAAATACGTATGATATCCGTAGTGTTTAAGAAAATAATTAATATGAAAAAAAATTAAAGAACTTATATAAATTTTATTTTGAAAAGATGTCAAAGTAAGAAAAGTTCAAGAAAGGTCATTGAATAGCTATGATTGAGGAAAAATTTTTAGACAATGGGATTCTTAAATTGCCTAATCTTTGGGAAATTGTTGTATTAATTAATGATAACCATTTTTAAAAAAAGATTTTGCTTAAAAATATAGTTTTTTGTTTAAATTTTATGCCTTAAAAAACGGCGGTGTATTTTTTTTTACCCATTGTGATGAGGTTATTCCTTTTTACCGATGGTGATGAAGTTATTCCTTTTTGCCGATAGTGATGAAGTTATTCGATTATGAAACGCTGTCAGAGAAAGAAAAGTTAAAGAAAGGAAAAACAAAAAGGCAAGAAGAAAGAGTAACAAAGAGAAGGGAAGGCAGTAAATGACCAAGAAAAGAAGAGATAAGGGAAGAAATGAAGATGTAACGGAAGAAAAGAGGGAAAGCGGAAAAGAAAAAAAGAAGGAAGGAAAAAAAGGAAGAGAAGAGGGAAAGATGGAAGGGAGGAGGAAAGGCGGGGGTAGGAGAGAAGGAATGAATAGTAAATAATGTAGGAATGGAAGAGAAAAGAAAAGAAAGGCAGATAGAATCAAAAGAAATATGAAAAGAAGAAGAAGGAGAGAAGGAAGAAAATAAGAAGGTAACAAAAATAATACAAAACATAAAAAAGGATAATAAGAAATGAAGGAAGAAAGGCAGGATATAAGAAAGAAAAGTAAGAATAACAAAAAAAGAAAGAAGAGACGTTATGCATTTTTTTTTTACAATTTTGCTTTTTTAAGAGATATGGACATTGATGAGATGGTTGTGAAGTTGTCGGGCGCTATTTGCAAACTATTGCTGCGTAAGAATTTTTTTTAGCAATTTTGCTTTTCCCGCTTTCAGCATTTTTTTTTCAGTTTTTTAAACATAACTCCCTACTGCCTCTCTTTTCCCTATTAAACAATTTTTTTCATCCACAGATCAATTGCTTGAAATAACTGAAATAACACGCGGTATTTCATTAAATTATTTTCCGGAAATTTGTCATCATTATTGCTTTTTTTTAATAATAATGGTTTTTACGATAAACATAAATTATGGCCGAATCAACTTTGTTTTTCTCTTTTTTTTGCTTTTTTTTTCTGTTATAATTTGAAAGTGTTCTTTATAAAAATGTTCTAAAATAATAGCAATCGCAAAGCCATCATCAACAACATCTCCTTCCTCGTCGTCCTCGCTTTTATTCACTTCCATCCAGTAGTCGTCATCCTTTTTCAACTCTTCTGTCGGCTTAATTATACTAACCGTTGTCCTGACACGATATCTCTGATTTGAAAATGTCTCTTCTTCATTGCTTAACTCTGATGGAATTGCCGTAGTAGTTTGCTGCTCCACATTGTATTCTTCTGGCCTTTCATTAAAAAATGGGTTTGTAGTAGTTGGTAAAATTAAGGTCTCGTTTTCGTCTATTGTCTGCGCCGAATACGAACTCATTAGCGAACTACATTCGGTAGGCATCTTCATATGCTGAGCCGAAATTTTTCTTAACAAATTATAAGAGCGCATAACCAAATTGTTGATGCGCAACCAAATCTAAAGAGAGAAAACATTATTTTATATATTAAGTTCTTTTTGTCTCTAAGACATTGTCTGAGAAGGACAAAAGTAATGAATTGCGCGTAATTATATAAAATAATTTTTACAACGACTACTTTTAAATATGGCTTAAGATATTTTTTCGAAAGTGATCAATAATGTGTTTAGGACATTTGGTCATAAAGTTAAAAATGCACATAAAAGCCATGTTTTTTGACCAAATGTCTTTTTGACAAAGCGTAGACCAAGTAGGCGTATGACTTCAAATAACAAAAAATTTGTACTGCCTTTCCCCCCATAAATAAGAAACCCAAAAAAGAGTATAGCAATTAGCTCATTCGCATATTCTGCACAATGAGTGCTATTAATTCAGGACAAAACTATTATCAGTATAGTCATTTTACACCACAATTTTCCAAAACACAAAGTTATATGGAAAACACGTGTAGAAATTGTAGACAAAAAGCAAAATTGAAAAAAAAAACACACCAGTCAAGCCGATCCGATCGTCTTCGCGATCCGCTTTTTCAAAAAACCCGCGCTGTCTGATGCAATCGCGTTCGAATTGAATTAGCGGAGTATCCTTCTCAAAATCAAAAACGATGAGCTTGAGCATAGCCCGCTCCTCGGAATCCATCAACCGAATCTCGTAAATCTATAAAAGCGAACTTATAAAAAAAAACTTTCAATTTTATGGACGCAACCTACCGCTTGTCAAGCAATTTTGATTTCATTCATAAACACAACTTCCAAATAAGTGAGAAATTTAAGCGCAACTGCGCCCACAAAATACAACATTCGACTGGCGCTCAACTCCCAACGAGGGCGCGAACGCGCCAACAAACGGTGCAAATATTTGACGCGCAACTTCAACACTTTTTGTTCTGTGAAAATGTCGACGTCGGCAGATGACTGGGCGTTGGGAAGTTGGGTGTCATTTTCGGCGTCTGGATTGTCAATTGAGGCGCTTTCAGCCTCGATGCCAGTCGCTTGGCTTGCAGCGCTGGCATTCTAAAATGGAAAGAAAAATTTTTTAATTGAATGTCACGGAATGTTGTTCTCACAAACAAATCAATGGATCGATTCTAAAAGTAAAAAAAATAAACATATTCATGAGCCGAAAAGGCAGGCTAAATGGCTATATTTGCATCGAAAATAACTTTTAGGAGTAATAATTTCCGATATATGGTTTTATTGCGTCTATTATCCAAATTTTAGATCAAAATATTGAAAACTAAAGTATAAAAGGTAAAGTTGTATGTTTATTGTATTTTCTGTATAGAGTTTCGACTACTTTTCACTACAAATTTAAAACTTTCAAAATATGGCCGCAATACTAAACAGAAATCCGTAATATCTCAACAGAATAAACGATTACATCTGAAGTTGAAGCCAACGCGACAATTACACGCAAAACTTCAATTCGAACAATCTCGATACGTGTGCGATAGAGTCGAGTCAAACGACCCAAGTTCGGACGAATAAGATGTTGTTGCGCCCTGAAAAAAAATCAAAATAGAGTAGATGGAGGGAAAAAAATAAAAAAAACAAAATGCCTTAAGATTGGCAAAACGGATACTGTATTTACTCTCATAGAATGCGAACGCTTTAATGAAACAAATATAATTTATACAAGAAACTCTATTTAAAGTGGTGTAAGCATACCAAAAAATTTTTTAGAAACATGGGTGCTTTTTTTAAAGAAAATACGGTACAGCAAAACTGACTTGGCAATAACGGCCAAAAGGCGAATCGCCACAAGCCTTTTCTCCTGATCGGTTTGTTGTTCGGCGGTGCGCCAAAACGTGTTGACAATTTCCTCGGGCAGCTTTTTTGCGGAAATGATTTTGACAAGCGTTTCCTCCAAGGAGACGCGTTCTTTGTCGTTAGCTTCCGACATAACGTCCAACAGATTCGAGGCTGTGCGACGACTCGAGATTTTAATGTCGCTAAAATATTTATAATAAATTTCGTTTTTTAAACATGTTATAGTAATACAGTAGAGTTTACATTCCATTTATTTATGACAGTGACATTTGGTGAAAATGAAAAATAAAAGAAACGTAATCTCAAAAAAAACCCCTTAACGTATATTTATCAACCATTCCGAAAGAAGGGCTTTAATTAGAGAGAGAGCTTTTATTTTTAATGACATTATTTTATAAAATTTCAAATGTTGTTCCTACATAATTTAGTACACATGCTACTAAAATCCCCATTAATTTACATTTGATGCATTATATGGTCACAAAAAATAACTAGAAGTCCTACATCAGTAATAGAATTCATAAATTATAAATCACTTACAAAAAATGCGAGGTGCTTCCAATAGATATATTTATTTTTCAATCAGCAAAAAAAAGGACATGTGTTGGGAGGAAACTTTTAATATAGGGCCGCTTCTATTGTAGAAAATACGGTAAATGAGAAGGATAATACATACAAAAAAAACTTTTTTAATCGAATTGGATAAAATGACGGCTAAACGATGTACATCAACAGCTTTAAAGCAAAATCATATGAAGAAACTGTTTTTTAAAAATTCTTACTAAAAAGTGCCTCGTGACCAGCTTCAACAATGAAATAAGCAATCTCATGGTCTTTGCGCCATATCAAATGGAAGACCTTTTTCAGTTCGTTTTGGGAGCCGCGAAGTGTAAAAAAGATTAAGATAACTAGCGCCACACTGTTTTATATCATAGACCATTAAAGCCAAATCACTGCAGACTGTCTTAAGCGCTTAAAATTATTGAGGACTATTAAGGCGCTTATGCAATTTACTTAATATAATCCCTTAAGCACTTTAAAATGCTAACCTAAACTTACTTTCTAGTTTCTCAACCTAAGGCTTTACAATATTAATACAAACAAACATTGAAATATCAACTTATAAGCATCAAATACTGCAAAAGTCGCGCCGAAATGGAATGACCGCGACTAAACCATTAAAATGTTGACAGGACAGCCTTTCAATTACGTCCATCACGATAAAAATCACAAGTGGAGCCCAAAGTCAATTTAAAGTCATTGCAAAAGTGATTTGTTTAATTTAGCTTAAGCCCATGTAAAGCACATGCATAAATATTAAAACTTTTAGGAAATGAATTGGCGTTGAACAGAAGACGGCTTTAAACATATTTCCGGCGGCAAATTAATTTACATAATGTTATTCTTCCGTCATAAAAACGATGAGTTTTGTCCTTTCTGATTAACCTTTTTAAGCAAAAAAAAAATTAAATAAACTCAAAAAAAGAATTCGGAAAAACAAAATGAACAGACTAAGGATACTTAAGTTTGCTTGCTTCAGGATTCTCTAGCGTTTTCATAACCGTTTTAATAATGCAAATAAAATTAGAAAAATCCAAATAAAAAATGTTTGTAAGAGGAGAATAAACACCTCGTCAATTGTTCGTTGATAATGTTCGGTGTCCAAAGGAGTTTAATGCCGGCTCGCGCAGTAACGGCACTCGCCGAGGCGGCATCAATCGTTACCACGCCATAAAATAAGCGCAGCAATAGCATTCGACCATCACAACTATTCCAAAAGTTTACAATGTAGTCGTCCGTCTGTTCGTTCTTCTTGTTTGTTTTCTGGCATTCGGTCAAACTTTTCATTCTAATACGTCACAAACGTTAAAAATGTATAATAGTTAAACTGTGGTGCCGGACAAAAATGCAAAAAAAGAAGAAAAACATAAGACAAAAATACGAATAGACAAAGGACGCAGAACAAAAATGCTATGAATGAAAAATATTCAGACAAAAAGATGATGTAAAAAAGACGATTAGAGAATAAGAAACAAAAAAAAAGATGACTTATTTTAGACGCAAATAAAAGCTTTAGCTGTTTCTAAAGTAAATGCACGAAAAGGAGTTAAAACTTTACGCTTAATGAAGAGAGCTGTTTACACACTTCTTTAAAACGTAGAAAGCAATTCCGTTTTTCCGTTAATTCAAAAAATTATGCACAATACAATAGTAACATCAAACTTTTTTTGTTTTTGAATATTAGCACAATAAAAGCTAAAACAATTAAAAATGGACGCAAATTGAAAATTTTTAAGGCAAAAAATAGTTCAGTGAGACCGTAGCATAAGTAACGACGAAAAATCCTGAAAAAATTACTTTTTGTTAGAATAACTCTCCAAGTGGTAAGAGATTCGCGACAACAAGTACAAATACATCATCAAACAGTTCGCGTATTTGGAGTTTAATTCATTCAACGTATCAGTCATCACTTCGGCGCTCATCACTTCCCCGACGTAAATTCTCAAAGTTTCCGTAAAATTGGACAATCCTAAAACATTTTTGTAATAATTAGTCAATTTAGAAAATTGTCCTATAGTAAATGTTTGGTCATCAAAGGTTAATCTAGTAAAAAGAGGGTACTTGACTGCTTATACAAGTAAAATTAATGTAGGGTTGGTGTGTCGGAGAGGGGAAGAGATTAGGCGATAAATATAACCACATTTCTAAAGAGGAATTCATAAATAGAGCCCCAAAGAGTTAAATCATAGAAAATAATGATACCTAGAATATGGTTTTTTTACAGAAAAAAAATTGAGCCCGATTTTACTTAATACCAGTATCCAGTAAACTAAAAAGCACCGTTGTAATTTTAGTGCGAATAGTCATTCATAACTTTCTTTAACATTAAAAAAAACAACAAATAATAAACAAGCGACAAGGCCTCAGAAATGCGCATTCGTTGATAAAAACTAACGTCTTTATTGTGGCGCGCTACAGTGAAGAAAGCGTCAAAGTAATCCGGCAACTGCTCAAACTCACCTTTGTTCACATAACTTTGGAACTCTAAAAGTAGTTTTACATATACATATAAGGTAAACAAACAAGCAATTAAAAATACTGCTCTGCGCAAGATCAATATCTTCGGAGTCGGTGACCAAAGAAGAGACGTAATAATTGGTGTCAGAGACTTCTAAGAGATCATCGTCACGCGTTGGAATGCAAAATGTTAATGACATAACTAAAATTGGCATTTAAAAATGGCAAGGTTAACAGCCATAAACGAAATAGTTGTATGAGAACAATAACTCTGCAGCAAGCAAGCCAAAATCGAAATCACAATAAAAAAATTTATTTTAAAAAATGACACCGTATTATTTATTTTGGTCATCAAAGGTAAATCTAGTAAAAAGGGGTACTTGACTGCTCATACAAGTAAAATTAATGTAGGGTTGGTGTGTCGTAGAGGGGAAGAGATTAGGCGATAAATATAACCACATTTCTAAAGAGGAATTCATAAATAGAGCCCCAAAGAGTTAAATCAGAGAAAATAATGATTTTTTCTCAACCTAAGGCTTAGGCTTCATAAATATTTACCATTTTTGATTTCTGTAGTTCGAAATTTATTGTTTGCATTCCGCATTCTGGAAGATTATTATTTTAGCTAAAACAATTAAAAAAACAAACTAAACCGCCTTTCCTCCTCCCTTCCATCTTTCCCTCTTCTCTTCCTTTTTTTCCTTCCCTCTTTTTTGCTTTCCCTCCTTTCTTCCGTTACATCTTCTTTTCTTCCCTTATTTCTTCTTTCTTTTTTTTTTACTGCCTTCTCTTTGTTACTCTTTCTTCTTGCCTTTTTGTTTTTCCTTTCTTTAACTTTTCTTTCTCTGACAGCTTTTCATAATCGAATAACTTCATCACAATCAGCAAAAAATAATAACTTCATCACAATTGGCCAAAAGGAATAACTTCATCACAATGGGTAAAAAAAAATACACCGCCGTTTTTTAAGGCATAAAATTTAAACAAAAAACTATATTTTTAAGCAAAATCTTTTTTAAAAAATGGTTATCATTAATTAATACAACAATTTCCCAAAGATTAGGCAATTTAAGAATCCCATTGTCTAAAAATTTTTCCTCAATCATAGCTATTCAATGACCTTTCTTGAACTTTTCTTACTTTGACATCTTTTCAGAATAAAATTTATATAAGTTCTTTAATTTTTTTTCATATTAATTATTTTCTTAAACACTACGGATATCATACGTATTTTATTTTTTTTCTAGTTTTTTAGCCAAGTTTTTTAGCATGCTTTATCAGCTTCAGCACATAAAAAAACCTGTAAACCACAAAAATAAAAGTATTTTGCCTATACTAGACTTGTTCCAATTTAAGCCTGTATACTAACTCTTTAAGCGCCGTGTTTACTGTATTTGTTTACTAATTTTGTTTTTCTTGCAGTTTATTAAAAATGAGTAAACAACAACAAGTCGTACCCCAGTTCGGTGTATCGCAGCCAATATGTACAAAAATGCCAACAGATCGAGAATTTCGTCTCACCCGGGAGGTTTGGTTTTTAATTTATTTTAAACATAGTGTAATTAAAATTTTGAAAGTTGTACGCTTGGTCTCTTGGCTCCGCATTTTTTTATTTTTGTATTTCAAAAGCGTTTCAGCTCGAAGATTGCCTCAAATCGTACAATGTGTTTGAGAATGACGAAGAGATGCAAAAACGGTTAGAGGTATTGAGGAAAATCAACGCCCTCGTCAAATTGTGGGTGAAAACTGTCTCAGAGGGAAAAGTATGCTTTTGTTAATATTAATTAATTAGTTATCAATCTTTTATAATTTAGGTTCCGCCCGAACAATTGGATACTGTTGGCGGAAAGCTGTTCACTTTTGGCTCGTATCGTTTGGGAGTTCACACCCGCGGCGCCGATATCGACTCTTTGTGTGTTGCGCCCCGGCACATTAAACGCTGCGATTTTTTTGCTTCATTCTACGAAATGCTTAAAGAGGTTTTTATTTAATTAACATTCAACTTTTTACTATTTAAGTTTTGAGATTGTAGGATGATTGTGTCTCAGAGCTGCACGCCGTCGAAGACGCCTTTGTGCCGGTCATTAAGTTACGCTACAGTGGAATTGAATTGGATATATTGTTTGCGAGGATGGCGCTCAAAGAGGTGAACGACGACCTACAACTATTTGACGATAATTTATTGCGTAATCTCGACGACAAAAGCATTCGATCACTTAATGGTTTTTTTTATTTTGAAAGATTTGTTTGATTTTTACTAACTCTTAAGTAGATGTCGGAACTTGGTTGTTTCATCTAATTTTTGATTATATGTAATATAATTAGACCGTTTAACATGGAGTTGTGGTTCTTTTTTTTTTGTTTCCTACTAATATATATAATAGATATATTAGAAATATTGCGTTTTGGTTGCAGAATGAGTTTTGCGCAAGAGTGCGTGATTTTGCAAAAAAAAAAAAGAAAAATGAGAGCGCAATATCTTACAACGATCCTATTATGTTTTTCAATACATGAATATTTCGACGCAATGAATTTTTTGCGCTAACAAACATGCAAAATTAGAATATTTAAACGTGGAAAAGGTTTTATGCAACCGTATCAATTTTTGATACATTGAATTTTATGCAACTGTATCAATATTATTATTATTTTTTTTGGCTGTTTTTTTACCGCTTAAAGCGCGGTTGGTTTTTATTTTGCCAACCTCTGACCATGAAAATAGGAGATTTGCTAAAAGAATTATAATATTTAAAGAATAAGACGGTATTTAAGCTGAAACCCGACAACAATAAACGCTAGGCAATGTATTTACATATAAATTAAATTTAGCCTTTGCTCACTTAACTGTTGTAATTGAGAACGGATTTCATGATTTTTTGATTCTAGGTTGTCGCGTAGCCGATGAAATTTGCGGCTTATTCCCAATCAACAGAGTTTTATCATTTCCCTGCGAGCCGTCAAACTTTGGGCCAAAAGTAAGCCGATTTCGTAACTTTTTCTTTTTTTAATTATTCGCTTATAGACCGCGGGATTTATTCAAACGTTCTCGGCTTCTTGGGCGGTGTAAGTTGGGCGATTCTAGTGGCGCGAACCTGTCAACTGTATCCAAACGCCACTCCTGCCGTATTGTTGGAGAAATTCTTTTTGGTCTTTGCCACATGGTACTTTTTTGCTTGCTTGCAAATGTATAATTTACGTTTATTTTTTTTTAAGGGAATGGCCGCATCCGGTGTTTTTAAAAGATGCCGATTCGTCGCAGCGCGTCAACTCGCCTCTAATGCAGGAAATGATTTGGGATCCGCGTAGTCGTGTCACCGACCGCTATCATTTAATGCCAATCATTACGCCCGCGTTCCCGCAACAAAATTCAACGTTTAACGTCACCAAGTCGACTCGACAAGTGATCACGACGGAATTCAAAGAAGGTTATTATTAATTTGTTGCTTAAAATATTTTTACCTCAGCCAAATTAAGATTTTTTTTTTTGAAAGGAGGCTATTAAAGTAATGTGTTGGTTGTTTTCATTGAGCTTAGATTTTCTTCGACCAGATTGCACACCTTTTAAAAAGAATCTTTTATATTTTTTGTTTTCAATAAACATTCTTTTAAGGAAGTCAATTTTTTCTCTCGACTTTTCCCTGTCTTTATTTAAAGACCCTCGTTTTTAATTATTTTTTTTTATTATATATACAAATAAAATTAAAACTCTACGTTTAGGATTGTATACAATGCTTGAAATTTCAAACGGCAACGCGCCATGGTCGAAGCTCTTTGAGGAAGTCAATTTTTTCTCTCGATACAAACATTTTATTGTTCTTTTGTGCATTACGGAGAACGAAGAAGATCAGCTCGTCTTTTCGGGCCTGGTTGAGTCCAAGATTCGGCACTTGGTTTCCTCTTTGGAACGGAATCCTTGCGTAAATCTGTGCCACGTCAACCCAAAGCAGTACAAGCCGTTGCCAGGCCTCAAGTTCGATGTGCCGTATTAGTAAGTGCTTTTTCAATAAGTGCTTTTTCTTTTTCAATGTGACTCTATTTTTAAGTAATTTTTAGTAATTCAATAACGACAATGTGGTGTGTCGGTCTTGAATTAAACAAACAACTTTGCAAATATATTGATTTGACTGCTGAAATTCAAAAATTCACCGACACCGTCTACGCTACGAGTATTCAATCAAGAAGGCATAAAGAATCGATGTGCGTTTATCCGTCGTATGCGAAACGCGCCGACTTAACCAAATGGTTTATATTTTTGTTTGCATTTTTTAACTTTAAATTTAAACTTCTTTTTTTAAAGGCTAAGCATCGAGGAACTACGACGCGGCCGTTTATTCAGAGAACAGTCCATGGCAAATTATTTATTCTTACGCTGTTTTTAATACAGAACAATTTAATACAAACAGTCTTTTTATTTTGTTCTTCCGAATTCTTTTTTTGAGTTTATTTAATTTTTTTTTGCTTAAAAAGGTTAATCGGAGAGGACTAAACTCATCGTTTTTATGACGGAGGAATAACATTATGTAAATTAATTTTCCGGATATACGTTAAAAGCCGTCTTCTGTTCAACGCCAATTCATTTCCTAAAAGTTTTAATATTTATGCATGTGCTTTACATGGGCTTAAGCTAAATTAAACAAATCACTTTTGCAATGACTTTAAATTGACTTTGGGCTCCACTTGTGATTTTTATCGTGATGGACGTAATTGAAAGGCTGTCCTGTCAACATTTTAATGGTTTAGTCGCGGTCATTCCATTTCGGCGCGACTTTTGCAGTATTTGATGCTTATAAGTTGATATTTCAATGTTTGTTTGTATTAATATTGTAAAGCCTTAGGTTGAGAAACTAGAAAGTAAGTTTAGGTTAGCATTTTAAAGTGCTTAAGGGATTATATTAAGTAAATTGCATAAGCGCCTTAATAGTCCTCAATAATTTTAAGCGCTTAAGACAGTCTGCAGTGATTTGGCTTTAATGGTCTATGATATAAAACAGTGTGGCGCTAGTTATCTTAATCTTTTTTACACTTTAATGTTGCATCAATTTTAGCTGTGGCGAAATATTTGATGGAGTTGGCGCCGCGACTCGAGTTCTTCCAACAACAGGGAATAACACATTTTCCTTTTATTGACGTCATTCCAATCGTCCAGGTTTGTTTTGATAATTACTCTTAACGCCAATTGTATTTGGATTTAAAAGTTACGCTGTTTTTAGGTGAAAGACGAATTGGAACCGCTGATGGTGTCGATGATCGCCTACGTCGGCAATTTTGATCCCGACTCTTTGTTGGCCAAGGGAGAAGCGTCGGGTCGCGCGTTCAGTCTTTTCATTTCGACGCTATCCGAAAAATATCTCAAGCTTTTGTTCAAAAACGTCGCCCACATTGTGCCTTTTCTTTCTTTTAATGTACGTTTAATCATTAACACAGAAAGGGGAAATTTTCATTTGGTTAACGCAAAATTAATTACTTATTTAATTTTCAGCCGCCATCCTTGAGGAATTCCGTTTTGACCGCCTTCACCGAGATTGTTACAAAGTGTTTTGATGATCCAAATTCTTCCGCCATGAGTTCCGGAAATATGTTAAAGCAAAAGAGAACAATGTTATTTAGACTCCAGGTAGGAGATTTGACTACAAATCACATGTTAATTTTTTTATCAAAACGAATATTCTCGTTAATTTTACTTCGAAGCCAAACATTTGTTTTATAATAAAATTTTACTATTTTATTCTTTTAATTAACAACTTACTGTATTCTAAAAAGTTAAATAACCGTAATTTTGACTGTTTATCTGTTTTTTCACTCCTAACTAAGAGACGAGCTATTAAAGTGATGATTATTATCCGGACAAATTTTCAGGACCACATAATGGACACTTCGGCGCTAGTAAGAACCAAAGTTTTGAATCTGTGGACAAAATTAGCGCTGAAAAGCTTTCTTCCTGTGGAAAACTTCCGGTTGTTGCTTATTCAAATTGTCGGCGAACGTCTAAAAGACAATTCCATAATGGTGCGGAAGGCGGCTGTCACGTTATTAACTACCATTTTGTCGCACAACGTTTTCTCGTCTAACGTTCGTTTTTTTTCTCTCGAATATTTCTGTGTGTTGTACTGCGCTATGGGAACAACAATGCAGTTATTTGTTGTACAATGAAACTGTTTAAGAGTTAGATAATAAAACCTAACAAATAGTCACAAAAGAATGGGATAAAATATTCTCAGTACTAAACTGAACGAGCTTAACCCAATCACAAAGGCTGAATAAATGATTTGTCTCAAAAATATATTGTAATTCAATATTTAAGCATGGGTTCAATAACAACTTTGAGTAAATTAAGAAAATTATTGCTGTGAGACGAACAATTCATAAGCCACAATATGATCGCACAACACTGCGCTATTGGCTTTATTTGCAATAGAATGTGACAACAATGATTTTTGTCATTTACATGAATTGATATAATATTTTTGTTCAAAGGCTGGTCAGAATAAAATCAAAGCAAACTTAGGATTAAATTTTGAGCAGAGCTGTTAAATGATTTTGTAGCTCTTTTTGTTCACTATTTTTTGCGATTGTGACACGAATTTATGGCGTTTAGAATTTAAATGGAATTTTGTTTAATAAAATGCATTTTTAGTTAAATTTTGAAAATGGTCTGGCATAGTTGAACGCTTTGCGAAAGAAACAATTGGAAATGCGCGCCAAAAATCCTGGTATATATTTTTGCCTTTATAAATGATCTAACGCGTTACTTCACTTTTACGTTAATATATGACCAGCTTGCGCTAACTTCTGCCTTAATCGCTACTCTGCTATTTAACCTCTCTTCCAACTCTCAATTACGCTGCTTTAAATTTTTTAACAATTGAATGTGTTCTAATGGCATTTTAGTGAGTTTTCAGACAGAGTTTTTTAAATAATAAATTAAGCAGTTTAGACATCAAGTCTCACATTGTTACCGCTATTTTCTTTGCTGCGGAATGTTTAATATTTTTCCAAGCAAAATTTTAAAATATTTTTAATATTTTTCACAAAATATCAAATGCACGCATTTAAATGATTGAATTTTTTTAATTCATGACCAACTTAAAATTTTACTATCTAAACGAAATAATGATGTTATCATTGTAGCTAAATTATATTTATATTGTAAAATTCTGACAAAAATGTGACATTCCTGCTGTTTGTATTAAAAAAATGCTGCTAGTTTCACAAAAAGACAAAAGACCAACTCGCGCCGCAATCGAATTCTTATCTCATCAAACAAAGCCCAATTTTCTGCTAAGAATACATCGAACTTTTTTTTGTGTTTTGCTTCCAAATTTGACGCAATTTTGATTTTAGATGTAAGCACAGTAAACACAAAGTCTTTTTAGTATTGAAAATGCAGGGTGGACAAGTTGCGCCTTTACTAACTTCCATTCCGTCTTTTTACGGGTTTACTAATTTTCATCTGTATTATCTGGCACCCTCAAATTACCCAAATAAAATACAAATATATTGAATAACTTTTCCTTTTTTTGCTCTTCAATATAATTTACAGCTTTGGATTTTATACATTGATACTACTATTTCAGAATTTGACATTGTACGCAATGTGAAGAAAAAGTTTGAAGCAATCGAAGGCAATATACAGGAAATTTTAAAGTTGTGTTTGGACGAGTTTGTCCTTTCCGACAATTTGCCGACGACCGAAAGCGTGAACCGCGATTATTCACGTCAGTCGGCTGGCGGGAATGGTAAACATCGTCGGTCAATGTCTATTACTTTTAGCAAGAGTCAAGTCAATGAAGGAGGCGAGCATGAAGAGGATGTCTCCACTTATGAAGAGGGCGGTTTGAGTAGGACGCAAGAAGTTGTGTAAGTTTTTATTAAAATTGCTTATTTTAAGTTTGCGGTATTGGCCGTAAATGTAATGCAAGTCACCCAGTCACGCTTTGGGACCGTTGATAAAAAAGTCAAATAGTCGGTTGGAAATAAACAGTTTCATAATGCGCAAGTTTTAATGTCATTTTTTTATTTTTCAATTGTATAAAGCTGAAAAAAATAACTACAAAATTTCTCTATTACTCATTATTGTGAATTTGATTTATTTTGATTTTGAAATGAAGCTGCGGTATTTTTAATTTTTCAAATCGATTAGCTGATCGACTCAAAACTGATCGACTAGCTGCAATGGTTTCAAAGCACCGGCGCCCTTATATTTTTTTGGCAATAAACCGTCAAGCGTGAACCGCGATTATTCACGTCAATTTAAACAACATTTTTTGGTCTTATCAAGGAAGAGCAAACAAATAATTCATTTTTTATTTTATTTCAGAGATTCTTACTACATTGCGAGCATGATTATGAATGGCAACACTAGAGTGGAAGGCTGTTTGGAGTATTTAAGGAAGGCGATTCACCAGAAGAAGGAAGATTTTGCTAGGTTCATTTTACTTATTTCGTTTTTATTAATTTTTACAATTTTGCTTTTTTAAGAGATATGGACATTGATGAGATGGTTGTGAAGTTGTCGGGCGCTATTTGCGAACTATTGCTGCGTAAGAATTTTTTTTAGCAATTTTGCTTTTCCCGCTTTCAGCATTTTTTTTTCAGTTTTTTAAACATAACTCCCTACTGCCTCTCTTTTCCCTATTAAACAACTTTTTTCATCCACAGATCAATTGCTTGAAATAACTGAAATAACGCGCCGTATTTCATTAAATTATTTTCCGGAAATTTGTCACTTTATCCTAAAAAAAAAGTCTCTATTTTACGGTATCAGACACTGGCTTACTCTAGCCCAAAAATCCTGTAGCGTCGGGGGTTGATTTTTATGGAGTATATTTAGAGCCAACCAAATCGCTTGTAGTCATGTATTTTAAGCCGAGAGTTGACTGTATTTGTCTTATTCGTCAGGCTATCGTTTCCATGCTCTTAATCAAACTTTTTAATTTTTGCAGAGCAAGGAGTGGCGCATAATATTCGGGACGACGATCAAGTCTTACTAGAAGAGGATCGCGTCGAGAATTTTTGCCAGCAGCTTTTTGAGCTTGACGACAGTGTCCAACGAACAGTGGTATACTTTTAATTAATGGCATTATATTTTAATGCTTAAACGCTGAGGATTTTTGGTTGTTTTTTTTAAATTTTTGATTGAAATTCACACTTTTATTTAATGGAGTTTTGCTCAGTGTTTAAAAAAGATTTCTTGCGGCTATTCAATATAACTAATTGATTTAAATTCAGCTATACCACCAAAAGAACGTAACTATGATAGGAAGGATTAAATTTGTAGTGTTTAGACCATATGGATGCCCTGTTAACATTAATGCGTGCAGTTAACGCCAAACCAGTCAAAAAAATTTAAGAGATTACAAACCTATTGCCAAATAATTTTTTTGATTGGTGTGGCGTAAACTGCACAAGTACCTCAAATTCTTATTTTTGTAATTCATAGAGTCAGTTGGTAATAACAACAATAGGAATTCACTTCTCTGCTTTCCCCATTACTCCTCCAATGCTAAGCTTGTTTTTCAATATGCAAAAAATGTGCGGTGGCAATGTTAAATTAGGGTTCAATACTGTAATTACCATTCTTATTGTAATTGCTCACTTTATCGAATCTAGACTTATTACAGCAATTGTTGTTGAAATAGTCATAATTAGTTATTACTGTTACACAATAATACAATGGGATAATTTTTTTCTTTAATTTTGTTACATAAATACGGTGAAAAATATTAAATGTATCAATTTTTTTTTTGAATTATAAGAAAATGATGTTATTATTTTGACATTTTAAATTTGAGTCTTTTTATCCTTGTCTTATTGTCCGCACAGCAAAATGATCAGTGAACAATTTAAATTAAAAAAATATACAGTAAAATATAATCTGTGAATCAACTTTAACAGCTTTTTTGATATATATAGCAATAAATTTTTTGTTTTCGATCTTATGCTAGCTCGCCGCCTTTATCATATTTAAGATCTATATAATATGACTGTTAACCCCGTTAGAAAATGACTGGTATTTTGGTATTTGGAGTCATTTAGCCGCATTTGTCATCGTTTTAACACCGTCCCTTCATTGTCTTTTTCTTTGCAGGACAAACTTTCTTTTATCGTCGAGTTGGAGAAGTGCATGCCCAAAGCGACTTATTGCATTAAGTTTAGACAAACAAGCGAAATGCAGGAGATGATTCGCTTCATCTGCGAGTGTTGCAAATTTAAGATTTGCGGCTTACAAAACGAACTGAAAAAGGTCTTCCATTTGATATGGCGCAAAGACCATGCGATTACAGATCTTATTGTTGAAGACGGTCACGAGACGCTTTTTAGTAAGATAGGTCAGTTTCTTCATATGATAAACCTAATAAATTTGTCATCATTATTGCTTTTTTTAATAATAATGGTTTTTACGATAAACATAAATTATGGCCGAATCAACTTTGTTTTTCTCTTTTTTTTGCTTTTTTTTTCTGTTATAATTTGAAAGTGTTCTTTATAAAAATGTTCTAAAATAATAGCAATCGCAAAGCCATCATCAACAACATCTCCTTCCTCGTCGTCCTCGCTTTTATTCACTTCCATCCAGTAGTCGTCATCCTTTTTCAACTCTTCTGTCGGCTTAATTATACTAACCGTTGTCCTGACACGATATCTCTGATTTGAAAATGTCTCTTCTTCATTGCTTAACTCTGATGGAATTGCCGTAGTAGTTTGCTGCTCCACATTGTATTCTTCTGGCCTTTCATTAAAAAATGGGTTTGTAGTAGTTGGTAAAATTAAGGTCTCGTTTTCGTCTATTGTCTGCGCCGAATACGAACTCATTAGCGAACTACATTCGGTAGGCATCTTCATATGCTGAGCCGAAATTTTTCTTAACAAATTATAAGAGCGCATAACCAAATTGTTGATGCGCAACCAAATCTAAAGAGAGAAAACATTATTTTATATATTAAGTTCTTTTTGTCTCTAAGACATTGTCTGAGAAGGACAAAAGTAATGAATTGCGCGTAATTATATAAAATAATTTTTACAACGACTACTTTTAAATATGGCTTAAGATATTTTTTCGAAAGTGATCAATAATGTGTTTAGGACATTTGGTCATAAAGTTAAAAATGCAACAAACGACAACAAACGGTGCAAATATTTGACGCGCAACTTCAACATTTTTTGTTCTGTGAAAATGTCGACGTCGGCAGATGACTGGGCGTTGGGAAGTTGGGTGTCATTTTCGGCGTCTGGATTGTCAATTGAGGCGCATTCAGCCTCGATGCCAGTCGCTTGGCTTGCAGCGCTGGCATTCTAAAATGGAAAGAAAAAATTTTTAATTTAATGTCACGGAATGTTGTTCTCACAAACAAATCAATGGATCGATTCTAAAAGTAAAAAAAATAAACATATTCATGAGCCGAAAGGGCAGGCTAAATGGCTATATTTGCATCGAAAATAACTTTTAGGAGTAATAATTTCCGATATATGGTTTTATTGCGTCTATTATCCAAATTTTAGGTCAAAATATTGAAAACTAAAGTATAAAAGGTAAAGTTGTATGTTTATTGTATTTTCTGTATAGAGTTTCGACTACTTTTCACTACAAATTTAAAACTTTCAAAATATGGCCGCAATACTAAACAGAAATCCGTAATATCTCAACAGAATAAACGATTACATCTGAAGTTGAAGCCAACGCGACAATTACACGCAAAACTTCAATTCGAACAATCTCGATACGTGTGCGATAGAGTCGAGTCAAACGACCCAAGTTCGGAGGAATAAGATGTTGTTGCGCCCTGAAAAAAAATCAAAATAGAGTAGATGGAGGGAAAAAAATAAAAAAAACAAAATGCCTTAAGATTGGCAAAACGGATACTGTATTTACTCTCATAGAATGCGAACGCTTTAATGAAACAAATATAATTTATACAAGAAACTCTATTTAAAGTGGTGTAAGCATACCAAAAAATTTTTTAGAAACATGGGTGCTTTTTTTAAAGAAAATACGGTACAGCAAAACTGACTTGGCAATAACGGCCAAAAGGCGAATCGCCACGAGCCTTTTCTCCTGATCGGTTTGTTGTTCGGCGGTGCGCCAAAACGTGTTGACAATTTCCTCGGGCAGCTTTTTTGCGGAAATGATTTTGACAAGCGTTTCCTCCAAGGAGACGCGTTCTTTGTCGTTAGCTTCCGACATAACGTCCAACAGATTCGAGGCTGTGCGACGACTCCAGATTTTAATGTCGCTAAAATATTTATAATAAATTTCGTTTTTTAAACATGTTATAGTAATACAGTGGAGTTTACATTCCATTTATTTATGACAGTGACATTTGATGAAAATGAAAAATAAAAGAAACGTCGTAATCTCAAAAAAAAGCCCCTTAACGTATATTTATCAACCATTCCGAAAGAAGGGCTTTAATTAGAGAGAGAGCTTTTATTTTTAATGACATTATTTTATAAAATTTCAAATGTTGTTCCTACATAATTTAGTACACATGCTACTAAAATCCCCATTAATTTACATTTGATGCATTATATGGTCACAAAAAAATAACTAGAAGTCCTACATCAGTAATAGAATTCATAAATTATAAATCACTTACAAAAAATGCGAGGTGCCTCCAATAGATATATTTATTTTTCAATCAGCAAAAAAAAGGACATGTGTTGGGAGGAAACTTTTAATATAGGGTCGCTTCTATTGTAGAAAATACGGTAAATGAGAAGGATAATACATACAAAAAAAACTTTTTTAATCGAATTGGATAAAATGACGGCTAAACGATGTACATCAACAGCTTTAAAGCAAAATCATATGAAGAAACTGTTTTTTAAAAATTCTTACTAAAAAGTGCCTCGTGACCAGCTTCAACAATGAGATCTGCAATCTCATGGTCTTTGCGCCATATCAAATGGAAGACCTTTTTCAGTTCGTTTTGGGAGCCGCGAAGTGTAAAAAAAATTAAGATAACTAGCGCCACACTGTTTTATATCATAGAACATTAAAGTCAAATCACTGCAGACTGTCTTAAGCGCTTAAAATTATTGAGGACTATTAAGGCGCTTATGCAATTTACTTAATATAATCCCTTAAGCACTTTAAAATGCTAACCTAAACTTACTTTCTAGTTTCTCAATCTAAGGCTTTACAATATTAATACAAACAAACATTGAAATATCAACTTATAAGCATCAAATACTGCAAAAGTCGCGCCGAAATGGAATGACCGCGACTAAACCATTAAAATGTTGACAGGACAGCCTTTCAATTACGTCCATCACGATAAAAATCACAAGTGGAGCCCAAAGTCAATTTAAAGTCATTGCAAAAGTGATTTGTTTAATTTAGCTTAAGCCCATGTAAAGCACATGCATAAATATTAAAACTATTAGGAAATGAATTGGCGTTGAACAGAAGACGGCTTTAAACATATTTCCGGCGGCAAATTAATTTACATAATGTTATTCTTCCGTCATAAAAACGATGAGTTTTGTCCTTTCTGATTAACCTTTTTAAGCAAAAAAAAAATTAAATAAACTCAAAAAAAGAATTCGGAAGAACAAAATGAACAGACTAAGGATACTTAAGTTTGCTTGCTTCAGGATTCTCTAGCGTTTTCATAACCGTTTTAATAATGCAAATAAAATTAGAAAAATCCAAATAAAAAATGTTTGTAAGAGGAGAATAAACACCTCGTCAATTGTTCGTTGATAATGTTCGGTGTCCAAAGGAATTTAATGCCGGCTCGCGCAGTAACGGCACTCGCCGAGGCGGCATCAATCGTTACCACGCCATAAAATAAGCGCAGCAATAGCATTCGACCATCACAACTATTCCAAAAGTTTACAATGTAGTCGTCCGTCTGTTCGTTCTTCTTGTTTGTTTTCTGGCATTCGGTCAAACTTTTCATTCTAATACGTCACAAACGTTAAAAATGTATAATAGTTAAACTGTGGTGCCGGACAAAAATGCAAAAAAAGAAGAAAAACATAAGACAAAAATACGAATAGACAAAGGACGCAGAACAAAAATGCTATGAATGAAAAATATTCAGACAAAAAGATGATGTAAAAAAGACGATTAGAGAATAAGAAACAAAAAAAAAGATGACTTATTTTAGACGCAAATAAAAGCTTTAGCTGTTTCTAAAGTAAATGCACGAAAAGGAGTTAAAACTTTACGCTTAATGAAGAGAGCTGTTTACACACTTCTTTAAAACGTAGAAAGCAATTCCGTTTTTCCGTTAATTCAAAAAATTATGCACAATACAATAGTAACATCAAACTTTTTTTGTTTTTGAATATTAGCACAATAAAAGCTAAAACAATTAAAAATGGACGCAAATTGAAAATTTTTAAGGCAAAAAATAGTTCAGTGAGACCGTAGCATAAGTAACGACGAAAAATCATGAAAAAATTACTTTTTGTTAGAATAACTCTCCAAGTGGTAAGAGATTCGCGACAACAAGTACAAATACATCATCAAACAGTTCGCGTATTTGGAGTTTAATTCATTCAACGTATCAGTCATCACTTCGGCGCTCATCACTTCCCCGACGTAAATTCTCAAAGTTTTCGTAAAATTGGACAATCCTAAAACATTTTTGTAATAATTAGTCAATTTAGAAAATTGTCCTATAATAAATGTTTGGTCATCAAAGGTTAATCTAGTCAAAAGAGGGTACTTGACTGCTTATACAAGTAAAATTAATGTAGGGTTGGTGTGTCGGAGATCGGAGCCTCAAAAATGCGCATTCGTTGATAAAAACTAACGTCTTTATTGTGGCGTGCTACAGTGGAGAAAGCGTCAAAGTAATCCGGCAACTGCTCAAACTCACCTTTGTTCACATAACTTTGGAACTCTAAAAGTAGTTTTACATATACATATAAGGTAAACAAACAAGCAATTAAAAATACTGCTTTGCGCAAGATCAATATCTTCCGAGTCGGTGACCAACGAAGAGACGTAATAATTGGTGTCAGAGACTTCTAAGAGATCATCGTCACGCGTTGGAATGCAAAAGGTTAATGGCATAACTAAAAGAGGCATTTAAAAATGGTAAGGTTAACAGCCATAAATGAAATAGTTGTATGAGAACAATAGCTCTGCAGAAAGCAAGCCAAAATCGAAATCACAATAAAAAAATTTATTTTAAAAAAATGACACCGTATTATTTATTTTGGTTATCAAAGGTAAATCTAGTAAAAAGGGGTACTTGATAAATTTTTCTTCTTCGCCCCTTTATTCTACCAATGTAGAACAATGCCCACAACTTAAAATAATGTTAATGGCAGTGGTATAAATGAATAAAAATATTTTTATACTTGGCTTTGCCCCCCTTTCCCTCCCTCCCCTCCAGACAAAAAAATAATAACAAAAAACATATCCCAAATTTGTTTAGCCGCGTTTCATTAAACTTATTTCTTCTATACTGTTATAATTTTTGAATATTTTTTTGAGCAATGCCTTCTTCCTCTTCGTTATTCCATATTTGACTTGGAACAATAATCGACAAAAACGCGACAAACTGATAGAGCGTAAAGAAAATTAGGAAGAAAAACATATGTATTAATTTAATTTCGAATAACAATTCCTTTTATTAATACTCCAGAAATCATTAGAAATTGAAAACAAAGATGTTGCTAAAGACTCTGTGCAGGAAAAAAATATATATTTTGGAGAACTACGTTAATTTATTTGCTTTTCAACAAAAAATAAAAGTTATACAGGTTTCCATAATACTAACGGGTTTTTGAATTGGAACCCTTATTGACGGCTAATGCCAATTCAAAGAAAATTTAGTTACTGACGGTATTCCTGACATTTTTAGTTTTTCGACAAGTAAATATTTGGCCACGTGTTTATTAAATTTTTATGTATGATTAGAGAACGGTTTTTTTTTTTATTTTACTATAGCCGCCATTATAAGCTCCATATTCAAATACATCGACAATTAATGAGTTAGGTCCAGTTCATGAAAATCTGTCCACATCCTGCTGGCTTATAAGAAAAAATAAATTTAATACTGTCGGTTGTCACCCACATGTTCAGCTAAAGTTTCACGATGAAAGCATATAGCAAAAAAATCAAAATAAAACCTAAATTAAAATATACGCGTATTAATTCAAATAAATTTTCACTGCTTTGCATTAAACAAGTGTAGAATATGAAATATATAGCAAAATAAATATATACAACAAGCAGCTAACACGCATAAATATTGGTTTTTACAGCGAGACTTTGTGGTCAGATTTAACTTTTCTTCAGTAATTTTACGTATTAATTTCGCTATATTTCCTCACTAGAACTTATCCGGCATCAATTTTACAACCAAAACACTGAACGTCCATTACGTAGACAAACAGCAATATCAATCATTTGTTAAAAACAAAGTCTGACAAAATATAAAAATTCCAAAGTAGTTGGTCAATTTTTTAGGCTGGCAAGTAGTACATTTACAGCGTAAATTTAAAAACAACAAAGAAATTACCTGGATGAAAGCAGTAAAGATTAATGCCAAGCTGTTCACACCGCCGGCAATCATCCAGCATGCTGGAACGACTTCGTGCTCGCATCAAAGCCTCTGGAGAAGCGGGATTCAGAAAGAATGTGCCATGTGGGACTACTTGCTTCAATGAAAAGCCAGTATTCTGAATAAAAAAATGTTTACTCTAACAATACAAAAATGAAAATTAACAGAGCATACCTTTATGGCGTGAAACCATTGATTAATGGCTTCTTGTGTTAAAACGATTCTTCATGAAAAAGGAAACAGAACGGCCGCCGCAAGCTATAGATCGATAAAGTGCTTCATGCGGTCCACCTAAAGTTGATATAAAACTAACTTACAAAAAAGTGGAAGGGGTTTTTGTTGAGGAAAAAGGCATTCGGAAAAATTTCAAGTGATAGTCAAAAGTCAGCCACTTGTTTTAAAAGGTGTGTTAAAAGGTATGTTTTAAAAGGAGGTACAACCTTTTTGTAAAATTCTATGACGTCATTTACTGAAAGTAACACAATTTCTTCTCTTTGGTGCTATAATTTTCCTCGACATTTGATACCGATATACTCAACACTCGATAATATTAACTACACACAAATACGAACAGATTGGTGCAGTTCCCGTAATATTTAAATTATTCAATTTTTCTTGTACTTTAAATTTATTTGTGAAAATTTTGTTCAATTTTCCGTGAGACAAACGCGTAATAAACACTATTTAAAACACTATACCAGCCGCTGAACAAAAAATTCCCAGCATTTTCTTGGACTTTCTCGCCGCTTTTAATACTTTAACAGCAGTGCCAACAACATGGGGAATTTCATCTTCCTCAGCGCTGTCATCTGGTAAGGAGGAGAGACGTAGCATTGTAAATCAACCAAAATTTTTGTTAGTAGTGTGGATTGTTTAGTTTAATCAGTAGAAATCGAGCGTTTAACTACTTGTTTAGCAAAAAATTTCAAGATAATTTTTTTTTCAAATCAAAAGACCGTAACTACTTTTGAAAAACTGCCAAAACAGAACGCCTGAAAAATTAAAGATGTAAACTACTGTACGGAAAACATATAATCAAAATGTTTACTGTATTTTTCTAAATGAACCCCGTGGTGTGTTATTTTTTAATCTTTTTGTGAACATGGGGTTATATGGGAGAAGGATTCAAAAATAAACTGAAACTATTTTCATTTAGATTAAAGACGTTGAAAAATTCACGCCGTTTGTTATGCAATTTTTATTGTTTTATTTTTGATTTTGCTTTTCCAAGTGATCAGTAGTAGCTTAAAATAGGCTTAGCTCACCTGAACATTTGCCACAGTGAAAATTGGTGTAAAAACTTCATTTTCCAAACTTATTTTTTTTAATGCAAAAAACTCATCATTATAATTAATTGTTATTTTAAATTTGTTATTTCAAGTATGTGTTGCGCCAAAACCAACAACAAAAAAAAGTCTAGAGCTATTTTAGATTAACTTATTAATTTTTTCAAAAAAAAAAGTATTTTATTTGTCATGATTTTTTAGCGCCTCTGAATTTTTGAATACGAGTAACCGTAGAAGTTGTAATAAAATGGTTAAATATTTTTTTTGAATTTAAATGTACTTCAAATGAGCACCATTCCGCATTATATTGCAATTTGAATAACTTTTTGTGTATTAAATTCTATGGGTTTTTAGTGAAGGTTCTCGAAAACATGGTTGAAGCCAACGCGACGCATAACTTCAATTCGAACAATGTCGATACGTGTGCGATAGAGTCGAGTCAAACGGCCCAAGTCCGGACGAATAAGATGTTGTTTGTTGATGAAAAAAAAAGAAGTTTACATTTGATGCATTAAATGCCGCCGTTTTTTAAGGTATAAAGTTTAAACATAAAACTATATTTTTAAGCAAAATCTTTTTTGAAAAATAGTTATCATTAATTAATACAACATTTTTCCAAAGATTAGGCAATTTAAGAATTCCATTGTCTAAAAATTTTTCCTCATTCATAGCTATTGGATGACCTTTTTTGAACTTTTCTTACTTTGACATATTTACAAAATAAAATTTATATATAAACACTACGGATATCATACGTATTTTATTTTTTTTCTAGTTTTTTAGCCAAGTTTTTTAGCATGCTTTATCAGCTTCAGCACATAAAAAAACCTGTAAACCACAAAAATAAAAGTATTTTGCCTATACTAGACTTGTTCCAATTTAAGCCTGTATACTAACTCTTTAAGCGCCGTGTTTACTGTATTTGTTTACTAATTTTGTTTTACTTACAGTTTATTAAAAATGAGTAAACAACAACAAGTCGTACCCCAGTTCGGTGTATCGCAGCCAATATGTACAAAAATGCCAACAGATCGAGAATTTCGTCTCACCCGGGAGGTTTGGTTTTTAATTTATTTTAAACATAGTGTAATTAGAATTTTGAAAGTTGTACGCTTGGTCTCTTGGCTCCGCATTTTTTTATTTTTGTATTTCAAAAGCGTTTCAGCTCGAAGATTGCCTCAAATCGTACAATGTGTTTGAGAATGACGAAGAGATGCAAAAACGGTTAGAGGTATTGAGGAAAATCAACGCCCTCGTCAAATTGTGGGTGAAAACTGTGTCGGAAGGAAAAGTATGCTTTTGTTAATTTTAATTTATTAGTTATCAATCTTTTATAATTTAGGTTCCGCCCGAACAATTGGATACTGTAGGCGGAAAGCTGTTCTCTTTTGGCTCGTATCGTTT
>JAWNMF010000025.1:0-28839 GCA_035044305.1 Drosophila nigritarsus | reverse complement strand
TCGAATTAAATTTTTTGCTGATTTTTTTTGCGGTTTTGTGAATTTTTACAGAAAATTGACAGGTTACCGAAGCTTGATATTAAAATATCTCTACGAATTTTTTACGTGATTATGTACGGTTTTTTTTATTCCATTGTATATAATTTGTCCTTGGATGAAATTTTGAGGTGAGTTTTATTATGTGAAAAAATACTTCTGAATTTATTGAAGCTGTTAGAAGTTTTCCTGCTTTGTATGATAAACGATGTGACTCCTATAAATTGAACAAAAAAATAAAGCTTAGCATTCGGAAACAGCTTGAATAAATGTAAACATACATATTTGAATTAAAATTCCTATGTATGTTAAACAAAAAATAGAAATTGACAACATAACGCCAAACCAAACTTTATTTAAAAATTTAAAATTGTTCAGTTTTTATGGTGCACGTGATTGAGCCGCAAAACGCGTAAATATTATTGTATTTTCATTGTTTATTTATTTCGTGCCGTATAAAAGGTCATATTTTTTTCTTTTTACTCACTTTTTGCACTTTTCACGTTTTCGTGTTGCTGCTTCCTCTTCTCTCTCTCTCCTTCAATTGGACAAGAGTCGTGAGTAAGCGGCTTTATATATGGCCATGGTTATACTCTTAAAAAAATATTGTTTAAGCTTAACTGTAAAGTTTAGTACGGTCGTGCCGTATAAAAGGGCATATTTTTTTCTTTTTACTCACTTTTTGCACTTTTCACGCTTTCGTGTTGCTGCTTCCTCTTCTCTCTCTCTCCTTCAATTGGACAAGAGTCGTGAGTAAGCGGCTTTATATATGGCCATGGTTATACTCTTAAAAAAATATTGTTTAAGCTTAACTGTATTGGTAAAAATTTAAGCACAATTTGTGCTTACCAAATAATTATACAAAGGCATAAAATAGCCACGTAACACTTTAATTCAAGAAAGAAAATACAGAATATTAAAAAAAGACTAAACGCTTTGTTTTACTTGTAATTTATATTTAAATAAGGAAATAAATGTTTAAATTTGTTATCATAATGGCTTATAAGAAGTCATGTTAAGTAAAATTAGCCATAATCAAGATGATTATGAGTAAAAATAGATTGTATTTCTTTTTTTATTACATATATTGTGAATGAAACGTGAATACAACATTACTTCAAACAAGTTGCGTACAATTCAAATAATAGACTTCATACGAAAACATTGTGATATTGTATGCTCAAGAAGGTGCATCAATAAAAATGCAAAACTTTAAAACTATATCAAACTGAACATGTTTTCATAAATATACGTTATTAAAAAAAGTATGTATTTGTAAAACTAATTATAGATTTCTTGGCTTTTACCTGTCCTAGGACTCAAGGCTATATACTAAGAATGTATACATAAAGGACACAAGGCTATATTCCATAATGTCAAAAACTAATCTCCTGAACGTTAGTTTTAATAAAAAATATATCGTAATTGTGATCGAGTAAAACTCGGCGTTAAAACATTGAAAACAATTATTTAACCTCATAAATGAATTCGCCAATTTGAAAATGAACAAGCCAACTTAGTATTCAATTTAACACGTAAATCCTGTTAGCAAACTTTTAGTTTGCATTAATGCATAGAAATCAATTCTCACGAACATTATTTACATTGAAGAAATGCCTAAAAATTGTTAAACAAACGAATAAATTACAGCGCCTTGCATAATATAACCAAAAAGTTTAAGGCTAAAAAAATAAAGATATACATATTTTAAAATTTTAGATTGATATGAACCAAATTACTGTCAAAAAAAACTATTATTGCACTGGTACATGGCATGTACCAAAAATGACGAACTCTCTCTTTGCTTTTTTTTGAGAAATTAATTTATATTTAAAGTATGCAGTGTTAGAAAATAATGTTTGCAGGTCATTAGGGTTGATGATTTTGGAGGTACTTCAGTTTATGTACTTGGAGATTCTGAAAATGTTGCCGAATTTACTGTATTCCTTTTACTTATTGATCTATTGGAAAGAGGTTGAATCGACGGTAGAATCTACTCTAAATTTTCAAATAGAGATTTTCTGAAACGAAGATTCCAAATTTTTTTGTTATTTCTAATGTTAGTCGAACAGGTTGGGAACGTCTAATTGTTAAAGAGCTACCTATGATAGATTGTTTTTATTTTTTATAACATTACAATTTTATTTTATTTAAGGCCTTAAGATGAAAAACTCTGATAACTAAGAGGAAATGAAACAAAATTATGTTGAAATTTTTGAGCCTAGTCTGGAATTGTTAAACATTTACATAAACAGAATGAACATCATTAATGATGATGGTTACGTAGATACAGGAGATCTTGTTCTCAATCCTCCTGTAGATAACGTCATTCTAATGAAAAGCAAATGGGAACGGAACCAGTTTTTTTTCAACCAGTTTGAAACTACTTATGAATTTTAGAAGTTCTAGTGGTTTCATAAAATGACAACTGTCTAGTGACTCTGCTTTCTACATTAGATAGTTCCTAACCAATTAGGCAAGCCAGTCGCTGGTGTAATCAAGAAGAAAAAAAAGTGCCAGTTACCCAGCCTAATATTGTGTTTGCTTACAACAAGTACATGGGTGGTGTTTACAAAATAGATCAAAATATTAATAATTTTAATATATATGAAATGGTGGTTTTCATGTTTCTCATTTGTTCTCGACGCTAGAATTCACAATGCTTGATAATTACGAAGGAACAATGAATTATCTTGCTTTTCGCCGTTACGTTACGACGTCTTATTTACGTTCAAACGCTGTTCCGCAAACAACAGTTGGCCGTAAATCTGACGGGCAACAAAACGATGCAAACGTGTTCCCGACTACGTAAGATACGACGGTTTGAATTATTGGGTAAATGATGTACATGACAGGCCAAGATGTGCTTCATATGATAGCCGAGTAAGCAAAATCTGCAAGAAATGTGGAGTTGGGCTTTACAAAAAATGTTTCCAGTTCATGATGCACAATAACTGATATTTAGTTATGTTGGTGTCATCTTGTATGTTCGTTAAATTTTAAGCATCTTTGTTTCAATTATTTTTTTATTGAATAGAATCTATTATTTATTCATACCAATTTATACTTCCAGCTTTAACACCAGCTGGCCAAAACAAAGAAATATCTTGGATAATTTTTTAAAAAGAACATTCAGTCTTTTTCAAACCGCTACTGAGTGGCGTTATAACATGAGAGAAATATGTGTTTGGATGATTACACACGACAGTTTGAATTCGCAAAAAATTACATACTGTAGTAAAAAGCGCAAAAAGATGATTCAAAAAATTCTAAAAAATTTCATCCCTCCTACAACCTGTTTCGGTCTAAAATGGGTTTTTGAAAATTCCAAAATTGGATTAAATTTCAAGTTTTGCCATTTTTTAAATTAATGTTTTTACAACTAATTTATTTGGTCTGTGCATATTAAGCTCCATATTAAAAATCTGATTAATTGCTTAATTCAGAATATGCATTGGCCGTTGTGGCAGACTTCGGAAAATTGATAACAAAATTCAGTTTATTTACGAAGTAACAAGGCAAAAGATGAGCAACAAAAAAGATTATTTTAAAAACAGCCTCAGGAGTGATCGGAAAATTAATTTTAGATCGAAAAAATTGAAAATAAATTTGCATTTAATGCGACAACCGTAAAAAATATACGTTTTACAGCAAATTTTAGTTTTTGTTTTCTGCGATATAAAAAGCGCAAGAAAAGACGGTGCTGCTGCCGTAATAAATGTTTACAAATTAAGCCTGTTTGCTACACAAATATGGTAAACATAAAACGTTCGAATGACGTTTAATATAAATATAACCACAATAATTGCAAAGCATAAACAGTATATACAAATGTAAAAAACTTGTTTCATATGAATTAAATATTGCTAATAAATTTTATTTAACAATTTTATGTTCAAAAATAAAAAGTTGAATTATGTATTCTCAATCTTTTATCATACAATTCTAAATAAAAAAAAATAGAAACAAACAAAAAAAAAGAAAGTAAATTGTTTTTTTTTTTAAACTTATTTTTTTTTTAAACTTTTTTTATTTGATTTTGTATTATGTGTGATATCCTGCATAATCATAAAAAAATTACATACTGTAGTAAAAAGCGCAAAAAGAGTGAAACTAAATTGTCCTAAATGCAGTATTGCTTATTGAATATCAAAATGTTGTGAAGTTATACGGAAAAAAAGAAAGAGGGGTGCATGGTTATGTTATGTTATGTTGTTGCTTTGAAATAATAAAGCGTTGTTAATAGAAAGGCTCCTTTGTGTGAAAGGGAGAAAAATTATTATTTATAAATAAAAAATCGTGTTATTGCATTAATTTGCATTTACACACACACACACACACAAATACTGTAAAGTAAATCAAAAAATATTTTTTTATACAAATTATAGGGTTGAGGAATAAGTTTGTTCGGTTTTTTTCATAGAGCTTTATTTAAATAAATTTGTTTTTTTTTGGCAAAGTGTGTATATACTTTCGATAGCGCTTTTTCTGCTCTACAAAACTGTTTTTAGATTTTTCTAAAAATTTTATTTTTTCCTATTTTTCAAGCTTAGAAACGGAATACGCATGAGGCAAAAAATCAGCATTTTCGACACCTACTTTTCTTCGCTTTTCATCGCGGTCAAAAAGCAGCTGAAGCCGCTCGGGGCATATGCAACGTGTATGGAGAAGGCGTCATAAGCGAGCGCGCAGCACAAAAATAGTTTGCGAAGTTTAAAAAAGGCAACTTTGACCTCGACGACACGCCTCGCAACGGACAACTTGCAGAATTCGATGAGGAGCATCTCAAGGCGCTTTTGAAGGAAGATGGTCGCCAAACAAGCCGTGAATTGGCCGAAAAAATGAACTGCGATCAAAAGACGATCCTCAATCATCTTCATTCGATAGGATTTGCCAAAAAACTCGGAGACTGGGCGCCCCACGAGCTTAACGAAATCAACAAAGAAAATCGCCTTCAAATCGCTGCTCAACACCTCGCCCGCCATCGAGCAACACGCGGTCATAAACAACGTTTTCTGTACCGAATCGTCATGGGGGATGATAAATGGTGCCTGTACGTCAATATGAAGCAAAGAAACATTGTATATGCCCCGAGCGGCTTCAGCTGCTTTTTGACCGCGATGAAAAGCGAAGAAAAGTAGGTGTCGAAAATGCTGATTTTTTGCCTCATGCGTATTTCATTTCTAAGCTTGAAAAATAGGAAAAAATTAAATTTTTAGAAAAATCTAAAAACACAGTTTTGTAGAGCAGAAAAAGAGCTATCGAATGTATATACACTTTGCCAAACAAAAACAAATTTATTTAAATAAAGCTCTTTAAAAAAAACCGAACGAACTTATTCCTCAACCCAATATTATGTAATTTGAACTAGTTTACTAAATTATATGCCTAATTGCTATTATTGGCTGCAGGGGCATTCAAACTTTGGATACACATACATATGTTATTAAACCGAATTAATTTAATTTGAAAAAAATGCTTATAAAGTCGGAATTAAAAATATTGTGAAGATATTTGCCGTCTTTAAGTTCTATCGGTCGAGTTGCCACTCGGCGATTTTAATTTTTTAGTCATTTTTTGGCACTTTACAGCGTTATGTTTTTTTTCAAATTGTTAAGCATTCATTTTTTTTCTATTTTTGGAAATTACTATATAATTTTTCTTAAGCCTTTGATTTTGTTTAAAAATTGAGTCTATTTAGGAAAATTGAGGGCACGTTACATTCGGTTTTCATAATCGAAAAGGCTTCCTATTAGCAAAACTTTATATTTATATTTAACGCTTTACAACCTGTTCAGCGTTGTTAATGCAACAAATATTTATTTCATTTAGAAATGAGAAGATTTCACGTTGAGTCTGCCAATGCAGCGCAATAAATCTGTTTTATGCCGCACAAAGCCTCAATTTCGACCTGCAATTTATAAATAAAACAAAAAAATGCAGACTGAATTAAATAAAAATTAGAACTAAAATAAATATTTTAAAGTATGATTCTATAACATTGAGTTTTTCCTGTTTTCTTTTCCTGAAACAATTCATTTTACGGTTTTAGGGGCTAAATAGATAACGGATAAAACAAAAAAGAAACGCAGACAAAAATACGAACGGCATGGCAATTTAAGTTGTATTAAATTAATGTGTCTTTTTGTCCACGACTGTTTTTGTTATTTGTCTGCACAACATATTACTTTGACACTTACAATAAACAAGAAATAATTGATGGCTTAACAAAATTTTTCAGACCAAACAAACACGTTCAAAATACCCGCTAACCTCATACCTTTCAACTTAAGATTTATGTAAGAACGTGTCTCTCGTCACGCTTCAAGCTTATATACTTTAATTGGCTCTTCGTTATAATAAATCAAAGAAATGGCTATGCAATGATGATTTATATTCATAATATGTTTTTAACTTAACAATTGTTGTGGAGTACAAAAACACATTTTACTTCCTTTTTACACGTCGGTTATGTAAAGTTGGAAAAAAATGTTTAAGAACTACAATTTATTACAATTAAATCATATCTATGTTTTTTAAGCAAATCAAATCAAAAAAAAAACGTACAACTTTGTTTACATATTACTGAAGGAGTATAAAATAAATTAATGTATAAGTTACAAGATATTTTTTTTTAATGTCCCAAAAGGTTAATCCGTGGGAAGGAATATTTATAATGTCATCAGTATCTTCGAGTATTCCTTTTACTGTCGTTTTCTGTTTATTTTGTAACAATAGAGTTTATGGCTGCTTTAAAGTATTTAATTTTGCATAACGCTTTTGTATTTGGTGGCACACGGAATTACGGAATTTGTGTATTTAGGCCACGCATAATTTATTGCGTTTCTGGTTTTCATGGAATGATATGTTTTTTTGTAAATGATAGGCAAGTTTCTGTTTCTAAATTTTACTTAAGTTTAATTTTATGGAAAAATATTAAATCAGCGTTTTTCCTCCTAATATATAACGACTCAATATTTAAAATGTTTAAGCTTTCATAATAGGTCTGACATAAGATGTATACAATTTTGTAAGCAGTTTTGAATCATTTGTTTTAAAAGTTTTAAAAACGTTGTATAATCGGATTTTAGCTAAGTTTGCACTCTGTTTAAGATGATAGCTCCATTTTAATTTTGTGTTAACTTAGATATTCAAATCTCTAAACCGCAAAACGCAAAAAAAATTTCACTGTGTTGTGATATTTTCCACTATTTTCTTTTATTATTTTTAAAACTGTTTCGGGTCCCAGCACGAATGCAAATTATGATTAGATAATTATAGCTAGAGCAAAGTGTGGGTGTGTGTGCGTATGTGTGTGTGTGTGTGTGTGTGTGTGTGTGTGTATTTGTATATGTGTGTTGTCTGTGTCTGATGCGTAGTGGTCAAATTAAGAGAGTAAAACAATTTGCATTTGGTATTGCAAATCTACAAATAATTAACAAGTTTTTGATTTTAAAAAATTGACAGTTATAATATATAATTTTATCACCAAATTGCACTCAACCCAAAAAAAATTTTCATTCACAAGCGACATTAAGTGCTTGAAGGATATTTAATTACAACACAAATTTTTAATAAATGTGACTTAAACGATTAGCTTAATTTTAAAAAATGTAATTAATATGTAAAAAAACTAAGGCCATTGCCTGCAGTGTGCATTATAAATAATATTGTGAAACTATTCTTTTTAAATCGTATTAAATTAAAAAAAAGTAAGACAATCTAAGTTAAAAATCTTAAAATTTAATAACGTCTATTAAATTTGATGTTTAAATATTTTTTTTAATAAAAAATTTCGCAACGCCGTAATTATCCACTAATATACCCGGACTACATTTGCTTTTAAATTTCTGCCTGAAAACTTGTAATAGAACCTTAAGATTGGGCAGATAAATTGAATTAAAAAAGATATGTGAGATCTGCTTTTTTCTCTCTTGCAGTATCTGCAGTTGATAAATTTAAAAACAATAGTTACACCTAAAAAAAAATTAAAATCTGAGTAATATAATTTCCCTGTCAACTGGCGACAGTCAACTCGCGACAGTCAACTCGCAGTAAATGTTAACTGGCGACAAAATGATAATAAAAAAGTAATTTGTTCGGATGTGCAATACAACGCAGAGAATGACAAGACGTTGCTGTTAGTTGTAAATTTACATATAAGCAATCTTTATACAGCTTTAAACTGTGGAAAATAGGACAAAATAAGTCAAAATAACAGCAAACTCAATACCAAAAAGATACATTCATCTGGTTTAAGTCGCCTTTATCTGGTTGTGTTTACAATTATAATAAGGATTGACTCGGCTGCTCGGCTTGATTGGTGTGTGCTTTGGTGTTAAAAAAAGTTTTATGAAATATAAAAATAAACAAAATCAATTATTTTGTAGCTTACATGAAATCTTTTTGATATTAATAAGAAACTAAGATTGTAACAAATAAATATTTTGGCGTGATAGATGCAATTAAAAAATCCAAAATTTTACTCGACAATGGGTTGAACCATTAGGAATTTCTTATGTTTACTTTAATATAGCAAACAATAAACGAGCCAAATCTATACTTGTCAAAAAATTAATGCGTCAAATAAAACTGCTATAATTAAAGCGTGGAATTTGATTGAACCGTCGCTGCTCGACAAATTCAATTTGAGCATGCCGAATCGATTTTTTTAATTGATTAATCGTAACGGCGCCGCAGTTTACTATTAAGTGTTCATAAACGTTGTTAAACTGTTTTGTTATTGAGATTTTAAAGCTCTTATTATTAAATTTAATGTAAACTTTTTTGGCGGTCAAAAACGAGACATATTCAAAACAAGCTCTTTGATGCTAATGCACATCATTTTTTTTTGTTGAAATCATGTTTTATGTGATATTTAAACGTGTTTGGCACCAATCACATACATATAAACGTTTTCAATATGAAAAAATCTAAAAAAATAGTAAACGTTAACTTTTTTTTGCATTTTATTCATGTGGTACAAATATTTATGAATAAAAAAGCATAAATTAATTTTATTCTTCAGAAAAGTAAGTTTTTTTAAAAAATATTATATTTATTGTATTCATTTCCTCCAAGACATATTTTAAACATTTATTTTTTTGTCAAAACCAAATTTTTCGCACAACGTTTTAATTAAATTAATAAATAAATCAAGTCATTGGAAAAAAAGAATGAAACAATAAATTGCAAAAATTGGTAAATCAATTCCCAAATGTGCATGAAGACATTTTATGTAATTTTTTCGTTAATTTTATTCGGCAACTTTTGCTGTATTGCAATAGAAAATTGGCCTCTATGGATAAACACAACAGCAAAAGCCATCTTATCGGGAATCGACGTTCTGCGCATCGAACAATACTATTGCAAGAAGGGAGAAGTATGAATTTTTTCAGTTTTTTTTTCTTTTTAATATATACACATGCTCAATATATTGGTAATATAAATAATCTGAGTTGCGTTTAACAAAAACACCTTGATATGTTATAAAAATAACTCCAGCATTGAACAAGATATTATAGTACAAAATGAAGGCATGACGTTAACTCCGATTTTTAAGTTTTTGACTTTTAAGCTTTTTGGTATATGGTTTTGGGTAAAAAATTTTCGGACGGCTATTATAAAAAATTAGGAGGTAAAATATTTAAAAAATAACAACAAATGCATAATTTTCAAAATATTTTTAATTTTTTTTTGTTTAACACTTTTGTAAAAAAATATTTATTTCAGGTGTCGGAAAAGTATTATATCAACTACGACAATGTTGAGCCAATTTTTGGTTTGGAAATTGCTGAAGAATTGATTAAAAAATATTCGTTTGTTGCGATAAATTTTAAAAATTTGTGCAACGAAATTTTAGAATCGCACACCGCATCATTGAAGACGCAACAAACAAAATTTCAATTACAACATCAAAATATACCTATTGTTAATGAAAAAGCCGAGCAATTTCCTCACATAAAAAAATTGCCTAACGATGAACTGAAGTTTGAATTTTCTGGCGGAGTAAATGATATTGAGAGCATTGCCAAGTTAGATAATGGGGATGACATCAAACAACGACAGCGAAACGGTAAATCGGAAGAAGAGAAGTCAGTTATGTGCTTTAACTTTATGAATACCGCGTCAATAAATTATGCATTAAGTTTTATGCATTAACAGTGAGACTACCGTCGCCAATAAAAAAAAAATCCAAAAAAAAACCAAAAACTCGTGCTAAATTCAACGGTAACAATATTTTGGAACAAAGTTTTATATGCGAAGTTGTTTGAAAGTAGGTTATTGTAGAATTTTCGTCCAACTTAGACCATCATTACTTTGAACCTCATTAATTGGTCCAAATTTAATATTTTTAAATAATGGTTTAAAAGAATATAGTAAGTTTTATATGCGGTTGAAAACATAATAAGCATTCGACGTACAGTAAGAGGTCAAAGACGGATAATATTTTTTATAAGAAATTTAAACACTGGTATTATTTCGAAGCGACATTTAGGCTAGAAAAGAATCAGATAACTAAATGTTTATCAGTATTTTATTTTGAATTCACAACGACTCACAATTGAATTTACAATGATTCGAACTGTGAATAATAAACGATAATTTAGACTTGGCGATATTGTCAAATTGGAAAGTAATGAAGGCAAAACCCTTAAGCTAATCGAAGAGAAATTGGGGGATGAGCTCGGCAAAAAAGTCAGCGTCGATCGTCCAGTTGAAGTAGAAGAGCTAACTACTGACAAGAAAGACAAAAAAGACAAAAAGGAGGATTCCGACGAAGACGATAGTAATTTTTTATTAATTTTTTACAATCTACAAAAACTGAGAAATGGAAAGTCGTGAGCGTATTAGAACTGTTAAAGATAAATTAATTTATAGGAGGCCCCATTGGTATTGACATTAAGGCACTGGATCGCCTCAACATTGAAAGTTTAGAAAAGGCAATGCGAGGCGAGAATGATACAGAAATTGATAGAATATTGTACTTTTTTGAAAAAATACGAGCCAACCCCGAAAAACAAAAGCTGTTTGCGTCATCTCACATTATTCCATTAATGAAGCGTGTAAAATACGATCCGAGGTACTGTAATGCATAATATAAAAATTGGTTTATCAACTCTTAATGTTTTTTTTCTATATGTTTGTTTGAGTATGAGACAATGTTGTGGGAATCTTATAAAATATGTATTAACTAATTATGGTAGACAAAGATCAATTTGAGATAGTCCTTAATTTTTTTTTAAAAAACAGATTTTTTTCTAAAAGCAAAGATAGACGTGATAATTTTTGGACAGAATTAGAATTATGTATATGACACTGGTGGAAGCATTGTACAAATAGAATATAATTGAAGTACGACGCAAAATTTTAGATGGTTAGATCGGCTTTAGTAGAAGGTAAATAATAAATCTTTAAAAAAAATTTTTTTCTAAAAAAAAAATGTAATACAACTTTTGGTCACAAAGAACGTATGACGAGCTTTTCATTTGAGTCCAAAATGAGTCCAGCAAATTTCATAGAAGTTTGCATAATCTTAAAAAGAGATAAAGCTTAAACTACAAGGATACTAAAACTGCCTTGTTGATTCTCAAATTTTTGTTGAATCTAGGTTACTGTAAAAGCTTGAACAAAGAAACCGCTTGGACTTTTTTCGGACTCAAATGAAAGCAGTGATGACAACATTAAATTTTAGCTAAAATACATTGCCCCGATGTTCATGTAGCAAACAACTAGAATTCAAAATTTAAAAACAAAATGAAAAATATTTTTTGGTAAATTTATAATATGAAATTAGGACAATGCCGACATTACTAGAGGATCAGATAGTGGTTGTCCGTGTCGGTTTGCACGTTCAATCTATCTCAAATTTCCAGCTGACAACAATGGTTATTTTTTGGCATATCAAGCAATTATAAATATATTTAATAAATTTTAGGATTACGATATGGATCTGTGGTATGTTTGCCTAATGTTTTTTACACAATTTTACATTATTTTTTAATAAAAAAACATAATTTTCATCAGGCTACGAATGTGTTGGCGGGATCCGCGTCTGGCACATGGGCTAAGTGCACCAATTTTGATCACTGAAGAATCGTTTTTAAAGTTTGCTATTTTAATAAATCACATATATATGGCGTTTGTAACACATTTATATATTTATTTATTTAAATTGACTAAAAATGGGGTATACCAAATATTCTACAAAATATATAGCCAACGTAGTACAAAGGGGATCGATTCAAACAACGGCGCTGACAAAAATCTTAGTTAAAACATAAGGAAATGGTTTAATAAAATTAGCAAAATAATTATAATGAAATACGGTTACATGTTTTCGTATTAATACAAACATAATTTTAATTTTAAATGGTTGGGTCATAATATAATTTAAAATAAATATCAACAAATTGAATACATAAAAAACTAAACATTCGCGTTTTTGTTAACTAGTTAATCTCTTTGTAGACGATTATGGCGCCCGGATGCGTTTTTTGTAAATTCTGTTGAGTCGCTTTTTCACCGAGTAACCTACCTCAATTTCTACATGTTTGTCTTTGCTGAAGGAGAAGTGTTCTTTGAAGTCAGGTTCTAATGTTTACATTTTAAAATAATGCTATCAAATAGCAGTATTCAGTATCATATGTATAAAATTAAATTTAGATTATCTTTAAAACCGAAAAGTCTACTTGTTTTCTGCAAGTATCCGCATGATAGTCAGATGTTATACCTCAGAATCAGTTCCAGTAATCTTTTTTTTTTGATTTAGAACAGAAACACAAAAATTATGCATTATAGTTGCTTTCACAAACAACACCGTACGATTTGAATGGTTTTCAAAGCGGGAACACGCCATCTATATAAACCGAAATGTGCAATTACGAGAATTATATATAACGGGATGGGAGCGAACGCAATGTGATAGTTGGCGAAAAACTGGTACTTTGTTATAAATTCAATGTAATAAATTTTTAAGCTCTTTTTCAGGAAACTTTACCTGCTTGGAGGCTCAGTTCTACATGAAACGAAATCTTGGGTTTTATTTGGCGCAAACCTATGTTCCCACAGCAACTTGTATGTTAAACTTCAGTCTGGAATTGCTTAAAATATGCACTGTAATTTTTTTCATAAATTAATTTTAGGCGTACTATTTTCTTGGATCAGTGTTTGGCTTCCCGAAGAGTTTGTTGAAGGTAAAATTTTTACATGCTTCGATGCTTAATTTATTTCATACAATTGTTGCAAAAAATGAGCAATTTGTCACTTTATAAGCATTTTATAGCACTTAATGTATAAAAAGTATAAAAAATATTGTATAATTAAAGCGTTCCTTTGAAAAATATACAAAATATTATTAAAATTGTTGTTTAGGCCGTATATTTGTTGCACTAACTGTATTCCTCACGCTCAGCGCCGAAAGCAATGCAGCGAAAGAAATTTTACCCAAAGTGTCGTACGTCAAAGTAAGTTGAAAATGAGAGAAGTAAACTCGACGGGTTTACTGATCTTTCAAGTAATTTAAAAACCCAACAATGTCCTTGCACTATGTAATTCAAAAAGCAGAGTTTATTGTTTTAAAACAATCCAATTTAGCAATCGAGGTCAAAATTTTATTTAAAATAAGTTTTAAGGGACCCAAAAATTTATCAGCCAAATTTCAATTCTTGCTGTTTGTTGCTCAAATTACAACACTGTTTGGAATAAAAAATACAAAAAAATTTTTGATAAAAAATCTATTTGCCCTAAGTTTTACATTTAAATTTTTGTGCTCAAAATTTTAAATTTGCTATCAACTTTCCTGTGTTTAGGCGATAGACATATGGTTTGGGTTTACGGCGCTTTTTATTTTTGCTACTATGCTACAAGCATTAGTTGTTATTACACTGGAAAATTCAAGCAACAAAATGGTATATGTTCTCTCTTAAAAAATTTGAATTAAAATTTGTGTGAGCTATGGGCAGACTTGCATGAGAGCATTTCATAAGACATGCCTAGCCGAAAATAAAGTAGTTTTTATTGCTTGTTTAGGTGATGTATTTCAAGTGATATTGCATGAAATTTAATAAACATATTAAAAATAGAAATATAGGTGTCATATAAAAAGGAGTTTATAACTGTTGAATAAGGTTTATGAAAGTTATTTAGGTTTTAGTGTAAAAAGTACCACAAAAACAAAAAAATAAGATGGGGTGAATATAATAAATATAGGAATAGTTACAAAATAATTTTACAAAATGAATTATCAATTTGAATTTTAGAAAAAGATTGTTGAAGAAAAAAGCGACTCATTAAGCGTCTACGAAGCAACAAAGCTGTTGCTAAAAAGCAAACGCTATCATCAGTGGGGCCGAAGGCTTGACACATTTTTCAAAGTGATGTACCCTGTAATACTCATCATATTTCTGTTTATTTATACTTTTGCGATAATTGAAGGGGGGGAAAAGAAGTGTCTGCGTGGCACAGAAATGGAGGATTGGAATTTGGGAGAACTTTAAGAGTGTTTTGATTGACTTTATGTGTTGCAAAAATAAGATGAAATAGTATTTGAATAATGAGGCATTTTCAATTTTTTTTGTATGGCATTAAGTTTATAAAATAAATTGGGTTCTATACAAAATTTTTTTATTTGACACATTCAAAAAAAGTCATTAGAGCAAAACAGTACGGTTTTTTAACCCTTTTAGTACATATTATTTTTAATTCTTTCAACAAAAATTACATCGTTTTGAACAATAAATGAGGCATTTCCTTTCATATTTTCATGTTTGATGTCTTAAAGCACACAATTTGTAGTTAATCACACAAAATTAAAAAAAAAGACTAGAAGATGACTTACCTTATCTTAGCTTTTGATGAGATAAAAATCAATTGTTCAGCAAACAAAAGAAAATATTGCATATATAAAGAAAATTATTTATTATCAAAACATATTCAAATTTATTTTCCATTCTGTCAAACATTGTTTTTTTGCTGTAATACGATCAAAAGTTATGGGAATAATTTTTCATTCCCACGTCCCTAAGTTTTTTATTTACACTCCTACTCCTAACCAAATCAATTGCAAAGTAACGTTGTTTTCTTTTTCGTTTTTTGTATTTATTTGATTATGTGACTAGCTATTTGCTCCTTTTTCGAAAGTAAATCAATCTTTTTATTGTTTGGTTTGGAGCTTTTAGATATAATGAATAATTTTTCATACATGCATTATATATTTTTGTGCTTTTATTACACTGAAAATGAATTTGCAGTTTAAGCTTTTGTGACCACGACTTGTGATATGTTTAGAAGAGTAGTAATATGACTTGCGCAAGTAAATTTTAATTTTTTTTTTCATGAATATTTACTAGCCTACGAATAGCCTATAGCATTCCGCGTTGAATAAAAAAAAGACGGAAAGTGTGTAAAACCAATTATAACAACTTTTAACAACTATTTTATAAAAAAAAAACATTGTTAAAAGAATCAAGCCTCAGCACTGCGCATGGCATAGAATTAAAGTTTAGTATTTTTGTCCTAATGCAATTATGCCACAAAATATTATTATATGAAAAAAACTTTGCTTGCATATTGAACGCATTTGCTGGTAGTATCAATATGATTGACTAATTGCGTTGAAGCTGTAAATTTATGTTCAATGTAAGCCACTTTTTGGAAATCTGTTACTCGCAATCAATTTATGTTTTTAAGATGTTCTAATACCGCGGTTAGTTACTTGAATGTTTTTTTTAAGTGGTTTACGTGATAATGTACATATAATTTTCATTTTTAGTGTTTTCCCGTTTTTATTTTTTGCAAACTTAACAACATCTTTATAGTTTAGAATAAAACAAATTCAAATGCGCGCAATCATTTCAATCATAATGGCTTTGGCAACGGTTTATGGTGAGTATTAAAAAAGTTTATCAAAACGTGCAATCACTATTAGAACATTTTGAAAGATAAAGGATGTTTTAAAATTATAACAACAAATATTTTATTTTAATACAATGTAGTAACATTTTGCTTTTGATTCACCTATCAAGCACGTTTTTGTTGGTTTTTAGGCTCAAGCTATTTTGAAAGTGCATTCTCAATTTATTATTAAAAACGTACGATTAGACGAACGAAATTTTATTCTGCTTTAAAAATGCGTTAGATATAAAAGCGTTGTCACAGAAATAAAATGCTTAATATAGTGAGCTGGTTGAGTATAAGCACAATAGAAAATCAGCTCAAAAAAATATCTGAGGTGTTTATCAATTTCAAAATGTCTAAATTTTTACCAAAAACGATTTAGTAATTTTAAATTATTTTCAGCGTTTGAAATACCATTTCCGTTTGGTAGCATTTCAATCAACAAAGGATCAAACAATGAAACAGAAATCGGGCTGAATCAGAACGTCAATGTCCTTGGCTACGGAAGCAATTCTGGCTTTAAAATCAATGCAAAAAATGGAACTTTTACTACCGAAAGTATAATATTTTTTATAATTATCATATATTTTTATAATTATCATATTTAGCCAAAAATGGAGTCCTAATTAATGGAACAGAATATGGCGCCAACTCTACATACGGCGTTGACCAAAACAAAGGACTAATGGCTAACACTGATTTAAATGTTGGAAAAAATAAAACTATTGAGGTAAAAATTTTTCTAAGGCAGTCGAATACTGGTACTTTTGGCTAGTTTGGTAGCATTTATTACGACATTCCATTATTTTATTTAACATTTTAGGGCGGACTTGGAAAAGAAACCTCATTCATTTCGGGACTTCTCAACTTAATAAACAACAAAAAAAATTAGATTTTTTAAAATTGTTGTTTTTGATTAATTTTACGTTATTCCTAATTTATTGTCTTTCACTTTCATTTATCAATTGATATTTATTTTTTCTATGGTCAACAACGATACTCCAAATCACAATTTTGATCTTATATTAGTTCTATAAAAATAAATAGTGTGATATATATATTAAATATTTATGTCAAGAGGTTAGAGCTAGAAGCGCACATTTGAACAAAAAAAGCTAGGAATAATGCAAACAAAGGCTCATTTTAGAACAGTAATCGTTAAAGATTTGCATAAAATTATATAAAACGAATGTCTAAATAGCAGTGCTGCAATCAGTTTTTCAAATGGCACATATACATACAATTCGGAGCAGAACACTTGATCGTTGCCAATTCTGTGCGTCACAGCTGCCATTTAACTGCTACTGTTAGCTTAAAAAAAACGTTTTATTTTATATATTTCATTATGGGAAAATTTACGGTTACAAAAATGTCATATTCTTTTTGGCGGAGTCGAGTAAATTGAATATTAGTAATTGTGTCCTTCTTTTATGACAATTATTTGTTTTGTTTTTTGATTATGCCTAATACATGAAAAATAATACCTCCGAGCTGTACAAATTTGAATTTTGTGAGATATTACTTACATTTTTGTGCTTGTATGCTTGTAATGTCGTCACTGCCAATTTTATTAATTTTATTAAATGATCACTTATTCTAAAATTTAATAAACAGATGGATAAAAAAAAACAGCATGTAAAAATAAATTTGTTATTTCAAAAATCAAGTTAAAATGAAATAACGTTTAAGAATGGCTGTGCAACTCATGAACGGGCTTAATTCTGTTTTTTATGTTTAAATTTGGAAATGGAACGGCAATGAAAAGAGCAAAAAGTTCATTACAATAATTTTTTCCGTGTTTTCTTTTTTTTCTCGATTAGTGTGCGCTACATTTTTATACTAAAAGTATTATTGATTTAAATTATCCAATTTTTCTTTAATTTATTTTTCAGTTCATAATAACATTATTGGTTTTGCTGACTTAATCACAGAATCATCACCTAGGTGTCATTCAACGGGTCAATTTGGATCAAGTATATATATTATTTTTTGATTCTACTATTCGATCCGTATTATTTGTTAAAAATGAATTAATTTATTTTCTATTCATTTTTTAATTTAAGTATTTATTTTGTTGACTGTTAGTTGTATTGGACGATGCGCCAAACGTCGTACGAGCGCGACCTTAAATTTAGAGTTTGTTGTTTTAAATTGGCTTGTTATTTTGGTTTGTTTTTATAAAATTGCTTTTAGTGAAAAAAATTAACCCTGTGACATGTTTTGTCACATGCTTTTTGTTTGATACCATTTCGAAAAAGTGAACAATTTGCAAACAGAGTTACTAAGTTATTTGACTTATTTTGATTTATTGACTACAAGAAAACATAGAGTTAATGAGTTAATTGACTGTTCTGTTTATTTTAAACGATAATTGTTTTTAATAAATATTATATATGCTAATACTACATTCTTGGGCATGATGAATTGGGGTGATGAGAAAATGAAAATTCTAGCAGATTTGCCTACTCACAAATACTTTGTTTTGGTTTTAAAATCGAATGGTCTATGTATGATTAAAAAATTCTGTCGCAACTCTAAAAGTTATGGTACTCTTTAAATAGCCGTTAAATACCTTAAATTTGTTGTTTTAATTTTATAAAAAAAACTTTTGTAGAATATTTAAAAAAATTTTGAATTCAAATTTTTTGTTTTAAACCTGAAAAAATGATAAAGACCAAATAATATTCTTTGTTATACAGGCAAAAGCTGTGAATTTTTTTAGAAATGAAGCGTTTACATACTATACCCCGTATGCATCAGCATTGATTGTTATTGAATAGAAAGCCAATTTTTTTGTACACATAAAGTTATTTATAATTCGGATCACAATAAATAAACTTTGATTAACGAGTCATTTTTTGAGCTGTAATTATTGTACAGACCAAACGTACCTCCTGTTCTTAAATACAACACGTTTATTTGACAAAATAAATAATTAATTTTCTGCGTTTTATACAGCAAATTGGCTCCTTCATAAACAACTTTTTTATTTATGACTTTATTGTGTATTCATTTGTTAACTAACGTTTTCACCATCGTTTTAAATGTTTAACCCTTAATGTAACTCTAAATTGAGTTACATGAACGTCTCATTAATAAGGTAGCCCATGAAAAAATTAACGATTTTTATTGTTTTTAACAAGTTATACCAAAACTAAACCTTATTTTATGTCAATGCATTTAGAAACCTCAATGCATATTTCTTTTGACTTTAAGGTAGCAAATTTATAATAGTAATTTTTTTCAAAATCTGATTTATTATTTATGTATTTGATTCAACATTTAGGCTAAATCTTGAAGTATGTTGCGGTATGAATTAGAGCCAACAGTTAGTTTTATTTAGTGCCCAATTTACTGCTTAAACCGAGGTATATGTAACATTGGAATTATGTTATATAGAGACAGCATTAAAATCTAAAAGCTAATTTATTTTAAATTTCACATCTCTTAATAATTTATGAACATTTTCAAGAGAGTACTATTTGTTTTAATTTTATTGATGCAAAAGCGATTATCATCTTTCCAACGTTGTAAAAATTTAGTATCATGTGTCAGAGACTGTAAATACAATGACCACTATCCAACTGCAAAAAAAAGTTTAAAATGCACTTGATATTTCCTATTATTAAACATTTTAATAAATGCAATGACAATAAATACAATTTCAAGTTTTTTTTCATACTAACATTTTTTGTCTACACTGACATAATTGTAGTGCGCGCTTTTGAGTCTTTTTGATTTTTAAAATTTGTTAGTGTGAAAAATTGCTCAAATTTTTAATTCAATTTTAAAATTTTCTATTCCTAGTAAAACACAACACATTCATTGATTAGTCTAATAATATTTTTTACTATATGAAAATCAAAATCATTTTAGTGCTTGTAGATTAATGTGTGACTTATTATTGTTTTAATGGTTTCAGTTAGTTAAAATATTAAGCACACATAAATTCACAAACGAATAATCGTAGCAAAAGACACCGGTCGGAAAAACGAAATTTTCAAATTGTTCTTTCTGTTTCAAGCGGTTACATTTGACGCATTTTTCTTTTGTATATCGTCTTAACAAACTTTATTAACCGCATAAATACTAATGCAATTTTGTTGTTACGCGGTCAATACAAACATCATGCAGTGCCGTTCTTGTGCAAACCACATAAATGTCAATGCACATTTTCAAGTATTTTTTTAGGTCTTTATATTTTTGCGTAAGATTGTTACTACTTTTTATCACGATATAAATACTTTTACAATTACTAAGCAACTAATTTTTTGCAATTTAGCGTTTTATGTTTTTGATAACAGTTAATCAGATTAGCCAATGCGTTAACTCATTTCTCTAATTTAAGCCCAATTTTAAATAATTACTGTAAATTAAAATTTTTGAAAAAATCTGATTTTTTTGATTGTACCAGTCAAAGAAATTGTTTACAAAAGGCACTTATGCTTAAGTACGTACTTTTTTCTTCCTTGACTTCTCGCACTTTAAATTTTTAAGTTAATTGAGTTAGTGCTTTTAGTTCATAAGTTTTATCATATATTTCATTAACGAGTAATAATGAATTTACACGTAATTCATATCATGTTTTAAAATTTCAATTTTTTGTAAAACACACTTTTTTCGATCACAAAGACTTTTAACAGCTAATAGTTAATTTCGCTATTAAATCATTAATCTGATTATAAGATTCGTGATAAAAAATTTTTGCTTCGTTATTATTTTTACTTTTAGTGTTATTGTCAATAATTATAAATTACAATAAAACCATTCCTCGTAGAGCAATTTTTAGGTAAATAAAATTGCACGTTTTTGCTGCTAAACGTTAAAGGGTCAAATATGTTTGATGTGAATAATTTTTTTCAATATTTTATGATAAGAAATTTGATAATTTATTAATTTTTACTGTCGGCAATCAAATTTCAGTTTCACTGTATTACAATAAATAATATAATCATTAAAGCCATAAGCACCGTTTAGTTTTTCTCTAAAAGTTTAGTTCTAGTTTTTCTCAAGTACAGCTTTTACAGCTATTATGCAATGATTTTTTTGCATTTACAATTTTCTGTTTAGTATTTATTTTCCTCAAATATTAAAAAAAAACTACAAATTTGAGCACTAACAGGAGTAACTCATAAAATTTTCAGTTCATAACATTTTTTATAGCGCAAAATTTTTTTAACACAAAAAAGACGAGAAAAAAAGTATATATTTGGATGCAGAATTTCAAGGCGGTTCGAACGGTATAATTAATTTTATGAAAAAAAATTTCGGGAGGGGTAATGAATAGGGTGGGGGGCAAAATGCGCATCTTGCGGTTTTTGGGTGAGAAATCACTGATCGGCGAGTGATTTTCGATTTATGCTCATGTTTTTCGTCCTCTTGCTTTTCACAAAATTTGCAAATTATTGTTTTTTTGCAATGTAATGAGCAATAGATTCTGAAATACAGGTACTTTATAAAATTGATGTTGGTATGTAATTAAATATTAACTTTTGGCACTTTCCACACTTTTTGCTATTTGGTTGAGCATTTGTGGGAGCAATAAAACAACAACACACATCATTTTCAGTAGGCATTTTCTTCCTTAAGTTTTTATATGCATCAGATATAAGCCTAAATTGTTTATGCCTATAAAAAAGTTGTTTTTTGAAAAACGATTTTTCTGTTCTTCCATTAATGCTGAATTTAATTCCATTAAATAAGCTTTTCTGTTTAAGATAGTTTTTGCAGATAAGGAAGGCTGCGAATTAAATAAAATTAAATAAATAAATGTTTAAGACAAAGAAAAAGAGTGCATAATCAAACGTTAACAAAATGTCTATATTGGCTGGAAAGAGGAGATAATTGTGTACATTGTTCATTAATTTTATTTGTACATTTCGAAAGATTTTGATGTGCATTTAAAAATTATTGTTTATTTGGCATAAGTAAACGTTTGCATAAATACCCATTGTAAAAATGTAAAGTAAAAAAAAACTTAAAAAAATAAACTTTGAAAGTGTGTGAAGCACGATTATCTAGCACAGTTTTTTGTGCTCTTTCAAATGAAATTATAAAACCACATAAAATATATATTTGTTGAATAGATAATATATATAGCTTTACTTGACACAACGCAGTTTTAAATTTTAGCCCTCGACGGCGATTTCAGCATTTTTGATCATGTTATTAAAGTTGAAATGACAAAAGAAACCTACCGTTAAAATTCTCATAAAATTGTCTTTCGAATGAGTGTTTAGTGAACATCACTGCATTAAAACAATAAAAGTTATAGAATCTTGAAAATGGATGATCCTCAAAAACAGACATACAAAAAGTTGCCATTTTCAAACGAGTAGTAGTACCCTTCACGAAAATTTTTTTTCGATAAAAATTATACCATTTGAATCGCCTTGAAATTCTACATCCAAATATACACTTTGTTTATCTCGTCTTTTTTGTGTTAAAAAAATTTTGCGCTATAAAAAATGTTATGAACTGAAAATTTTATGAGTTATTCCTGTTAGTGCTCAAATTGTTTTGACAAATTTCCAATGTTCAAATAAAATGTTTTTGTGCAAGCCAGCCAGTATGTGCAGTTTTATTTATATCCTGTTCGCTTAAGTCTCAAATCTTTTCCAAGTCTATTCTAGCAATTGGAGGCTTGTGTGAATATAAAAAATAACGTTTGGAATTTTCTGTCAGCAACAATTTTGTGTCTTTAACTGTGTGTGTATGTGCAAATTGTGTTTTGGAAAAGTTTAAGCAATATGTGTGTTTCGCTAATTTCTTAAATTTTTATATGCTATTTTTTGCAATCCGTTCGATGTTTTTCCTCGTTTTTCTTTTTTTTTTAGTCTTTTTTCTTCTGCACACTCACTTTGTTATATGAAATAGGAATTTTATGCATTTCAAAGTTTGCTTTAAAATTCTATTTTGTAAACATCGTCTATTTTCCTATTTGGTTTTCTCTGTACAGTGTTTTGAACATGTTTTTGAGCATTTACACCCTTTTGTTTGTAGAAGAGTCAGCTTTAGTGTTATTAGTATTTTTATGTTCACTATTATACGGGATATGCGTGCATTTGTTTAAAATATTTTTGATTGAGATTTGTTTTTATGCAAAATCGTTTTATCAATTTCATGATTTAATACTTTTTGTCGTTTCTGACTTTGACCTTTTAACATTATAAAGTTCTCGTTTTCAGTCCTGTTTCCTCAGACTTCTTTTTAATTTCCGTTATTTTTCACAAAAGCCCAAATTTAGTATTCTCAACACAATGGCAAGATATTTATTGTAATGGTATTCATTACTGATATTTTAACTCCTTATAATAAATCTTTTATAAAATTAGTCCCCCTAAAGCTCTCTAAAGAAACCTATAGAAATTCAAAACTTGTAAACTGTTGTACTGTTAAAAGACTTTTTAACTTTAAACGTATTGTCAAAACTTTATTATTTCTGTTTTATACTTTGGTTCTTTAATTAATTAGTTTTTAACTTAATCATCTAGTTACAATTTTTTAAAACACAAAATTTTTAGCACATTGTTTTGGAAATAATTAATTTAATAATAAGCAAGCTTTTGTAAAATTATTTCATTTGACATGCAAAATTAATTTTGGCGTAGTTTCAACAAAAAACTTCTCTTTAAAATCATATGCATGTAATAAAACACTCCTAGTAACCTAGTAAAAACTTTTTTTACCTCGTAAAAACAATTTTTTTTTTTGACGTTTTTATGACATTGGCAATTAATAATCGATAACACAACTTTTTTTAGTTTTGTTGCTTTTTTAATAAAGGAAAAGAATTCTAGGAACACGTGTCCAATATGCCTAAATCACGCGATTGCAAAGTAACTTCCCAAATTTTTAGTAATTGGTTGATAAAAAAATTGCAAAAATTATTTTTATTTTTTAAATATTTACAAAAAAATGTCATTTATCATTTTTCTCACTTTTTTCCTAAAACACAGTGCTCAACTCCAGTGTAAGATTTGAAGCCTAAAATTATTTCTTTTATGTCTGCGTAATTACATTCTGCGTAATTTTTAACACTTAACATTTTTTTGGTTTTTGACCTCAATAAAAACGAAAATGGCAATATTTTTTAGGCAGGTCCTTGTTAGAACCCTGTTCCTGGGACTATTTTCAATAAAGTACTAAAGTTAAGATTTTGGAAGTTAAACAGTGGTTTTTGACCTTGAATAAAAACGAAAATAGTCAATATTTTTTAGGCAGGTCCTCATTGGAACCCTGTTTATGTATTAAAATTAACCCTGGCCTATTTTCAAAAAAGTACAAAATTGACATAATATAAAAAAATCAAAATTAAAAATCTTAAAATATATACATATAAATGTATTTCGAAGGATGCTAGTTAATATTGCTACAAATATAAAAAATAAATTTTATTCAACGTCAAAAATATAATTTCTAATCGTTTGTAATTTGACTAGTTTAATAAAAAGTGTTTTGTTATCCTTAATGGCCCGCAAACGTCGACAATCACTATTCACAATTGCGTGTAAACTTTCGATGCTTTGTTCAGAGCACTTTCCTCATGTGTTATGTCGCTCCGCCAGCTTACACCTTGTTCAACGTAAAGCTTAAGGTAGTCTACTGGTTGCAACATTGCGTCGGTTTGTGGAATTTTAAAAGAGCGACGAATTTTTTGGTTTAACAACACGTTGCGTCTTTTCAATTTTAGAACTTCATTTTTCAGACGATTAATTTCAGGTATGTATCGGTCATGGTTACCACTACATAGCTCGTTTCTTGTTTGTGAAGAGGAAGAGGAACTTCTGACCATGCACTAAATAGCGACATCATAAACCTCTACCTCTGTTTGCATTGAAACATTAAACGATGTTGCGTTTTCTTGAAAGAAACTTAGATGTATACCCTTATAAAATCATACGCTTTTTTGGTCACAACTACTTTAAAAATGCTTATAGGACCTTCAAATTTTAATACGTTACACATCAAGTACACCGCTATCACTTGTACAAAATGTTTTTTTAATTCATTAGCTCCAAATTCTGCAAATTTAAAACGAAACGCGCTCATATTTTTACCAAACATTCTCATAAAGTAAATAAACGCATTCGCTAAACTAATTTTCATGAAGTTAAAATGAAAATGTTTACCATTATATTTTTTTTAATATAAAAAATTTATAATTTATGGTCAACGTTTTTCTAGATCGAAAATTGTAAAAAAAACATTTATATAAAAAATGACTAAAAAAATATGAAATTACCTATAAAAAATAGTATAACAGAAAAAAAATTACAACGTTTCATGCAAAATTAGCAGCATTACAGCCTTTGCAACAATATTTTTCAACGCTTAATTTTCTGAAATTCATTTTAAAAAATATGTTGGTTTGGCGTTGTGTTATTATTTTTTTAATAAAAAAAAATATTTTTTAACTACATTGTGGCAAAAAAAAAGGTTATGCTGGATTATTTGAATGCCATTTGCCAATAAAAAAATTTCGAAGGTTTATTTTTTTTCAATTTTTTTACACTTTTGCATCTGAAAGGGTTAAACAGTTGTACAAACCCCAAAAATTTTGTATGCAAAAACCGAAAAAAAAATTATAAGCTATTATTCAAAAAAACCTTTCGTACAAGTTCATACACTTGTAATACATAAGGAAAGTGCTCTGAACAAAGCATCGAAAGTTTGCACGCGATTGTGGATAGTGACTGTCGACGTTTGCGGGCCATTAAAGATGACAAAACACTTTTTATTATACTAGCCAAATTACAAACGATTAGAAATTATATTTTTGACGTTGAATAAAATTTATTTTTTATATTTGTAGCAATTTTAATTCATATCCTTCAAAATACATTTATATGTATATATTTTAAGATTTTTAATTTTGATTTATTTATATTATGACAATTTTGTATTTTTTTGAAAATAGGCACATAAACAGGTTTCCAATGAGGACCTGCCTAAAAAATATTGCTATTTTTGTTTTTTTTCTAGGTCAAAAACCACTGTTTCACTTCCAACATCTTAACATTAATACTTTATTGAAAATAGGCCCAGGAACAGGGTTCCAACGAGGACCTACCTAAAAAATATTGCCATTTTCGTTTTTATTGAGGTCAAAAACCAAAAAAATGTTAAGTGTTAAAAATTACGCAGAATGTAATTACGCAGACATAAAAGAAATAATTTTAGGCTTCAAATCTTACACTGGAGTTGAGCACTGTGCAACCATGTAGTAAAAATTTTTATTTTTTATTAAAAAAATAATAACACAACGCCAAACCAACATATTTTTTAAAATGAATTTCAGAAAATTGAGCACTGTGAAAAATGTTATCTATTTTTTGGAATTAACTTTATTTTAAATTGATTGTTTAGTGATAATTTGACAGTAAGAACCAATGTTTCAATATTTAGTCTTTAAATTTATTTCCTGCAGCTTTAATAGAATGTTTCATTCCTGTGTTCTTCACACACACTTAAACATTAAAGCCAATTCTTATATATTTACATTTCAGAGAATGACAAAAATTTTGGCAGATCCAGTCGAAAGACTGCGCCATCGGTTCCGACTTCGTAATCCTTACACCGTCAAGCTGTTAGCCGAGTTTTTTGGAACGTTTATACTTTTAGTAATATTTTTGGAATTTTATGTTGTTTCGCCGTCAAATAATAAGGCTTTTACTTAAAAATTGAAATTTTATTATTTAATATTTTTGAATATGTAATTGAATTTTATGGTTTAGTTTGCCGGCACAGGCATTGTATCGCAGTTTGTGTTATCGGAGGGAAAACTTAACTCATGGCTGAACGTTAACTTGGGATTTGGAATTCTTGTTACTCTTTGTGTTTATGCTACATATTTTACTTCGGGTATACTTATTTGATTAATGGCAATTTTTTTAGCAATACTTTATTAGTTAAGATAAAATTTGATATTCATTTAGACAACATGCAATGCTTTTGCAAGTATAAAATAACTTTTAGCGATGTTTAAAATTAAAATTTCTGGCTCAATTTTTTTGACTGAACAAATCATTAAAATCCTCTAGTTTTTGATACAAAATCAACCATGACTATTCTTTAAGACATTTGAGTATATATGTTTTGTAGCCCTTACTCATTTTAAAGAGATATGAAAGCAAGAAAATGTAATTTAGGAGAAATGAAAGAAATGAAATACTATGTAAAAATGTCATAAATATATTTCACAGGCAAATTTATGTTCCACTTTAAATTGTCCTAGGTAATTTACTTGTAATATGTTCGGTTTGCCAAATATTTTAAAAATTTTAAAGTTTTGGCAATGTGTTTATAAGAGAATAGATTGAATGTATAAACTAAAAATATATACAAAAATATTCTCATTGTATGTTGCTAAATTTATATTCTTCTTTTGATTTTTTCTTTTATGACTATTTTAAAATTTAATAGTTAACAGAATTTCATTTTTCAGGGGGCCATTTGAATCCTGCCGTCTCATTGGCATTTGTTTCTATTGGCAAATTGTCAATCCCCCATTTCTTTTCATATTTTGTCGCGCAAACGCTTGGAGCTTATTTGGGTGCGGCCGGCGCCTACGTTGTATATTATGGTCAGTTATTTAAGCGTTATAAAACAGCATAATAAATTTGTCTTATTCTTTTCAATGCGTTTAAATCTAATAATCATTTCAAGTTTAGACGAAATTCAACACTTTGCGGGTGATGCACGCCTTGTCAGCGGCCCGAAAGCTACTGCGGGTCTTTTCACCAGCTTTCCGAAACCGCATTTGTCTCACTGCACTTGTTTCTTAGATCAGGTAATTTAATGTGAAATGCATCGGTCTTTTCCAACATAACTTTTAAGTATCAAATGTGGTCCTATTTTCTACATAAATTGATTAAATAATCAATTTAAATCTATTTATGCACAATAAATGACTAATTCATTAATTTAGTTTGCCGGAACTGGCCTTTTGGTACTTTTCGTGTTCGTCATTATTGATCGCCGCAATAAAATTCCAGTTGCAATTCACCCGTTTCTAATTGGAATGGCACTTTTTACTATCGGCTGCTCGTATGGAATGAATCTCGGCTATCCTATTAATCCCGCTCGTGACCTGGGACCAAGACTTTTTGCTCTTTCTGCTGGATACGGCTGGGAAGTGTTTTCGTAAGTGTTAGCAATTTTTTTTAAAGTATGCAAAATATATTAAAAAAACATTAATAAGTAAATAAAAAAACCATGCTGGTGTAATATGTTTACTCAGGACTATGAAAACGTTTACTTTTAATTCTATGGCGTCTATGCAATAGCGCAAGATTTAGTTAAATGCAGTTTTCCCATTATTTTAGTTGCTAACTGAAAATAAAAGTTAAATAAGAAATTATCATAATTGCTAACGTTGTATTGCAATAACATTCAATTTTAAATATTTCGTATTCATAATTATAATCAAATACAAATGTATAGTCTTTTTAGTCAACATTATTAATATTTCATTACTGAAACCTGGCTAACGAAAACTTTTTCGGACTTTTTAATTTGCAATAACCCTAATTACAACATTTTTAGAGCTGATAGAAATACTAGAGGAGGTGGAGTAGCATTGATTATTTCAAGCATTTTTTTAGTTTCTCGATTATCATTGCCTACAATCTCTTTCGTTGATATTATATCCTGCGATATTTTTCTTAATTCTAGTCCTGAAAAATTTACACTAGTTACTGTTTATGTATCACCTAAAGCAACGGTAAAATCTATTGAATTGTTATGTGATTTACTAGCTGATCTCTAAAATAAATCCAATAACTTAATTGTCGCAGGAGATTTTAATTTGCCTGGTATTAATTGGGATTTAAAACAATTTATTGAAAATAAGTATTGTTGTAACGACTATTCATCAGAGAGAAGCTTTATTACAAAAAACATCTT
>JAWNMF010000007.1:0-53510 GCA_035044305.1 Drosophila nigritarsus | reverse complement strand
TCTCCGTCGATGGGCGTTACGTCTAATTGGCTATGAGTTTGAAATCGAATATGTCCGTACCAATGAATTTGGCCAGGCCGACGCACTGTCGCGGTTAATCAAACAAAACCGCCAAGATGCTCAAGATCCCGACTTCGAACAAGTGATCGCTTCAATTCAAATCGATCAAGATCTAAAGAACATCACGACAGAAGCACTGGGTTCAAACGGGGCTCGCAAACGACTTAGAACTAGTACGCAAAACGATACAATCCTGAGCATGGTGACAAAACGCACGCAAATGGGTTGGACACAAGACGACGCGAAAAAGGAACAACTCGCACGGTATTACAGAATTGCCGAATCAATCACGCTAGTAGACGGAATTCTACTTTATGGTGAACGAGTGATCATTCCAAACGATCTTCGTAAGTCAGTACTCCAACGCTTACATCGCGGTCATCCCGGAATTCGTCGAATGAAGAACTTGGCCCGATATTACTTTTTCTGGCCAGGAATGTCGACTGACATTGAACGAATGGTCAAATCGTGTCCACATTGTGCGCAAACAGCAGCAAACCCAATCAAAGAACCGTTGCATCCGTGGCCAGACACCAAGAAACCATGGTCCAGAATTCACATGGATTTTGCAGAACCGACGAAAGGCAAGACGTTTCTGACTGTCGCAGATAGTTTCTCACGCTACATCGACGCAGAATGGTTACAACCAGCAACGGCACCAGCAACAGTGGCATATCTTCGCACACTGTTCCGTCACTTTGGGGCTCCGGAAACAATAGTCACGGACAATGGCACTCAATTCACTTCGACCGAGTTTGCCAAATTGTGCTCCGAGCTTGACATTGTCCACCTCCGATCATCGCCTCGAATGCCGCAATCAAACGGGTTGGCCGAACGCATGGTGCAAACAATCAAGAAATTGCTAGAAAATGGACAACATGGTCTGGATACCCTAGTGACAACGTACAACTATACACCAAGCCGTGAGTTAAAGGACAAATCCCCCGCAGAAGTGTTTTTCGGTCGCAAAATCCGAACACCTTTGGACGCATTCAGGCCAAGAAAGCAAGCGGAATCGGATTTGACAACCGCTCAATTCGAAATGAAGGAGCAATTTGACAAGCATCATGGCGCCCGGCCAAGAATCTTTAAGGAAGGAGAAAATGTGATGGTGGAATTATGGCAAGGAAACCGAGCAAATGGCACGATCGTCAAAATCATGGGCAAAGCAACAGCAAAGATCAAAGTGGGAGACAAACTGGTCATGCGACATTTCAACCAAATCTGGAAACGTCAAACCGGCGACGACTTCAACTTACAGTTGGACCTGGACGAACCAACACCCACTCCAACAACTACAGAAACAACCGAACAGCAGACGACGATCAACGAAACAGTGCCTATGACACCACGGGAACAACGACCTCGTCGATGTCAGCTCAAGCCAACCGATTACCGAACGTTGGCGGGGTTCCGACGAAACCGAAAACGATCGGAGGAAACCACCACTTAAGCGAGAAGGAACTGTTGGGTAAAGAGTACCGTAAGTACTCTCGTTGTCTGGCAACTTTTGAAACCTATAGAACTATATTGTTTGTTTGTAATTATAATCTGGTTAAATATCAATCTTCTCGGAGTACCTCAACGAACAACAAGCAACTCAACAAATATTAAAATTAGTTCTATTCGTAAATTGATTCGATGCTTTTTCGTTGCAAAAAAATTGTCTTATGTTTGGTTATTAAAAAAACTTCAAAAATATTCAACAAAACCAAAGAAATATAATATTAGTATAATATTCGTAAATGCTCAATATCCAAAAGATAAAATTTTTGCAACGAAAAAAGCAAAAAAAACATTTTTACAAGTAGAAAGTTCGTAAATGTCGGAACGTTCGTTATTCATGGAATATATTTCATACTTATTTTATATTTGACTCTACTTTTCACTAAGGGTAGAATGCAAGTAGAATATGCGCATACTCATTTACCAGTGTATAAATTATTTACCAATCCATTTTTATTTGAGTGTGAATGCCTACATACATGGAGGATCAACCACCCCAGCTTAATTATTCCCAGATGTCTTGTAAGCCTAAAGGCAAGATTGAAGAATTGTTTTTTAACTATTAAAAACTTTCTGTTTTTTATATGTTGCTCAGGCTTTCTTTTCCTTGTTATTTTTTAATATGCACACATCAATCTTCTTTTTAATTGTTATTTTGTTTAATTTTGTTCAAAAAAATTAAACATAAACAGTCTATTTACTCTTTTTCATGACTTGTAAAAAATGAGAATTGGTTACAAATGGCATGTTGGGTATTAGTTGTTTCTTGCTTTCATGAAGGTTTTTAGAGATTCAATATCATATTGAGCAATGTATCGAGCAACTTTTAATCGTTTATTTGAGAATTTTGATTGCGATTAGTCAACGAAATGATCTATAATAATAGGTGTGAGCGATGTAATTATTATCTTTAAAACTAAATCCAAACAAGTGCTAGTGTTTTGAATTTGCAGATATTTTTTAAATAATGCGTTCTCCAAAACATAGCGTTTGAGAACGAGTATATTGTGCGTTTCTATTAAAACCTTTCTTTTATTTTAAGAACATTTTAATTTCCGTTTGTTTTTTTGATGGTGTTTTCGCATTTTATCCCATTTTTCCAAAATGTTTTTTTAATTCACTTTTCTGATATACATTTTTTGTTTATGTTTTGGTTTGCTAAAGACTACATTGTGTTTATGAAAGCTGGAAATTGAAAATTAAATGAACAATTTTTTTTCGGTTTGTTTTTTGTTTTTCTAAATAAATTTTTATTAATCCTATTGGGATGTGAAATTTTACTCATTATTTAACATTCTGTTGTTGCTGGCCCAACGAACTACAAGAACGCAAAGTATTGGAGAATACATTTTCTTTAAAAAAGTATAAATATTTTTTTTATACGGTTTTTGTTAGCCAATCATGGCTATTTTACCTGATACTTCACGCCTTCACGCCAGAAAAAAGCCTTTATAATGCCCTACCAAACAATCCAAGACTTACTCCAAAATTTCACATATCATTATTATTATATATAAAAGAGTCCTTTTCCCTCGTTGTGGGCTCTTTTTGCTTGTTGTCAATGACTTTTCTTTTGTTGGTTAGTTTGCTGTGACTCGTACTCTTGGTCCTAATTGCCCAATTTGCGCCTGCTTCCATTTCTCCATTGTGTTTATTCGGCGTTGCTGAAATAATATTATGGTTATTGCTGTGGTTAAACTTGTCAACTCTTTTTTAAGACAACTCATAAGTGTTCTTAAGGGATTTCCAGCTTTGTCTCATTTTGTGTGTCTGCATAAAAAACGGGTATTTTAACCTTTTTGTATTGACAATTTAAATTGCATGTGAAACTTTAAGTATAATTAAATAAAAATTAAATTAAAATTAATTTATTTCAAGAATTTTTCCATTTCTAAAAATTAAGTTGTTGTTTGGGCTAAAATAACTCATTTGAAAAGTAGTTAGAAAAGGCATTTAGTATTGTAGTATCAAAAGTATTTTCAATATTTTGTTTTATATGTAAGCAGTCTTAATAAAATTTATAATATGCAAAGTAATTATAAGACTAGACAATACAGTATTTAAAAAAATTTGTTTTAACAAATGTTTGTTTTGCAAAAGAAGGCTTTCGAAAAACAGTATTTATAAGTCGAGGTTTTGACGTTATTTGAATTTGTTTAGTGTCTAGCTTGTAGAAACAGTAAGAGTATAGACAACATTTTAATTGGTGATAAATATAACAATTAACATGCAAAACATATAAAAAAACATCAGACTTGTTCTAATGTGTTTTAGCTATTACTTTTATGTTTTCCTATGAGCATATTATATCGATTTTAATAAATTAATTTTTTAGCAAATTATATTTTAAAATATGTACAAATAGCAAATTTTATAAAAGTTAAAAATATTCTTTTCATAACATAATGATAATAAAACTGTTTTGTCATACATTCATGTATACCGTATTAAAACAATACGAGTCTTAGCTATAACTGTCGATTTTTCAAGAAAAATTGTGAAAATTGAATGAACTTGTATAATAATTCAGTTTACTTTATTGCCATTCCTAAAAATCTCTTATAATTCTTTTTTTATGATTTAAGATTTGCAAGTAGTACGTTTCATAGAGTTATTACCTTGGTAAAATTTAAGTTTGCAGTTTTTTTTTACAATTTTTTACTCCATTTTTGATAATTAGTGTAATTTGTCACGTAGCTTCGAATTTTCAAAAAAAATAAAAATGATTCTATCAAATTTAATGTTTGATTATTATTTTTTTCAAAATAGCCTAGTATTTTCGGTTCAGACATAATTATTTATATTTAAAATTTTAATGCTTTACAACAGGTTTTATCTTTTATATACTTCATTGCTATTTTTATAACTTTAATGTTTTTGCATTGCGTTGAAAGGTTTGTTCTGAAACTTTACCTTAATCATAATTCTGTTTGTTAAACAAAATAAATCCACGGCGTTTACCAGAAAATATTGAGTTGGTAAATAAGGTCGTGCGGCGTTTTCTTTACTACTTTTTGTTCCTTTATGAACTCTGTTTTACGCAATGTTTTTTATTATTTTGTAGCTATCGTTTTGTTCTATAACATGGTACTATCTACGGAATTTTTTTTATATAGTTAAAAAATATGCTTTATAAATATTTATGGGAAAATATAACTCAAAAAATTGAAAAAATGTTTTTTTTTTAATATTTCTCACTAATTAAGACATTTGCAATTTTCTGGCATGCAAACAATAGTGATATGTTTATTATGATGTAACTCTTGTAAATTATTTTTAATACGCTTCTTGGAAGCTTTCATCATTAATTTTAATATATATATAATTAACTAAAAGTTTGGAATATTATATTTTGTATTTTTTTGATACCGTACCTATTTAATCTGGTTAGGTTTACTATTAATGTAGTTATTGTAAAAAGCATTTAGTAAAGTTAACGTATTTGACTATTGCTATTGCAGTAATGTGTACGAGACAAAATGGCTTTTGCAAAAAAAACCTTTTTTTGTTGTGCAATTCGCAATTATAATTATTGTTTTCAAAAAAAATAATAGCCTATAATGATAAAGGTGATTGTTTACATATTTAAAAATTATTGCGGTATAATTAAAGTTATATTGTCTGCTTACCCTAATTTTTATTATTTAAATGGGCAGGAGTTTAAACGGAAATCATTTTTCATTTTTTTTAGGTTTTTTGAAATGTATTAAAATATTCTGTGCAGGATTAAACCACAGCTATGTTTTTCTTTGTGGGACTAATATTTATTGGAATTACAATAATTGGGCTGATTGGCAACTTCTTGGTCCTAATTGTTATTCTAGTTAATCGCCAGCTGCACGATAGGTTTCTTATTTATTATAATTTTTTAACAGTATTTATTGAAGCCAACATATAAGTGGCAGTCTAAATTCCGAGTGTTATTAATTAAACTTATTGTTACATTGCTGTTTATTTCTGAATGCAAAAATGTTTTGTGTAGTAACAAACGATTTTTTTTTCGGTAAAAAATTGAATCTTTTTTATTAAAGCATCTTTTTATTTTTTTGTCTAAAATATAAAACAATAATGGGTTTGCATTTTAGCTCTTAGTTTTTTTAAATTTTTTAAATTTATTTCAAAATCTAAATGAACATCCTCGTTGACGCTAGAGAACTTTATGTAATGCATAAAATAACATATATACTGAATATGTATTTATTTTTTATTTGACTGAAAGAAATAAGCAAAAACGAAAAAGTGTGTTCTAATAATGTTTAGTTTTTTGTTAAGGAGTTTGCAAAGTGTTTATTTCAAACCTATTTGATAGTTTGTAAATATCTAAAAAAATTTGTTATTAATTTCAAGTTTTTTTAGCATTCACTTTTTGATATGTAATCTGGCGTTAGCGGACTTGTTGTTTTTGACCCTTTGTGTGCCAATTACCGCGTACAGCTATGTCTACTCATGGCATTTTTCGGAAACCATATGCTATATCACAGTTACTTTGCAGTATGTTACGTGTTACGTGTCCGTCTGGACATTAGTCCTTTTGGCTTATGACAGATATATTGTATGTTTATTAATTTTAGAACCCATACATTAATTGTAATTTGGTTTTAAAATACTTTAGCCAGCATTTACTTAACAAAATTTCCTATAAAATTGATTTTTTCAGTCTATAACGAATGCAGTGGCTTCACGAAGCTTGCGCCGTGGCAATGGAGTTACGTACGTGTGCGTTGGTGTTTGGCTGTCCATTTTTGCGTTAAACTTTCCACAGATGCGTGATGTCGGGGTCTTGTCATTTCAGTATAATGTAGGCTTAATATAATTGATAACTTTTGTTGTATTAAGGAATCGGCAGCATTTATATATTATTAAACTTTTAGGGCACCGTTAAGATGGCGTGTGTCGACTCAAAGAGCATTGCAACTGAAACGTCCAGCGTTTTGCAGGCCCGTATTTTTTATTGGGGATTTAACTTGGGCGCCTACGTTCTCCCGCTAGCACTTTCAATACTTTTCTATTTCCTGTTGGTTCGAGCAATGTGGAGGCAAAAAATTGTGCAGTCAAAGTCATGCAAAAGGTTTGTGTTTTAATCTCATTGCAGCTTATATTTTCAAAGTTGATAGAAAATTATATTTAAGCGTGATCATTTATAAGGAGATAATGGTTTGTATTGTTCTTGTGCTACTATTTACGAAAGTTTGCTTTCTGGTGTTTGTCATTGTGCAATTATTTTTGATTTTGCGCCTGGTAAAATGCGTAGCTGACACTCAATCATCATAAAGTGGCAGCTTGTAGAAAGTGCATATGTGATCAATCTATTAGAAATGTCTAAGTATTCTTTAAAAATAAAATGAAATTTTTATTATTATAGTAATTTAATTGTCTTTTCCATAAAATTAACTTTAAATATTGTGATTTTAGGATGAAGCGACATGCGACAAAAATGGTTTTTGTTATTATCATTACATTTGGCGTTTTCTGGCTGCCGCAAAACACCCGTTTTTTTCTACGCGGTTTGAACTACCCGAATATGACTTTCTGGGAACGAAATGCAGATCTGTTGCTTTTGGTTCAATCGACGATTCAGGTTTTAATACAATTTGATACATTTTAAAATTTTACGTTATTATTGAAATCAATGTAAAGGTTGTCAAATCAATACCCGGTTTCAATCCAACTATATCAGAAAAGATGATAGACAATGTTATAACTGTTGGATTTGATTCTTTTTTTTAAAACATTCAATGATATATATATATATAAGCAATACTACAAACCAGTTCGTTGTGGAGCATTTAATCTTTGTGTACCAATTTTGTATCCTTCTTTTTCTGGAATTCATTTTCTTCATATTAGATACTAATGATTGCCAACGGATAAACGACGATTTGCGGCAATGTCAACTTGCTAAATTTCAGCCTTTCAAAATCGATTTGTAAAGCTTTAAATTTACAGTATTCAACTTCACTTATTGGATGTTGAATGTAATAAGTTGCCATATATTAAGAGTTGAAAATTGTGACTTAAAAGTAGCGTGAATCGATTTTGGAACGTCAAAAATTTGCGAGTCGATTGTCGCCAGTTAACATTGCCGCGAGTTGGTAATTTACTATTGCCAACTAGTACTGTTTGACACACAAATATTGGTTAAACTCATTTTTAAATTAGTGTGTTTCATGTTGCCTTAGAGTGGTGATAAACTGCTTGTAAGTTATAATCCTTAACCAATAATTGCATTTGTTGTTATATAAATGTTATGTTTTATATTACCAATACGTAGGCTATTTTAAATAATTAAATAATGTTATTTTTTGTGTTATTTTCAATTTGAAACGAATAATTTACTCAAAAATTAATTAAAATTCGCTGCGCCACACCTCCTTATATTATATATCAAGGTAGTTTACATATATTACATATATGTTTACATATATTTCATTTATTAACGGCTTTCTAAAGCTTTAACTTGTATCTTAAGTGAATCAATATTTTTCATAAGTTTATAATCACATTTTTAATTTCTTAATTAAAGTCACTTTAAGAGATTACAAAAAAGGTTTAAAAAAATTATGAACCTTTTAATATGAAAAATATGTTCAACAACATTTAATCCTCATACAATTTCTCAATAAAGTCCCACGCCTTCATTAGTTTTTTTTTAACTTTTGCATTATATAAGCAATATTATCTTTTTTTTTTAATTTTAACTTAAAATTTTACAACCCACAGCTTTTTTAGACAATTGCATATGCTAACAGTTGCGTCAATCCGATTCTCTATGGTGCGCTTTCAGAACGCTTTCGTGTCGGCTTAATGAGCGCCTGGCATCGGTTTTTTTGTTGCAAGTTCGAAAGCAAACGGCATGTCAGTCCTGATGTTTTGTCAAATGTCAATAAAAGTTCAAATCTGGCGGAATTTACAACCTACAATTCGAGCTTTAATAATAATAAAGGGAATTTTTGGTCAAATCACAATTGTTGTTATTATAGTCAACCTTGTTTAAACAATCACAATACTTTCTCGTCAAAAAGGTACGTGTTCGATTTTGTAGTAACTTTTAGCATTTATTTTGAATTTTTTTGACCTATCATGTATTGAGTTATTTTTCATAAGTAAACTTTGACTCAATTTTTCCGTAGACCAATCAATATTATAAAGCAAAAAATTAAATTTTATGTATAATTTTATTAATGGAATTTATTTTTCAGCTCGTTTTGCGGAAAATTCTTGAGGGTTTGGTTTTGGCAGAAAGATCCCAAAGAAATCAGTTGTGAACAAAAGTCGTTAATTAAAAGCAATTCAAAGTAAGTTTTACTGCAAAAGATCCTATGGCCAATTTCGTGCATGCGGACATGTTATGATTTAATATTGATTTTAGTTGGTTTGTACGATTAGAAAATGACGGTCGGGAGACTAAAACAACAAACGAATATGTTCCACACAAAAAAATATCGAAATGTGGCGTGAATGTCAAACAAAAACCATCTTGTCTCTCATTTTCAAACGCAAATCTGCCAGATGATGTTGTAAATTATTTAAACCTAAAATCATATTCGCCGAAGCCTCATGTTGTCAATTTTCTTCAGTACGACGATACACAGACACCATTAAATAATGCTAAAATTGTCCAAAGGAATGAAATTAAAAATGGCGACTTAAACTTACCACAATTTTCGGCAGAGATGGACAGCAAACAACTGCGGCTTGACGGACTTAAACATTTTGGTGCTATCCTACCGTTCAAGAGTCGTTCAACACCAAATTCGCCACAAAAGAAATTAAGGTTGTTCTCTAAGTTTTCATTACCGCCTTCGTACTCACATTCTTTTTCAACAACAAGTGCAGGGTTCAGCTCATCGACAAATTATCATTACATTTCTTATATAATTATTGACGATAATGATGTTATCTTATTACAATGACATTCAAACATTTTTGCTCTTAAAGTTTTTCGCGTATTTAATTTATGTTTTTATAATCTATAGCTTAATGTGTAAATCAATACAGGAATAGGTCATTAAATTACATTTTCTTGGTCACTTAAACTACATAAATGCATAGAAAATATTATTAAGTAATTAAACGCGTTCAATCTTTCTTTTTTGATTACAAAAAGGGTTTTCGGACTGAACAGATATTTTTTGATTTAATCAACTAAAAGTTTTCAATTTAAAATTTGAAGTTTGCGTCAAGACTCAAACAAACTTATATTTTTTGCCTTTTTTGTTTTGTTTGACAGTTTTGAGGTAACATTTTTACCATTTTTGCAAAGTTAAAGTCAAAAATTGTCAAAGCAAAGAAATAGGATATTGGGATATGTTTTGTTATTTTAGCTATTGTATATGAATGTAAGATATTTTTCGTTACGTTTAGTTTTGCTCTTGATTTAAGCTTTGTTCAAATGGTTTTAATTAAGGTAATTTTTTTATTTTTTAAGAGTTATGAAAACTCCAAACTAATTGTAAGTTTGAAGCCAAACTACTTTGTGTTTTAAGCGTTAATGGTAGGCTTTCTTAATTGATATTTTTAAATAACTTATTTTTGACATTGTTTAAAGCCAAATAATAAGTATCTCAATCATTTCTATTTTGTCATATGATCTCAAAGCTTTCTAGTCTACAATTACTTTTTAAATGCTGGGTAAACCCGTTTGATAATGAAAATTTTATTATTTATGACAAATTTTATTTTATTTTAGTACAACTGTAGAATTATATATATAAAATGATCGTTTTTTTGTCATACATATTTCACACGTGTGCCTTAAACACAACTGCTCACTTTGCGCTTTTAATTTTTTTTAATTAAAATAAATATTTCTTTTTAAATTTATGGAATTCAAAAAATTACATATAATATTTATTAAAAAGTTTTATTTAATTAATACATAGTTATAACAAAATATAAAAAATAAAAATAGAATATCGAAAATTATATAAACACATAAACTTTATGAACTATAAAAATAAAATTAATATATACAATATATTTAAAATCCCTGATTGTACATGAAAGAGAGCCACTCGGTTAAGTAATAGTTAACGACCGTTGTATATTTTTTTCTTTAAAAGCATTTATCGAACAACAATTTGCACTTGGTTAAGTATATAGTTACGCAATGCGTTAAGAAACAGTCATTAACTAATTCTTATGAGATAAAATTTTAACTTAACTTCACTAATCCAAATTTTATGATAGTGTTTTAAACATCTCTCAATTAAAAAATATAAATGTATGAGTTCTTACTACAAACTGTTATACCAAACACTTAGGCTTAAGACGACTGCAAGGCAATATTCTTTTCAATTTCATAAGAATTACTCATTTTAACAGTAGCTGTATTTAAAACTATTGTAAGTTTAACTTTTAGTCCAATTTCATTCAAAGGAAAAACATTAAAATTAAAATGGCTATTAACCAAACAGTAGAGGAATTCACCCATCTTATGGGTGTAGTGGAATTGGCGCGCAACATACTTTTGGATAGATTATCAAGTTTCTTTGCCCCATCTTCCAATTCCATTTGGCTGGTTATAAGTGAGACCTGAAAATATAAAAATTTTATGCTTAGGGCATAATAAAGATAGCTAATTTTACAACTATTGCTTATCAGCGATGCGACAATTTTCGGTTTTCAACTTTCGAAAAAAATTTTTAATTGATGATTTTCGGCTTTTAATTATCGTAAAAATGTGCATTTTTCGGAGTTTAATAAACACAGCATTTTAAATAATGCAAAATTTTTCAAAATTAAAATTTTGTCAACAAAAATGCACAAATTTTAAATTCATTATCTTTAACGGTATAAAAATTTAAGCGGCAACTCAAATTAATGTTTTTTAACAGCATTTTGGCTGCTCATAAAAGATAATAAAGGAGTTTTAACTCAGTATTCAATATATATTTGTGATTATTTAGTAATAAGTCATAAAAAATTTATTCAAATAAATTATATTGAAATTAATAATTTGTCAAATAAACATAATTTTTTTTTGGTCAACTGACAAGGAAAGGCATTTAACTTGTGTTGGAGTTTTTAGAAATGATGTTGGTCATTCTAAATGATTTTTTCCATCATTGACCAATCGACCTGTACAATTTTTATTACGGTGGTCCAACTTTTGAGTTAAAGCATCATTAAAATACATAAATATTTATTTGACGACGTTTATTTGGTATAGTGGGATAACTGCTAGCTCTTACGCTTTTTCTTGCAGGTTCGATTCAGAGGCAATTTACTTTTTAAGATTTTATTTTAATATGTTACGTTTTTTGTGCCAAGGTTTTGTTTTGAAGCCAATTTATGACTGTAGGGCTAAAAATTCTAACATATTTAGTTTTAACTTATTTAGTTTATGTGGTGTGCTTTTCCGAAAAAATGCCTTTATTTTGTTAATTTGTTTGTTTCGTTTTTACTTCATGGGTATTTTGATAATAAATTAAAAGCTAACACAAAAAAATAAAAAAAAAGAAAGCCAGAAAAGCCCAAAAAATATATTGCCTAAAAAAAATCGTTCGTTCAGGTGTCTTGCAGTCAAAAATATCATTCCCGCTGTTTAGTAAAAACTCTGAGCCAAATAAAAGAAAAGTTAAAGATACACCACAACTAAGAAATGTTTTAAATCACGGGAAAGATGATGGAAAAAAAGTTTAAAATATAGATGCTTTGATTATTGAAATGATATGTGTGGACTTTCAATCATTTCCTATGCATGTGTATGGTATTAGATCTAAGGGCATTTGTTAGGGATGCAGACTCATTTATGCAAAAAACTTTAAACCGAAAAAAAAATTAATTTTAAGTGTGTACCTATGACTCCGCATTTTTTTTTGTTGCATTTTTTTTTCCATTCTTAGAATTGTTGGCAACTCTGAAAGCTCTTTTCTGTTAAATCGTGAGCCATCAAACGAAAGAGGTGATAATTTGACGGAGCGATGTTTGAGGAGTACGGCGGGTGCGATAAGATTTCCCATTTGAAATCAATCAGACTGTCTTTCACGAATTCAAAAACGTGAGGCCTTGCGTTTTCATGAAGCAATATTACTTAATCGTGTCGATCTGCTCATTGTGGTCTCTTTTCTGCAAGTTGATTACGCAACTGCACTAGTTGTTGCTTATAACGATTGGCAGTGACTGTTTTGCCAGGTACAGTATGCCGCGCTGGTTTCACCAAACGCAAAGCAATACTTTCTTCCCGTGGATGTTTGGCTTTGCGGTCGATGTTGTCGGCTCACCAGGGCTCCCATAATCTTTTCCTCTTTGGATTGTTAAAGTAAAACCATTTTTCATTTCCGGTGACGATTCGGTGCAAAATTTCTTTGAAAACGTTTAAGCAAGATCTCACACGTTGTTTTTCGTTGCTCTTTGTTCCTTTTCGTCAATTCATAAAGCAACCATTTATTTTTTTTTTATTTTTTCCCGTAGCGCGAAAACGAATGGAATTTTTTTTTTTTGTGTGACGTTAAGGAAAGATGTGAGCTGTTTTTGCGATTGCGCGGCGTCCTCGTGTAGCAAGCCAGAGTTCTTCGTCTTCGAATTTTTTTGACGGCTTGCTATGCTCCCCGTCGTCAAGATTAAAATCACCTAATTTAAAGCGCTGGAACTATTCTTGACAAGTTCTTACAGACGCTGCATCATTGCCATAAGCATCAACGAGCATTTGATGAGCGGTGGTGGCGTTTTTCTTGAGATGGAAAAGGAAAAGTAATACTTCCCGCAAATGCTTTTTATAAAAAACAAAATTAGACCTATTTTAACCTTGAATTAAAACGTTTTAGAATTTATATAGCAATTATCATACATAAATAGAAAGCTGATAATGCGAAGATAACAATAAAATATAATTCGTTTAATAAAAAATATTTTATTTAAACAAAAATAGAGCCACAAACAAAAACGCGGAGTCAATAATAAGTCACTAATAATTAAAAATGACTTCAAATCTTGATATAAATTGTTTATAAATAAAATGCGTATATAAAGATTAATTTTTTTTTCAATTTAAATTTGAAAAATGTTAACTGTTGTATATTTAAAATTTTGAAAAATTTGAAAAATTGTGATTTTCGGTTTTTAAAAAATTAAATTTATTTTCGTTGAATTCCTGGTGCTCATGTTCAACCTTTTAAAATTGAATTATAATTGTCTAACTTCGAAATACTTAAAAAAAGCGGTATTAAACATTTAATAATTATTTATAAATATGTTTCTAACCTAACTCACTTTGTCAATTATACAGAGCTGAGTTGGAGTTGGTATGAATTTTTTTTATAAGTTTTCTTTTATTTTTTCTTTATTTTTTCTATTTTGGCTGACCACAATGGTGGTGGGTGACACTCGCGATCCCTCAACATTATGCTTAAATCCCAAATAGAAAAGAACCATCCTACTCTTTTATTTGGGAATAAGTAACTTTTGGCATTTTTGCTTTACAGTGTATGTAGATTGGATAAATTGATAAAACTTACATTGAGCATTTTTCTAATTCTTTCAATTTTTTCCGTTAAAATTTTCTTGTTAAATTGGCTTTGACGAAAAACTTCTAGGACTTGAGTAGCAGAATTGTTTGATGGATTTCGCTCCAAGATAGGTACCCATTGAACTTTTCCAACAATTTCAGTCTTCCTGTTTATTGGGGCAACTTTGTGCGAGACGTCAGATTTATCTGGTGTATTTAGTTTGTATGCGTCATCCAAAAGCAATGTGTCATCTATAATTGTGAATCAATTATTTACGCATTTTTAAATGCAATGAAATTATTAAACCTAATTTAAAAATAAGGTTATACCTGTTTTAATTGAGTAGTGAGTCGGTTGTAAGAATGAAACGCTTCCTGCACTTGAAGGCACTACTGGAGTTGCTAGGCAAAAATCGACGAATATTGGTATTAGTGAATAAGCAAAATACGTGAAGTATATAATATTATCCATACTACAAATCAAAAAATTTTAAAATTACTTAAGATAATAATATGACAAAAAAACAATTTAAATAGTTGATAAGATGATACCAAGTTATTCTTAAAGGGTATTTACATGCAAGTATAATATGTCTCTGCAAAAATATTTGAATATGCAAAATGTAAAGGTTAAACATAACCTAAAATTTAAAATGTGAAAATAATTAAAAAAAAAGATAAAAGATAAAAGTATAAAAACAAAAAACAAAATTTTAAAAATCTCGAAATTAACCAGAGGTAAATAACCAGAATGTTTGACACAAATTTAAGCATAAATAAATGCTTGTAAATTATGCTTGGTACCTAGTTATGAATTTATGATATACAATTACACTTACAATTATATTATTTCTAATGGTTTATTGTGAGTTGAAAAAGTGTTTAAATCGTTCTACTAATGTCTGCAAGTTGATACGAACGACTGTAATAAAAGTGTCAATATCATTCTGATTGCCTTTTTTATTTTATATTTATTATCTGAAAACTATGAAGAAACGCACTAAATAGCCCTTGAACTTATCCGGCACTCCAACAAAAACACTTATCAAAAAAATTAAAATAATTTCAAGTACAATGCTAAAAAACTTTAAAATTTAAAAAATGCAATAAATAAACGAGAAATTTTGCTTAAAAACAAGTGAAGCAAAAATTTATATAAAAATTGTAATCTCACGTAAAACAACTCATTCACGTATCCTGTTTTGAGCTTTTATTTATTTGAACTACCACTTTTTTGTTTTTATAATTCCAAATCACATATCTCGAATGTTCATCAATCCTACAGAATTTCCATTTTCAAGCTTTTAAGCGGATAAATTGCAAGAACAATTTGGCGTTTAAGTTTACCTGTGGATGTTGATGAAATTTAATCGCAACAAAATCGAAACAAAACAAAAATTATATTTATTGAAACAATGCAAAAAGAAAGAACATTTTTAAAAAGTGTTTAGATACCTTTAAAATTGTTTGATGTAAAACGTATTGTTATAATCTCTGGGGTTTACAAGGAGCAAAAAAAAGCAAAAAGTTTACGGCTTGCAGCTGATTTTGCAGTCTTTGCCCCTTTTTCCCTTATGGAATCGAAAACAAAATACATAAAATATTATTGTTCTTAGAACATTTCCTGTTTTTGTCCACAAACTTTGCACTCAGAAAGTAACACATAAATATTGATATTCTCTAACTATATTCGTTAAATGATAGTTGATACGTGTTGATCGACTGCATTACAATAAAAATGATAGTTTTACAAAAAATTTCCACTAAATTGCGCCACAATTATACCAGTTTTGAACAGTTGAACATAAGGTTATAACATCTCATTAAATTGCAAAGTTAAATATTTAATTAATACAAAGGTTTACTCCACAATGCAAAAGCAAGCTAATATTTTTATTACAAATACATTTTTATTTTTTCCGTTATCCATTTTGCGCCCAAAAATAATAACAATTTAGAAAAAAATAGTAGGAAAATTTTTGCTTCAGTTAACAGTGTTATAACATTAGCCGTAATAAAAGGTCAGTTTAGAATGCATAAGCTCTTTTACTTGGATATTTGTAATTCAAAATTTTATGTGTTCAAATTTGGTAAAGTAATAAAATATGTTAAGGCTGACATATTATAAAATAAAACCAACAACCTAAAATAGATTAAATATATTTTCATTCAAAATTGTACAGCTGAAGCAAGCCGATAACCATTATTCTTTGACAAACTAATCATTTAAATAGCTGCTAAACAAGAATGTGAAAATCGAAAATAAATCACATATGTAAATTTAGCTAGCTCACAAAAACAGAAATAATACAAATTACAAATTATTATTTTTTTTTTAATTTAACCTGGAAATAAAAATTCTGATGAATTAATTTGTTTACTGCATTAGATGCAAAAACAAATACTGAGAATTTTGAAATTTATTTGATTTTAATAGTAGTACTGCTTAATTATTTGTGACAATGTATACGATCACATGTGTTATCAGACAACCAGTCTTTAAAAAATGAGGTGGGCATTAAGCTGCTATTTAGCAGCTCAGTTATGAATCGCTATCACTGATCCTTCATGCTCACTTAATGTTTTGTGGATAGTTATTTGACCACGAGACAAGCAACAATAAATGAAGCTAATTGGCCGGCACAAATATTTGGATAGTAGCCGTCAAGATAGAAATACGGTCATTCATATTATGCTAAATTTTCTTATCTAGAAGTTTAAACGATCACAAAAAATACAAACAATATTCTATTTATGTGAAAAAATGATAGAATTATCAAATAATAAAGCCAATATTACAATTAAGATTTTACATAATTCAATTTTTGGTCAGCGAAAGAGAAAGCATAAAAAATATTTGACAAAAAAAAATTATTCTTTTTTATTTTTTTAGATAAACCAGTCTTTTAAAGACACTTTCTCTTTGCTTCGTAGTTATTCCCTAATGGCATTTTCACTGTCTATCTATTTCGCTGTGAAAGATATAGTTTTTTGGTCAAAAAAAGCACTTTTTAAAATTACCTAATTTTCCACTTGTTATGGCTAAACTGCAACTTTGTACACTAAAAAGAAGAGTGTGGGAAAACTTTTTTAGACTGAAAACAAAGAAAATATTATTTGAAAAATGTTTATTGTTTACATTTTTAATATGAATATGGATGCATTAGTGATAAAATACATGTATTGATCAATATTCCACTAATAAGGAAAAATAGAAACAAATACATATAATGTACATAATACTTGAACAACCGTCTTTTATACAAAGTCTACCTATCTAGGTGTACTTTTGATTAATTTTTTTCAACAAATACTGAAATTGTACGTTATCATAATGTTACAGATGCATTTAACATTTTTAGCGCAAAATTTTCAGTTTTCTGGCTTTGTGTTAATTTCAACGCAAAATATATGCTTTGCCCAAAGGTTGCATTCGATTTCGCATTAGAAAAAAAAATTATAATCATTACAAGTTTTTTTGTCATATTGTTATATTCTGCGCATATTTGCTTTTACTATTTAAATGGCATACGGTACTTATACACTATTACTGTTTAGAAGTGCTTGTGTGAATCCCGTATAATTATATAGAGACTACAATTAGCAAAAATGCAATGAAATAACGATTATCATAGCTTGATAAATAAAATTTAATCCACAACACTTAAGTCGTAAAAAACCACAGTTTTGTTTGTTTGGCTTGATAGTAAATAAATTCTACAAAATTTTTGATAAAAAAATACGACAGTTGAGGCAAAATTTTAACAATTCTGGATACAATTTAATAAAATATTCAAAAATAAAGCAGCAAATTTTTTTTACAAATTTTGTGTTAACAATATAGAGTGATAAGATAGCAAGAAAGACGTAAGCTTAAAACTACAGCAGTTTTTTAATTTAAAAGTCTGTTTGGGTCAAACATTCAAATTAATTTTGTTGTGCTACTACGATTAAAAATTTTTCGTCCAAATTATTGAGTTTTCGGTCCGTTTTCAACGTTAACAATTCCTTGCACTTAAAGTGCTAACATTTAAAAAAAAAATCGCAAAAGGTAATAAAAATACAATACAGTCAAACCTCTCTATAAGATACTTTTAAAAAATTTACCCCAGCTATAAGGTACATCCTTAAATTTTTTGCAAAAATTTTTAAAGTCTGGCAAAATGTAAACCCGCTTATAAGATACATTCTCTATAAGATACTCCCTCCTATGTGTATCTTATAGAGAGGTTCGACTGTATAACCGCACTATTAAATAATAAACCATTTGTTTTGGAACATAAACACATAAAAATACGTTGTATAATGTTGCTGTGACGTTATGCGTATCAAACTATCATGGTGAGTTAAAACCAATTAATTCGCAATACGATTTCTTATTTGCATAACAGTGAATTGCTCTACCAATTACTGGCTGATGTATGCGTGCTGAGAGGAGCAAGTGTAGCTATTGCGATACTAACGCACACAATTTGATTTATAAAGGGTTGGACGTGGACGGCTAGGGCATGCTGCACATTGACACTGCTGTTTATATGAGCACGTAATTTTAAGACTCTTTCAATCAGCTCGCGTTTTGAAGTGTAAGCACAACGAAATGCTTGGGCTTTTACATTGTAAGAATTACGCAAAGAATCCAATTTTGTTTCAACGTCTAACATAGAGGAGCGCCACTGATGCCGCGAATATTGGCGCGTTGCCGATGAAGTCGCTCTACCAACATCCTGCGCAAATTCAATCCAGGAATCGTTTAAAATGTCTCGTAACGTTCTTAATTGAAATAAAATTAAAACGGTTGATAATCAACTGAATTCTAGTATAAATAAAAATTACAGCATAAATACGAATCAGCGCAGTAACGAAATCATTGTTTTAAACTTTATAACTCGAAATTCTTACATTTTAGTCGCTTAAATACAATTTAAAGTCAAATGAGGCAAACTTCGACAATATAAAAATAAGTATTTTCTACAAATTATCTTTTCCAAAGAAACACATATATCGATTTTTAATTATGTTTAATAGTATAAAGTTATATTTCAAGTATAAACAGAACTAAAACTTACTTTGATGCTAACAAATTCCATTGCGGAATACCGTACGGTCTCGCCTCATCAAAGTTGAATTTGATTTCCCGCTCTAAGTTAGCACGTAGCTCTGCCAACATGTCTTCCGAAACATTAACATACCGAATCGTGTTTGTCTAAATGTTAAAGTGATCAAAAAAATATTGAAATAAATCACAATGTTACTTGCACTGATACTAGATCTGTACGATCGTTCATGAAAATTGGCTCCCAATTAGATCTTTTCTAAACATTAAAAAGTTGGAATTTAAAAAATTTAAAATTGAAATAAAAGTAGTTAACCTTCAAGTCATAATCCAGTTGACAAGGGTGGGTTGTATTCCGACAAACATTGCCAAAAGCGTTGTAAGGTGTGATAATTGTGCCAACATGAAATGGTATTGTCGGGTCATCGATAGAATAACAATCGCCTTAAATTTGACGAATTAAATTTTCTAAACGTTTAACGAGGAGAGGAGTTAATAGCAATATAGGATTGCATTATAAGTTGAAATTATAACAGGCTGCTTAGGGCCAACAGTTTTTGAATATTTAAAAGTCAGTGTCCTACCGCGATTTTGATTGCAACAATTATATTCAGTTCTAAAAAAAAACAAATCAAACCAGTTGTTGGATTTATCAGCCAAACATTTTCAGAAGACAAATAATCCACTCGACGATCAAATTCGACAAACGCAAAGGCAGCGCGTAAACCGTCGGGCAAACCGCGTCCAAGCACCAAATATGCCGTTACATTCATACTCAATAGCCAGCAGACTAGCAATATTGCGTGATCCTCAATTTCACCACAGCCAATCTTGAGCATCTACAAAAATAATTAACATAATATCATTGAAATTTATTATAAAATTAAGCGGAAACCTCATTTGCGCTAGCCCAAATTTCGGAAACGCCAGGATAAGTAATTGAATCATTAATACAGGGAATTGAGGAAACTAAGTCGACGCAGGCCAAAACTGCAGCGCGCACATTCTGCTCCACACGCTTTGCAATATTAGGAGGCAGCAAAATTTTTTGAATAAACCTAAATTAAACAACATTTATTGTATTGAATTAGAAACAAATTGATTGCTGATTCAATCTTCTTTGTTTATATTTAATTTGAATGAAAATTTGAAGGAAAAATCAAAATATTATAAATAATACCTTGAAGCAAATAGGCGCTTTCCATTACAATCATTCACCAATGCCACGAAGCGTCGGTCGGGAAACGCGGCTCGCAATCGATTTTCCCACTTTTTGCATCGCATAAATAACTGAAATATGTTTTCTGTTTCTTCATTGGTATGCATTCACATATTTTATATTTCCATTTATACTCCCCAAAATCAAATGTCAATAAGAGAAAATTTGCAACCTTTTCATCTAGTTCGCCGCATGCAAAATCTTTACATGATGACAATTGGGGTACATTAACTGGTGGATCAATTGTAACAAGCAATTTCAATGTTGTATGGCGTTCCTTTTCCGATACTCTAAACAAAAAAATTAAAAATAATATTGAAAAAATATGTATGGAAAATGTGTTTAATACAGTTCAAAACGTCATCAAATTTAATCTTTTCCAATTTGGAGTTTTTTCTCTATACAGCAAACATATATTGAATCTAATGGCTTGTGTAACTATCCTGTGTTTTATGACAAATGCCTTACCGATATCCAGATAGAAAGAGAGGGCATTTCAACGTTAAACATCCGTCAACCTTTCCAAAAGAATAAATTGTGGAAAAAGGAATTCGAACGGCACCCAGCCATCGATATTTTACCTAAACTCTTTGTTTTAAAAAACAAACTCAAATTTAAACCAAATTTACCTGCTCATGAATTGTATTCGGCTCTCGATCATCGTAGACCAGAGGTGTTATTATCTGATCAAATAAATTTATTTCCAAATGGTCAACAATATTTTTAAAATCAATATCTTGTAAACTTCCATTTACAGCATTTTTCGGATCAGAAATGTCTAGTGCTAGTGTTTCCTGCCAATTTGCATATCTGCCAGCTACAGCGCTAGTCTGAGCGCTTAATTTCTATAAAAAACAAAAATCGTTCAAATTTATAATGCATTTGTTTATGAAATGTCAAAAGAAATTAAATAAAGATTAAATAAAAAACCAAAAAATTTATACTTGAAAAGAAGCTTCTGCAATCACTTGTGATGTTCCACTTGAGATGCGCTCAGGCAGATTAGTAGCCGATTGTATATTAATTATTAATTTGTAGGAATTTCGACAGTTTTGCTAAAACATTTTGAGGATTCAAAAAAAAAATGTTGATGTCTAGTGTTTACCTGATTACGAATTGCAGAGGTCAATCTCATGGGTTTAAGTTTGCGTGACAAATCAGGTGGTGCAAACAGTGAGCCAAAAGTTCGAAACAAAGTGGGAAGTGACTCTTCATGTACAATCTCCGAATATGTTTTTAAACGCTGTTCCAAAGCGCAGTTTTCAAATAAGTGACGCCTAAAAATTTATCTTGGCTTGACCCAGATCATAACGAAGCACAGTTAACGCTTTTTTTGTTTGCATTTACCCTCAGCAAACAGAAAAGGAATAAAAAACAAGGTGTAATAATGAATGTATAGATTATGTAAGATATTATCAACAAAAAATCAAAAAATTAAAACCGTAATAGAACAGCATAAGCGTGGCCGATTCGTCTATACGTGTCGAGACTCAGCTCACTACTGCCTCCGGAAATTAGTGGAGCTGCGCCACCAGAAAACATTGTTCCAAAATCATCAGCAAAAAAGTCCGAGCCTGAAGCACCGCTTCCAACCATTCCGGACCCGCCACGCAAGGATGCTGAATATTGACGAACAAAAGACGCCGGTTGTGCGTTTTGTTGGTTTTGTCCAAAAGTTTTGTCAAATTCCAATTGAAATTCTTCTTTGCTGACTAAACATACACTATCTGGAATCAGCGAGATCGATTTGTCCAAACGTTCTTTTGCAATTTTTTGATTTTTCATAGATGAAAGCTGATGATTGCGATCCTAAAGAATTATTACTTTATGGCTGTGGTGCTAATTTAATATTGTAAGGGGAGTTTACAGAAGTATTTCAAGCACAGAAGTTGCGTTTGGCGTTGCGCTTTAATAATTACAGTCAGGACGAATCCCGTAGTGAGTATAACTGTTTGGTATAGGCTTCACACGACAAATAACTAACCTTGTTTCCACTTTCTTGAGTATGATCTTGCCATTTTACTTTGCAAAAGAGTTTGCCATGAATAAATTGCCCTTTCGCTTCCTCTCTACCACTGCCCATACTGCCTTTATAACTACAATGTACAAATTTACGTGATTTTGACTTTTTCACTCAAAATTAACCTTTGTTTTATTAAATCCGACGCAAAGTCCATGCCCCATAATGATATGTTTTGTTTGGCACCTGTTATTGAAGGACGATCTACTTTTTCTAAAGAAGATTGCTTAGCTAAATTGCTTGATGTTCCATCTTTGCTTTCCTCCAAATTGTTTGTATTGGTTGCGTTTATAATTTCTTCGTTGTTTGAAGACTCGTCGTCAGAAGAAACGGGCAAGAAAATTTGAGTCACTTCATACCATTTTGATGAAATATCACCAAACCGTTCCTGCACTTTCAGACAAATGTGATTCGGCTGTTCCAAAACGTGAAGATGAAATATACGTGCAAAGTTTGAACTAAATCCACCACCCGCGTCCACTTGCAGCGGCGCCTCTGTCGTTGTGCAAGCGAGAATATTGTTGTAATAAATGGACACCTAAAAACACAAATAGAGTGAATATTTAGGGCTAGCTGTATAACCATACCTTAATTTGACATTTTTTTACGGCTTCTAATCTTTCTATTTCCGTTTGCGATGGAGTATTAACGTCAGAGTTTACAATCTCTTTTAATGTAAAGGAGGGAAATTTGAATATTTCTTTAAACTCTTCCGGCATATTCTCATAATCATTTATCCTAAACAAATCATAAAATTATTTAATCCGTTTTTTTATTGCATTAACATTAATCAATGCATTGTTTCAACAATTTAGAGCATAAATTGAGCCATAAAGATCTGAATGTATTTTACAAAAGTTCTCCATTAAAAACCATTTACTTATATGTATGTTGAATAATAATTTAGCCCATTTGGCGGTTATTATTGATTACTCCTTTTTTATATTTAATTTTCCGACATAAAATTTTTTAAACAATTACTGCAAAGTTTGCTGTTTTTGTTGCAAAACCAAGTTTGTAGTTGAAAATTTGTTAGAATTCCTGATTTCGCCAAGGTGTCGCCAACAGTCTTCTAACAATCGGCCAATTTTAAATAAATCTTGTTTTTGCGCTTCAATTGCCTCAATAATGGAAAACAACTGAGATTTAAGTCCGTTTGAGCTAAATAAAAATTTATACATTGAGGCTTGTTATCTATACTTTTTGTTGTGTTTTTTTTGGCTTCTATCTTTTCTAACCTCTGAATAATTTCTTTCATTCATTAAGCCTTTGTCCGGTTGGTTTGACCTCAGCGGGGAATATCAAAGTGTAGACAGATTGAAAGACAGATTTTTCTCAATACAGTAAGTCGCTGCTTTACAAATATATTTTTATAAATTTTTAGAAAAATAAAAAGTGTACGGTAACTAATGAAAATTTTTTTTACAGAAATGACATTATAAATAAGGCCGACTGAAAACTATTTTTATTAATTTTCTAAATTTTACTACATTAAATTGCTTCAAAGCTCAAACAATAGTTTTCCACTTTCACATTTGGTCAAATTACAAAATAAAATTACTTTTTAATTGCTTCAACCGTTTTCCCCAGATATTCAGCCTCGTCATTTTGCTTTAGGGCCAAATATTTTTGAATGTTTTCCAATAAGCTGTCGGCGACAATATAGTATTCCTCAAATAATGTTCTCAGGCGTCTTGCTGCCTCGTCTTCGCGGGAAAACAACCAATGATGTTTAAACTCAATCCGGTTTAAATCAATTTCCAAATTTGCAAATTGTAGGCGTTGGTTATATCTACTGCGTTCCATAACATTTTTCAACTCTTCAGCGTTTCGAAATTCCAAAAAAAGGTATTTGTTTTCGTCTTCATCGCTACGATCAACCTGTAATCGACATTTCTTTAGCAATAGCGTTATTGCCTTGAGACACATTTACCCAAACGGGTTTAAAAAATCATTAATTAAATATTTGTTTGATTTGTAGCAAATAAATAATCAATTTAAAATAAAAACGATGTCACTTACTTTTTGTATACAGTTAGTTACAATATTTTGCGATCCCAACACATTTCGTTTTGAGTTTGTTAGGAAAGTATCTCCAACACGCTGTATCAATGTTGCAAAGTTTCGATGCGCACAAGCAGCAAAGAGCTGAGGCTCAATTCTAAAAAGCACTTACGCTTTAATTTATAAGATTTATACACATGACAACCCTTGATTGTCCCAGGACAATTTTCCTAAACAGATAAGCAAATAGGGATATCCGTGCAAAAGAATTATAAAATGAAAGTTAATGCGATGGTATATGTTATTACATATTTTTTAATAATAAAGTTGTACGTGTTTTGTTTTAAAAAGTTCATTTTATTGCAATCATTTTTATTGTAAAATTTTGCTCTTTTTGCTCCTATCGTCCGTGCGTTTTTTCATTTGCACATTTTTGTCCGCGTCTATTGCTCGTCGTAAAATCCGATATAACTAACCTGTATAACGGATCGTCATAAGTCGATAAAGAGTCGGGCAATATTTCATGTGGAAGCCCTATCGCTTGATTTTTTGTATACGTTGTTAACTGTTCAGCAAATCTTTGCAAATAATTTTTAGTTTTAAATTTGGGCTTTGCGTGCACAACATCAACAAATATTTTTTCATCGTTACCCAAAATGGGATTAGATGTCATCGGCAGTATTTCAGCACCGTTATTTACTGATGTTGTCGGCTTAAAACGAATGCGCATATTATCCGCGCTGTAATTTTGTCGATGCAAATTGGAATGCCAAGGCGCGTAAACGCTTTCTAATTCATTGTGTCCATAAAAGAATATGCGTTGAGCATGCTCTGAAGGCATAATGGAATGTTTACGTCGTGTGTATTTAGACCCTAACTAAAAAATGTGAAATATTAATAATTAACTGTGAGTCCATATACTAATGTCAACTACTACATTATAGGCAACCAGGACTGTACACGACTGGTTTTTTAAACCAGAATTAAGTTTTTTAAATAAAATCGAGGAAAACATTTAAAGAAATGACTTACTGCTGGTCCAATCCATTGTTTTATGAAAGACCAGTAGGTCTTTTTTTTTATTTTCACTGCAAAAACCAGTCATGGTCTTTGTTTTCTGTACAAAAAAGTAATTTTTTTTCTTTCTTTTGTTTTTGTCAAACTTACAGGGAGGGCATTATAAACGCCCCGAACTTGTTTTGTAACTTTTTTATTTCTTAACCAAAAAAAAATTGTTTGGTCTAAATTTTATTGTTATATGTCACTTAAAAAAGGTGGAAATTCTTATTAATCTATTATGTGTGTTTTAGTTGATATTATGCATTTCACGCCCCAAGAGAGATAAATTTTGGTCTAAAAGACCAGTCGTGCACAGCCTTGTAGTTAACTAAAACTTGTGGTTATACAATTCTTTATTTTAATTACGAATTCCTGTATTTTACTTATATGACTTACTTTTATGCTATCTTCAATTTGTTTGTCTAAAGCCAGTTGATCATCCATTGTCTCTTGAAAACTTTGTGACGATGTAATTAGTGATTGACTAAAATTTTGTTGGCACTGCAGGGAATTTCCTCTAGAAAGACGTTTTGCCAGTTGCGCCGAGCCGCGCTTCTTTTCAACCATATGTTTGGCCTGTTGGCGGATTCGTTGTCGGAATTGTGCAGCCTTGTCATTTAACCGACGAGCTTTCAGCGAAGACGTCTGGGATGATGAATCGTCAAAACTGCAATTGTTTAAGGTTAAAATAATTTAATTCAGTATTATCAATCAAAATCTGCAAATAATGTAAACAACTTTTTATTTTCTTCATCTTCAGCATTCATAAAAGATGGTGAGTGTCGTAAATTTGAAGAGATAATTGTGTCCTTTGACGCCGAGCCATTGTCAGCAGGATCGGGTGGCGGTAACTCCGTTGTCCATCCCATTTTTGGACTTCCTTTAGAAACAGATTGGGCGTCTGGGCCCTTGGGAAATGGTCTTGACAAAGAGCCTCGCTTGCCCTTTGGTTTGTCATCGTCACTGACATATGTAGATTTAATTTCTTCAATGCCGTCTAGCATACTTAATATATTTAGATTTTGTAATATTCGTCAATAAATGGTCAAATTTATAAAGAGTATCCATGACTACCATTACATTTTTGAAATTACAAAATAAAATTGGTTTTAAACTTACAAGGTTTAAAAAATTTTTAGTTTATAAAGTCTCCATATTAGTGCTGTGTAAGTGATACTCAGATCTATAAGAATGGGGCATCGAAAAAATTAAATTGCTGATTCTACGGAATTACATAGATCCAAATTGATATCTCGTTAACAAATTTTAAATAAACGCAATCTTGAACACACAAATGTTTGGCATAATGTCTTACATTTTTTCAAAATTTATTTTCTAAAAATTTGTTGCATCTAATTTCACAAAATTTTTTTGGCTTTAGAAATTGATCGCAAATTGATCGTATAATGACAGTTTTACACGTGTCCATTATAGTATTTTCATTTTGTTTTTCATTTTGCAGAATTTTTCTGAACTCACACATCTTGCAACGATTGTTTGCTGTTAAAAATTTCCAAATTTTTTCGAAAGTTTTTTGCTTGATAATGCTTTCCAATCAGGACAACGTTCATTGTACTTATAACAGAAAGAAATTTTTGAACATACTATATTGTACCCAACTCTACACGTACATTTAACTCTTACTTAACTTATGACGTTTTTTATAACGTTAAATATTAAATAATGTTTTTCATCTAAATTTATGCTTACATCGACCATTGTTAATTTTTTAAATTTGCATAATTAAAATTGTTTGATTATACGTTACATCAACTTTTTTACGCTTTCGGATTGGTGAAATTTGTCATTAGGTCTCAAGCAATGCCACCTTATGAAATCACTTTGTTTACGCGTCCGCTGGCAAAGGTTTTTTTTATTTTTTTATATTTGAATTGTGTTTATTTTTATTTTAGACTGATTTGGTTAATGTGTTACATAGATGTGTTTCAATGTTTTTTGATCAGGGCGCTGTGGTGACGAGTCTGCACAGCTTAGGTCATCGAGATTTGCCAATGCGTGGCGTGGTTAAACAAACAAAAGACCACGTGTTTGCCACTAAGTATAATTTTTGAGATTTTATTATTAAAAAACTTCCTCATTTAATTTCTTTAAGCTCTTTGCTTGTCAACTGTCACATGTCGATTAATTCCTGGAATAATGCTAAGAAAGTGCTTTTGAACGACCAAGACATTGTATGATTATATTTTTAAAGTCAATCTTTTGGAGCCTACTCATTTGCATTGTTAATTTTAGATGAAATTTGGCGTCATTAATTGCAATATAAAAGACGAGCTGCCGAAATACTGCAACTTAGAGACGAGTTTGAAGCCGCCGGCCTACCGAAAATCTGTAGAAGACTTACGCCTCAAACAAAAACTTGGACATTTCGCACGTCAGCGAATTTTCAAGCGGACTGAAAAAGAGTGGAGAACCATTCCCAAATCCTACACAATCGCTCCGCCGCGTTTCTAGGTCATAAAGCCTTTTAAGTATATTTTATTTCAATCAACTTTTTGTTATTTTGTGTGAAAGGGCTTCCTTTTACATTTGTTGTTCTTTTGTTTAGGCTAGAATTTATACAAAAAAGACGAAAAAATAAAAATGTATATTTGGATAGAACAACTCAAGCCGGTTCGGATTGTATAATTTTTATCGAAAAAAACTTCTATGAAAGGTGCTACGGTTCTTTTAATAATGGCAACACTGGGTGTTTTTTTGAGGATTACTCATTTTCAACACGTTATAACTTTTTTCATTTTTATGATATAAAAATGATTGTTCTGTTATTTAATAGAGAATTATATGGGAATTTCAACGGTAACAATATTTGTACCAAATGTTTCTGATATCATGCTCAAAAATTTCAAAATAGCTGAACTCAATAACTCTTCTTACCATATCTTCCAGAATAATCATGGGCTAAAATATCAAGTTTGGAGAGCTATACACTCAATAGGTAAAAGTTTAAACATTTATACGAATGTGTTTATCTGGGTCTCTCTAATGTAAATCTATACACTTAAAATCCAAATACTTTGCCACTTAAACCATGAACACCCTCACTCATGTCTTAAAATTTTTGTCAAATTTTTTTTTGGGAGATGAAAAATTGCATAAATGTAAGTTTCTGAAATTGTTATTCGACGTTCCTAAGAAAGTTTTTAATTCTCTTTCAGATAAAGTCACAAAAATAGATAAAATATATATACTTGCTCAAAATTATTAGGTATTCGTAGAACGGAAATTCGAAGAAATTAGTGATTAATGCTGCATTAAAGATAATTTGATGGGGCGCGACTCCATTAAGCGAGTAGGCATTCCTTGATGGGTGCAGAATTTAAGGTTTTTTTAATACTCTAAACATAGTTCCTCTTTATTGTGTAGTTTTGAAACACCGTGGTATAATATTTATTAAAATATAATAAGAAACCATCAATTATATTTTTCCACTGTTTTCTGACTCTTTCGACGGGGATTTATTGCGCACGAACACCTAAAACAATTCTTAATACGTAAAGCAAAAAAAAAATTAAACATTTAAAAAGACTTTTTGCGGGTTGACTACATGTCGCTGTTGCAAGTACGAATGGTATTGGAATGAAATGGTAATGAAAGCCAAATTTAAAATGAAAATTAAGAGAAATGACGTTGAAATGTAAACAAATAAGAGTTCATCTTGGTTTCTTTCATCCAATTTTTTTGGATTGATTTTTAAACAAGCGTATATTGATGCTATAACTGAGTATTATTTGGATTGCTGTTTGCGTCAAATTAGCTTTATTAGATTCAAACCTACCAAATGCGGAGCCGTTGAATAATACGCCGATAAGCAGTGTGACAATGTTGGGCACAACCAACACGGGGCGATAAAACCGGAAGGAAAGAAATAGCCCAAGAATTGTAAAAATCCAAACGATCGCAAAGGCAATGTACCAAGCCATCGTTATCTCAATCCAAGTATTTATTTGTCTGTTCACTGGTGGCAATTCGGTTGCAATAGTCTTAATTATTTTTATAAGTCAGTTTACATACATTTTTTTAATTGTGCAACTTTAAAGAATTTATGCTCAAAAATCATATTTTAGATTTCTTTTTAAATATAAAACTATTTAACCGATCATAAAATGATCAGTAGCGTTAAAAATTTATTTGTTTAAAACCGTGTGAAATGAAGTAGACCCATTTTTCGGAGTTGATTTCCTTTTAAAGCAATAAACTCATTTCTAATTAAATTGCTTTAAAAATATTTTTTATGATAGAATTGAATTCCTACGGTTCAATTAGAAAAAGCTATTTTGAATGAAATTTTGTTGTAAATTTTCAAATCATTTGCATACGTTCACGTACGCATTTGTTTTTCTTGTTGCTCAATATGTTTATTATAAAGTTTTTTATTTTTCTAAAGTAGAATTTTGGCAAAAGTTTAATACTGCTTAGGGTAACGTAAGATCATCCTGTAACATGCATTTTACTTTGATTTCTAATGGCATTCATATTTCCTTTTTTTTTTAATTTTAAAGTTCATATAAAAATTACTCTTTCCTTGACTTCTGCCATTGCATATACGGTTCCTTGTAGCGCAGTATATAGTCCGTTGCCTTGTTGGCCTGCCTGAAAGCCAGTACCTTGTTGCATTCCGTGATAGCCGGATTCAGGACCTTGTGGGACGCCTTGAAAGCCTTGGCTTGGAGCTAGGTTTTGTGGACTTCCTTGGAAAGCATGACCCGATTCTTGTGGCGCCGTATGTAGTAGTGCCGTAGTCGTAAACAGCTGTGGAGTTGTTGACTCGAAAATAATATTTTCGATTTTCCAAAATTTTTCACGTGAAGTCAAGAGTATGGCGCTTGAAAGGCCAATCACACTGCACAATAACTAATAAATATTGTTAGAATAAGCTTGATGCTTAAAGCATGTCATCGTTTTTTTTGTATGTACGACACCAAAATTAAAATTTTTTTATTAAAAATCTTTAAATCCAAAACAAAAATTTACTTCGTTTTTATAGCGATTTCGTAACGTACATACCAGGGGTGTGTTTCATTACACTAAAATGAAATACAAAACAGTACGAAACGAAACAAGTCTTCCAATTTGTTTCGTACGAAACGATACGAAATTATTTTTCTTCATAAATGCGAAACAACGATAAAAGTTCAAAAATTTTACATTATACAAAATACGAAAAAAAACGATAGAAAATACGCTGATGTAAATAAAGACCAATTTTTGGTAACTGAAAATTTTTTTATATTGTTTTTTTTTTAGCTTAGAACATCTGTAAATGAAGTCCAAAATTGTAATTTAAAAAATTTTTCATTTTATTGTTTTTTTTTGTGAAAAGATGGGTTAACAAGTCTCATGCTAAATTAATAACTGTCATGGTAATTTACACTGCATAGAAAAGGCCTGTTTTTAGCATATTAAGTAAAAAATGGCATAAAAAAGTAAATTTATGATTATGTAGGCTTCTGTCATGGTTAATTACTTGGAAAATGTGCCCAACTGAGCTAATTGATTTAAATTCGTTAGCAATAGCTGTTATTTGCTAATTTCTATCTGTAATCCCCATTGTCGGCATGATTTCTATTACAACTGTTTCCCATGCATTTTTGATTAAATTCAATGATTAAGGGCATACGCTTCACCCAATAATTTAAAAAGAGACTTTTTGAACCGGCTTATTAAATCGCTCAAACGTTGGTTTAAAGTCTAACATGTTACAAGAGAAATAGATTTGTTTTACTCATGATAAGGTACGCCGGCTCAGCAAAAAAATGCATGAACCCTCAACAAAGCACACATTTAAATTAGAGGGAAATAACATGAATATGGATCAGGCGCAATTAATATCCTCTATTTATCATGATATTATACTTTTCATTTAAATTTTATTATAATATACAAACCCGTGGGATGGATTTGACATATTTTACAAGCTCTAATTGTTTTTGTCGAAAATCGAATAAGGGGGATATCATCAAATTCGTAAAAAGAAAATCAACGAATACCTTATTACGATAAATAAGCTGAAAATTGATTAATTTTAAAGCGGATTAATAGAACGGATTATCGCTCAAGGAAATCAACAGGGTGGCCAATTAAACGTAATGTTTAAGATCGTAAATACTTGAGCCTTGAAGATTTTTAGTTTAAAGGGAAAATATGCCGAAAACTAGAATGACCGAACCGGCCAATTTTTTTGGGCAAATACTGTATTTTTTTAAATAGAAACCCCTTTTATTAGAAGCCCCTCCCAATAGAAGCCCCCTCCCCTTTCCGACTAATTAAAAAATTAAAATTGATCTCCATTGAAAGACCCTCCTAAAAGAATTTTCCCCACTATTTTCGAACGATTAAACATTCCTGAGTTCTAAAATTTAAAAATACAAAACAAAACACAAAAATTTTCCAAAAAAACACAAAACGATACAATACAAAACGAAACACATCTCTGGTACATACATAAATATCAAAAATTCAAAAGAGCCTTTAAAAACTAATTTGTATGTTTGAATACATAATCAAGATTAAGTGTATTTCAAAATTCATATTCGTAAAAAAGTGCAAAAATTTTTTAAATTTTCTCAATATTTCTTATATTTTTAAAATTATAATAAATGCAAACATTTTATTGTACTCAGTTCACAGCTAATATATTTACATTACCTACATATATTCCAAACAAACTTCAAGAAAATGTGTCTTACTTGTAGCACCGCGTTGATCTCCGCTCCCGCAAAAGGCGAAAAACAACATATTTTAACGTCCGAAGTCATTAACGCGAGGCAAAAATATTGAAGTATATAACTAATTAACCAAAATGGTCAAGGAATTTTGTTGTTAAAAATTGTGAAGCGCCCAATTTTAACAAATTAAATTTGATGAAACTAAGACATCAACAACAAGAACTCGCTTAACCATTGTTTCCATGATCATTTTTTGAAACAATGAATAACAAACAAATTTCTTTAAAAGTATGTTTTCGCTTTTTCAATTGTGGTCGTCCAGTTAGTCATTTAATATGCTTACATATAATTTCGTATAGCCAACTTAAACAATACCAAATCTGAACAGAATTTTTTCTTTTGTTTAAAAACAAACTATTTATTAGTCATTATTAAATCCCTGCAAATGGGCAACTTCTTAGCAACAAGTTTATGCTTCATTTATAAACGATGATGTGACATAATTAAAGTTATTAAAATCTTTATTTTTAGCGTAGTACTGCAATAATTTATACAAACATTGTTCATTAAAAAAAAGAAAATTTACAACAAAATTCGAATAAAATTTACCAACTCTTTTTTTGCCTTGCATTTAAAGGGTCTAATCATAAGTTTTTTTCTTTCAATAACAATTTAAAAAGCCTTGTTAGTTGAACTCGAAAGAGCGATAAACCCGCAATTTGACAAAGGAAAAAGATGCATGTAGGCACAAAAATGGAAGAACAAATAAACACAACTTTGATCACAGACAGATTATTGAGAATTATGCTTCAAAATTAGGCAAACAACTATGAAATAAGAAAATGGAATTCATTTTTCTATTTAATATATACTTTTTAGCGAGGCAATGAAAATGATTCTTTGTAAAAGACAGAAAAACCATACAATAATAAAGAAATTATTGCAGCTTTTATAAACTTCACTCCCTCTTGCATTCAATACTTGTTCCCAATGGACGTCGAGTTGATTAAAAGTTTTACAAAAATGAAAAAATTCCATAATCTACGACAAATCCATGGAGTCGGAATTGAAATTAGAGAAAGCGCTACTCAAAAAAATTAAAAAATATTTTCAAACAATAGTTTATTCACAAAAATTATTGCGTTATGTGAGGGCAAATAATAATCCTATTGTCAACATGATGTTGTTTTCATTGGCGCACTAACTTCGTTGTCCACAGCCTTGGTGGCTGCCGTCGGCAATTCACAATCATTGTCGCTGGCGTCCGCAAAATCAATGCTTGTCTCCATGTGACAGTTGGCCAACGACTTTGACTTATTTATCGGTTTACTTGCCCACAACGAATTATGATTCGGAAGCTCCTCGAAAGCGTTGTGCAAAGACTAAAAAATTTTGACGATAAATATCTGTTAATCAATAAAAATGTTTTTCCAAACACATTGATTTTACATATGACAACATAGAAACCATAATAAATGTAAAAAAATTTTTTTTTAAATGTTATCGTTTCAAACAGATTAAGTTGTTTTAACGATGTTTTCATCTAAAAAAGCTTCCATTTTAAAAGGAAAATTCTAAAATATGTGCAAAAAAATCCTGTGCAACTTGCACCACTCTTGTGCTAGACTTTATACTTTTGAATTTAAAGTTTCAAAAAATTTATCTTTATTTTAACACTGTCATACTTCTTAGAAAATAAAAGTTTGCCGAATCAACCCCCGAAAATTTCAAAACAACCGTACTTTATCATCGGCAATATGGTTTAAATCAAAATTTTCGGAGCTGGTAAACGTCAACAAGGTTTTTCGCAGTTTGTCATTTTCGCTAACCAATTGTTCAATGTGCCGCCTTTGTTGTTCAATTAAACCCTAAATTTACGTAAAAAAATAATAAAAAAAACTATTTAAATAGTAATTAAAGAAATAAAACGTACATTACTATCATTGCAAGCATTGTAATTTAGGATGCAGTTTTTTGGTTCGGCCAGCGGCGCCGTAGAAGACCTCGGGCGTTGATGTTCCTCCGCAATTAGAGCGGTCAAAATACGTTGCGAGCTTTGAATATTTTGAGCAACAGGCACTTTAGCATCTTCGATCATCTCGTCCCGAATTCCGTCCATTATACAAACTTCACCGTTTAGTGACGATAAAAAGTCGCCATTTGATGCGACTGGTTGTCGAAGGACGATTCGCGCCGGCGCAGGCAACACAAGTGCCGCCGTTGTTCGTGGCACAAACCGCGTAGGTGCGGGTTGCAACGCTGCTGACGTCGACGATAAAGCGCTGGACATTGAGCGTAATGCGCGGGGGTTTGTGCGTGGAGGTGTGAGATTGCCTACCGTGCCAGTTAGATTCAAGTTGGTACGATTCAAAGTTAATAAGTCGCCGCCGCCGGAGCTTGTGGATGAAAGTGTTCCGCAACCACTTCCGCCGCCGCCACTCAATGCACCCGTCCGACAATACGACGAAGTTAACGAGGAGGATGGCGATGAAATTGAAGCTTTTGTGTATCCGGACGACGAAGCATTATCATCATGGTATGCGGAATCAGAATTGTCGGCAACTAAAAGCATCATTTCTTGCGGAGAGAATGTGGAAGATGTAGGTAGAAGGTCAGCGTTCTCTCCGCCTGATTTCGTTGTGTAATAATCGCCGTACGAATGGCACATGGGATTTTCAACCTGCAGAGCACTAGACATTGACGTTGTCGTTTGTGGAGCCTTGTTCTCTCTTATAGATAATCGAGACAAGTTGTCAGTCGGACTATTCGAGGACGAGCCGCACGAGGAATGACTACAATATGAGATGTTTAAGCTTAGTCTAAACAACGATAATATCTAAATTACCTGCTGTGATTTTGGCTTTGATAGCCGGAAGAAGGCAAAGCAGCGCCGGAAATCGAAATACAACCAGTTGGCGGTGCGGAAGTGTTTTGCGTCGACGAAGAGTTATACGTAAAGCTTGCGGCACTTGGCGTCCCATCATTCTTCTCGTGACTGCCAATATTCACGTTAAATTTGCGCTTTGGTTTTCGTGGAGGCGGAGGATTGTTACGATGATGATGGTTGTGATAATTGTTGTACATCGAGGTTTGCAGCTAAAAATATATTGAAATTTAAAAACCATTTAATTGAAAATTATACTATATTTTTAAAGGATTCCTTAAAATACTGCAATGCAAATGCAATGACAAACAACATACTGCCTTTAATTCAACGTCCTCCTCCTCCTCCTCAAAATCACTTTCGCGCTTTGTAATTTGGTAGACGTTTAACGGTCTGGATATGGCCGATGCTGAAGAAAGCCTGACAATAGGATTCACAGGAGTATCATCGTAAATATGGTATTGTTGGATTGGTAAAGTTCGCTGCGCATCCGAAGGGACTATGTAGTTAGCAAAGCCGTTGTCGGTGTTATTTTCGGGCATTAATAAACGATTTTGACGGTTTTGAATAATGGAATCAAATACTTGATCATGTGGATTGTAATAACCGTGTTGTGAAGGCTGCCGCTTGCGTTGATCTGCCTTGGCCACATCACTGGATGAGACGTAGGGAAGCCTTCTCGTCTCGAGGTAATGATTAACGCCAACAGGAAAAGTAGACAGAGAATTGGTAGTCGGAAATTGCAACGCCGATGTTGACGGCGGGTTATAATAATCGTGGTTAACATTGTTGGCAGAATTGGAAATCATGAAACCAGACTTTCCATTACCACCGGAATTTAAAAATTGGTTTGGATTTCCATTGCTTCGACCCGCCTGATGTTGGCCGCGATTCAGGCGTTGTTGTTGGGCAAGAACGCCAGTTTGCCGAACAGCTAATGCCTCGTCATTCAAGAGGGCAGATGAAAGCACGTAATCATCGTTCGTTTGTAAATGTTCGGCAACATTTGGTATTGAACGTGCTTGTAAATGAGAGTTCCTAGACGAATATTGCTTTGCGTTTGCCGAATCGTTGCTAAAAATTTTGTTTCGTGAAATTTTTGAACTTTTATCGTTTTGTTTCGCAAAAAATATTAAATAAATCATTAACTCCGTTTGGTTAACAAAGTAGTCGTTAATCTAACACAAAATGAACAAAAAAGTCAAGCTTATCAAAATTGAGTTGCCCACAAATAAGCAGTATTTGAACAAAGACAACTAAAAAAAATTTTGAAAAAATTACAGATAAACTACATTTAAAAAACTAACTTTGTACTGAAATTAACGCCTAAAACGTTGTTTTCATAATCCGAAGGCGGATTGTGTGTTGCATTTGCATTTGTGCTTCCGCTAGTCTGGAAACTGCTTTGATTAGTCAAAGAAGCCAAGCCTCCCGAGTCGAATGAAGAATTGGAGGACGACGGAGAAGATGAGGAAGCCGGCGATGTTTCACCTCTAGCCTGATTGTAGAATCCTTGCACCCGCTGAGTAGAAATTTCAACAATAATCGACCAAAGAGACGAAAGCTTTTCATTTATTTGTTTTGCCTTGTCTTGAAGCTGAAAAATTTAAAAGAAAAGTTTAAAGAAAAAATGACTAAAGAGAAAAAAAGGAAAATCCAATTATAAAAAAAAGAAAAAACCTGTGAGTTCCACGACTCTTGAAGATAAAAATGAAGGAGAGAAAGCTCTTTTCCAAAATCAATTTCAGCGTCAACATCCGCGTCCGATGAGGCAGAATTCGATGTGCCATTTGAATCAGTACGAGAAATTTTCATCAAAAATTCATTCATGCCATTCCATTCGCGCTCAACGAAGTCGTTCATAAATTCCATATAGCTTTCTTTGCCGCCAAACTTTGTGAAATTTGCCAAAGTCTGTAAGGTTTTTGCTATCAACGTTAGAGTTCGCGCAGCAGGCACACTCGGATATTCAGAAACCAAGTTAAAAAGTGATGGCGATAAGATTGCAGGACATAAAAAGCGAAGGAAAATCGAAGAAGAAATTAGATTGTTGGCCAGATCGGCGCGCCCATTGCGCTCTAAGCGTGCGCGTATTTCGCGGAAAACTTCGCGCAACTGAACAGGCAATATGACGTAACTATCTAATATTCGGCCCCACGCCGTCTCGGCGTTTAACATTAAGTTATGTTGATTGCGCTCCAGCTGCGCGGCAAAAGCGCTAGCACTCCGGTGATTTCCGTTTTCAAGTTTGAGGGGGTCGACCTCACAATTATCGGTGGAATTCAACACATTCTTCACAAAAGAGCCAAGCGTCGCCTAAAAACGAAATGATTACATTCAGCTCAAAAAAAAAATTGGCAAATGCTAAAAAGCCCACTTGAAGGTAATCTGCAGCGACTAGCTTCATGTAAGCCTCCATTGCTTTTGTCGCCAAAGAATTGCCGCGGAACATTAGATGGTCGTTTTCTGCAAAAAAAAAGCTTAACTCCAAAAACTAAATATTTTAAAATTATAAATACCAAGTGTATTCACTTCCGACATAATCAAATCGCATAAAAAGTTTTTGGCCAGGCGTTTTTTGTGTAGTATGCGCACTAGACTAGTCGCCAAATCTTCCTAAAATTTGCAGGTTATAAATTATTTAATAGTTGAATTATTCGCAGGTTAATTACATTAATTTCAATAACCTGTTAAATATTAAATTCAAAACAAAATTGATACCTTTGCTTTGACACCAAGTATTGGCTCCAAGACCAAACACAGTGGTAAATAATTTTGCTGAGTAAATTCCAACAATCGAGTATAGCATTTGAGCGGCAAAATTTCGACAGTTTGAAAACGTGCTTTGACGCGAATTGCCGGCACTTCAGCCCCGTTCTTGGAACCGTTAGATTTTGATGACGAGTTAGCGGATGCTTGCGCGCTGCCAAACGGCAGGCGCTCAGAACCAGGCGTAATTGTGTACCTACAAATTACGAAATTAATATAAGCAAAACAAACATCCACAAAGATGTTAAAAATTTAAAAAAACCGACCGATAATAAACACCAAAAAGTGACGGAATCTTAACAAAATTTTGGTCTTGTTTCAACAATTTTTTCATAAAAACTTTTCCAAATTTTCTATCAGTTTGATTTAGCGAGTTATGGCTGGCCGTTTTCCATCTATCCTCATTTGCTCTTAATTTACATTTTTTGGGCGCAATAATCTCGTTAGCGGTAACACAATTAGTTGAAATTTTTGGCCAAATAGAATAATGATGATTATTTTTCGGAGGAGTGTCGTCGACCAATTTGGCGTTAGCTGCCATCAAACCAACATCTTTCTGTGATTTCAATAACAAATTCAAATGACCAGGACAACAAACGCCCGCTGGAATGCTAACATACACTGGGCGTTTGGCAGCAAAAGAAAAATTTTCGTGATGAGTTTGAACCATTAGCACTATTTCAAAAAATGAGTAAAAAATACAACTTCGTAACAACAAAAACAGAATATTGAGAAAAACAACTAATTTGAATAAATGTTGAGAAGTAGCGGCAAACAAATGTACAACAACAACAGCAATGTATCTGTATACAGTCATAAAACTGTAACCCAACTACATTTCCAATGATATTACAGCAAAGAATACTAAATCATAAAATAAATTTTGCCGGAAATATAATAATATATAAATTAATTATTTTTTGCGCGCTCCTTTTGATCAAAATTTGCATTGACAAAGAAAAATTTTTTTTAACATTGTTGTTTTACCAACATTTTTTAGACATAAAAATTTAACAAAAAAGGAAAATGAGTTTAAAGATTAATACATGAATAAGCATTTCGCTCAAATTTGCGCAAAACGTTTAAAAAATGGCAAAGTGCATATTTAAAAAATCTATCGTAAATTGCACTGCTAATTTCATGTTGTCTAACAAGGATGTAAAAAAAAAATTTTTGTTGAAAAACGAGAGTATTTTGCAGTGCAAACAAATCGTGACAAGACGAAATCAAGTTCAAATAAAAATCAAAAAATTTTCGACTACTATCAACTATCGACTACAGATTTTGTGTTAATAAGTCTCAAACATGAAAGAATTTTTATGTGCTTTAAGCCTAAAATAAGCTATTTTGAAGCAGCCAATACTCAGCTAGGACCTATAGTGTAACACTCACGTAATCATGTTCTGGAGTATAAATTTAATTTTGTGACATCCGTGCTAACGCTTGAAAAGAAATAGTATTTTAAAATAACAGGGTTAATTATTCCTATAAAACCCTTAAAAAGTAACAATGATATTGTTTAAACCTTAGCAAAGAAGCATGAAGAAATTAAATAACCGGGTTAATCCTAAAAACGTAATAAACTTAATATAATCATTTGGGTTGGCACAAATTATAACTTTAAAAAACGGTACCCAAAATCAAACATAAAACAGATGTATACCACCAAAAAATTGGAAAAAAGTAACTTTTGATTGCGAAAGAAAACAAACATCAAAGAAAAAATGGGAATCACATATAATAAAGATTTAAAAAAACAAATTTATATTTTCAAAATTGAATATTTTAATCCTCAAAAAGGAGAAAATTTCAATCAAATTGAGATTGATGCCTTTTCACCCATTATTTTTGGCGTGCGCAAAATTTTGTATACAAAAACGTTGAAACTTTTATTGCTGATTTTTCCCCTCTTCCGTCACTTGTGTTTATTATATATAGGGGATTAATCGAAGTTTTAATTCCCTGTAATCATTTAAGTATTGCGTAAAAATTAAAAAAAAGAATACTCACCATCTTTCAACGGGATGCCTGGCGATGAGCTGATTGATTTTAATCTGAACGTAGCCGACTAGTGTTGACCGATCTTTTTTCTTTTTGGGGTCAGCCTCGCGGTATAGATTAATGCAAATATCGTCGAATTTTGGAATGCAACTAAAAACAGACATAAAGTTATTCAAATCATTTTTCAGAGCTCAACGCGTAGTTCAGTTAAAATAATAAATTTAAAAAAAACATACGTAAATTCAAAGAATTCGCCCCAAAAACAAATGTCGGCACGTGGCTTCGACGAAGTACGAGCATAAAGACTCTTGTCCAAACACAATTCGCAAAAATATCGTCGCTTGGGCGCCATTCCCTTGGCCTCCAGTATCCAAATGCTTAAAGCATTTTCTGTTCGCCTCACTTTGTTACGGTCAGGGTTCATTTCGCAACGTAGACTAAAAGTAAATTATTAAAAAAAATTAAACTATAAAACTTGAAACAAAAGATATTGTTTAACCAAAGAACTTGTATACAAAAAAGGCAATGTAACTATCTTACAAAAATATTTTACAAAAATAAATTTACTTTGAGAAATTTTACTACAAAACAATAATTCAACAATGAATAAAAAAGATTTTTGCTTTCTCTCCATTGTACACAAAAATTAATGGCATTGCGACTTTGCGCATACCAAAAGAAACAAAATGAAAAAAAGTGAATGACAAAGTGCCGCCAATGTGTATGTGTGTACCGAATTAATTTGCCTTACAATTTTCCCAAATTATGTTTGATATTGGTTGTTGTGAACTTTTGCGTGACCAAAAAAAAGTTATTTTAGGCAAATTTTTTTATAAAAGCAACAAAAAACGAAATTTTGTGTTTCTAATTGATTGATTTATTAGAAAAAATCTCATCATTGTTCCAATTTGGAAACAAAAAAAAACAATTAATATTAATTATAATAATATTTTCGTCTATTATTTTTTTTTGCTAATCTCAAATACTCGTTCTTGAGCCTTTCCTTTTTATACTTCATTTTTCTCTTTTCATTTTTATCGTACTCAATATCGTTGAAGACGCAAAGAACATTCAAATTTATGCTTAAATTCTCAACAGTTTAATTATTACGGATTTTGTTCATTCCATGTCAATATCCCCTTGGGCAAAAAAATTTGAGTATACTAGCTGTTAATCCTAGTAAAAAATGTTTGAATTGCGTGTTCATATTTTTTTCCTTAATTGCGTTTTTAGTTACAAAAGGAAATTTTCGGCTTGTATCCCTCTTTTTAATATCTAAATAACAAAGGAACTGACATTTTGTTTGATTACTGCAATTGTTGAGGTCAGCTTTTCGCTCTTTTTTTGTTTTGCCATTTGCGCACGCACCATTATTTGAACAGCACGAAAGAAACGAACTCTTAAGCGTAATTTCATATCTCCCAAGCTTATAGAATACACCCACATACACACAAAAGTGATTAAGCAATTCCCGTTTGTGGAAGAGAGAATTTGCATTAGAAGTGAAAATATGCGGAAAAAATGAAAAGTTTTAAGTTTGAGGTGGACAGATGGCTGACGAATAGATGAAAATGAATACGAAAGAAGAAAAGTCGCATAAAATTGGCTGTTAAAAGCCATATTTTTGGAAAAGAGATGGAAATCCTTAACCAAGTCTTAAGTAAAAATGCTAGAAATTAATGGCTCTTTTGTACAAATACAAATGTGATGATTGTTTGAAACCAAAAATCGATATTTGAAGTGAAAATTCAAAAGTTAAAAATTTAAATAAAGGCTAAAAGAAATGTATTGTATGAAAATTAGAAATAATTTGCACAAATAACCCTAATCTCTAAAATAAAGGGCAAAAGGATTGCATCAAGCACTAATAGTATCTAAAGACAAGAAATTGGAATCCTATGACTGTTTCAAAATACGTATTGAAGTGGTAGCAATAGAAATAACGCCCACAACCTTCATTCCACCTAACACCAAACATTTTTTTTATTGAAACAGGAAATGGAAAATCAAACAAATGGCCAAACATTTTATAAGCACAAAAACAGGAATCAGTTGAACGCAGCGGGAAAAAAAACGAAAATAAGTCGCACTAAAATTAAACAACACTTTTCCAATTCGACATTAGAAATGAAACAATTTTTTTGAACTGTTGATGCTCAACACATGCAAAGTTGGCAATAATCTCATAAAACGCGCAAAATATTTTTACATAAATGTAAAACGAGTTAAAATATTCAAAATGCATAAAATGTTTTATAAACAAATTATTTAAAATATTTCTAACTTTCACATAAAAAAGCATTATTCTATCAAGATACAAACTAATAGATGATTTAGAATAAATTTGTTTCATTGATATTGTCGTCCTGCAATGTAATACAATACATAGAAAAGAAAAGAGACAATGAACAGTGAAATATACCGAGCAAGTGAACATCACTGGAGAAAAACTGCACAATTATGAGTTCATCCTTGAGTTCGCAGGTAAATAAGAGCAAATTAAAAAGTCTGAAAATAGAAAGAAGGTAAACAAAGGCATTGTAAGCATTAAGACAGGAAATTATTGTCGTAGTGCGCGTTGTTATTAAAAGCTTATACCAATCCTATTTTTTTTGTCTTTTACCAAATTATGGCAAAAAATAATAATAATAACGAAGTTAGGAAATGAACTCTGACTATTTGAAATTGGCTTTTTGCATAAAAAAATCGTCAACAACAATGCTCTAAAAAGATTTTTGTATGCTGTTTAGTGGAGAAACTGGTGTTAAAGAAGTCCAATAAAATAAACGATCGTTTAGTACACAAGGGTTAATACAGCATTTGCCAAAAAAAAAATATATATTATAAGCTAAAAAAGTAAAATATGAAAAAGTAAGAAAATCGCCCTTAAGCTAAAAAGACAACATGCTAAACAAAAAATTGTGAATCAAATTATTGCACATCAAATAAAAAACAACAAAAAGTTGTCGAAAACATATTTTCTAATTTGTAGAAAAAAACGTGAAATCTTAAATTTGTGCAAAAATAATAACAAATTTTGGAAAAACCTCTTTTTAAAACCAAACAATTTTTGGATAAGGAAAACACAATTCACTTTTATTCCACAACGTCAAAAGCGAACGTAAAAAAATAATGATGAAGGATAACGAAGAGAAGAGAAGTTATAGAAAGTGGAAGTGCTAAAGAGGGTGAGAAAAGTCCCTTTCTTTCTCAGCAGAAATTGAGAAATAAACGCGCAAAAGCAGATTGTAAAAAGGTCGTGGAATAATTCAAACTATTTTAGCATCCAGCGGCGCATTTCTTCAAAATATTTTGTGGGCTTTTGAAAGAGACCTCAAGTGACTCGAAAAAAATATAATAAACGCTTTCTTCCAATTTATGAAAAATTATCATTTTAGTTTTTCTACATAATCTAATATATTTTAACGATTTAGATATCCTGCAAAAATACATAAAATAATTGCTAACAAATTTTATAATTTTAGAAACAAATTTTTGTGCACAAAATTCAATTTCGAGCAATTTCACATTGTTGTACTAGTTTCTAAGCTTGCTAATCAATTATTATTTGCTTTTAGATCAAATTGTGCAGTTTAAAAATGCTTGGAAAGACAATGAAAGCCTGATTGACACTCACATAAGAAGCTAATTAAATGATTGAAGGTTTGCAAAGATAATGAACTTGAAGCTTTTTAATCTTAAAATTAAAATAGGACAAAGCTATTAAGTTTGCAACTGAAACAGGACAAAATGAATATTTAAAATACGAAAATTGGCGCCTAAACAAAAACTTGATAACAAACAAAAACTAATAAATAAAAGAGGAAAATATTTAGCAATAAAAGTAATTGTAAAAATTCCGCATCAAAAAAAAAATCTTTCCCAAAAATTGAAAAAAATTTAAATATTTTTTTTGACAAACCACCACTGAATAATCTCCTGTATTCAATTTTGTACATGGGCCAAAGATGACTTTTGTACATAAACACAAAAAAACAAAGCATTATAAATAATAATTTTAACACTATGACTGTTGGAGTTTTAATTTACATATGTAAATATTGCATATTTTTACTCCACTACCATAAAAACTTACTGACAGACTTTCGTTAACATTTTGTGCGTCCAAAAGGGATTTAATGTCATGCAGTCTTTACAACATAAATGTTTGCAAAATATTGTAAATAAATCTTAATTTTCCATTTCGTAATACATAAATTTTCAATAGTTTAATACAAAAAATTTAATTTTGTACAAATTGTATGAAAAAAGGGAAGAGAGTAGCATGGAAAACATTTTGTGTGTGCTTTCGAAAAAATAAGGTGTAAACAAAAAATGCGTTAAAAATGCACAAAAACGCGTTATTTCATTTAGTGCTTTCCACTTTATTACTTCAAAAAATTTTTTGTTTAAAGGTGAATATCAATGTCTCTAAAATATTTCCGCACAATTTTATTTAAATATAGATTGTTTATCACATCAAGCAGCTTTAAAAGAGAATGTTGACCGATGACTTTTATAGATGAGTAATGTAAGACTGGTGAAAAAGAGAAAAAGTAAGACAAACATTTAACTGAGAATTACGTATAGTAAAGACGAAATTCGAAACGAAAATAAAATGGCTAAAATCACAAAAGCAAGGAAAAAAAAAGTTTTTTTTTGGAAAAATGAATATGCAAATGTTTTCGACTAAAAAAATATTTTATTTTAATCAAAAAATGAAAATCAAAAAAAAAGAAGAAAAAACCTAGGTAAACGATATAGGTACATATGAATGTGTCTTTAAACTGAATGTCAATTTTAAGTATACTCTCAATTATACACCAACTTTGTAGCTAATCTTAATATGTACATATATCACAAAATAAACCAAATTTAAGTCAATTCAGGTGTGAAAGGAGTATAAACTGAAAAAAAAGGTTTACAGTTTAAGGGTCTAAAGCTCAGAGACACACGCGTCACGAAATGATCTGAGCTGTAAAATGACAGTTTCCGGAAGAAAAGCTTTTAAAAAAATATTCTTGGGAAACTCTTTACAATAAAATTATTGTATGGTTCACACACAGATTCACTTAAATATTTCCATCCTAACAAAGCAAGTAGGCTTGGGATACATTAAACAAAAAATACAATATATACCAACCAACTAGAATGAACGTAAAATTAAATGAAAAAAAATTGACGAAGAAAAAAAATATGCGTATAAAATACATAAAACCAATTTTTGTGCTTCTTTTTTTTGACATTTTGCGCAATTTTAATTAAAATGAAAAATGGTAGTTTCTTTTTGTATTTACACATTTTGCTTTCTTTTTGACTTTACGCATTTGTGCGCAATTTAATTTGCATTTATGAACAAAATAAATAAATTTCAACCAAAAATGTACAATGATATTTTAGAAGCACTGAAAATTAAGAAAATCATACCGTTCCACCCATCGTGCACAAATTTGTGGTGTTTTACAGGTATAGATGGTGTCCACAATCTTGAAACAATTCGGTACATCGATTACAGAAGAATGAACAACTTGGACATTAATGTTGCCTTTTTTTTTGTCTAAACAAGTAACTGATTGACGTACATGTATACGCAGACTGTTGGGAAACAACGCATAAAATTAAGCAAACAATCAATAGTCATAAGATTTACCCAAATCGTTGGCTTGTCCCACACTGCACGCATTGTTTTCAACAGCAATCGGCGTATCAAGCATATAATCTTGCGTATTGTATGTATGTCCGTTCCCATCACTCACCAACAAGCTGTCGTCTGATCGCGCAGGCCTTAAACGATTTGTCAGCAAGCTGACGCTTTTTGCCTTTTGTAACTTGTCTCGAGCGTTTGGAGCAACGTACGATAGTGGATGACGACGTAAATTATTGGGTGAAGGTGTAAAATGAGGTAGTTGATGACCAGGCTCGTAGTAAAGGCTAACTGGAGCGCCAACGTCCTTAAAGCCCGTTCGGCTGTTTTGTTGCTGATACAAATTTTCGGCAGAACCTTTGAAATTGGGCCTAAAAAAGGATAGAAATATTATTTGGCGTCGAGTATTATTTATAATTTTGAAATTACGCTCTTTGGCCAAAACTTGGTTTTTTGATACACACTAGCTTTATGGTTCAGAAAAACTTATATTAAAACTGCATTTTAATAATTATTTTTTTTGTAATTTGTTAATAGAAAAATGCTAAAACAAAATAAATCAAGCAAAAGCATATAAAAACTTCTCAAACCTTCTGCAGATTTATTTAAGCGATATTCTTAAAATGGCAAAAATAGCACTTAAGCACAAAAAAATATTTTGCCAAGAATTTCGCCAAACTCGCGCAAATTACAAAAACAAAAGCTCATCTCATATTTAATTCAAAATATTTTAGGCAATCAACCTGTAAGACAGTTTAACGCCGTACTGTGAAGAGTCGGCGTTTTTGGAAATGCCCGATGAACAAAAAAGATGCATCACTTCGACTTTTCAAACCGAATTTTTCATATTAAAATTAGAATATTTGTATAATAGTATTATTTAGAGGGGAAAAATACTGATAGAAGAAGTAAACATTGTTTTAAATGAAACCCAAAATAAATGAGGCAATATGAAGTAAGCATGTGGTAAAAAAATTTTGAGAAAAAAAATCTCAATTTTTTATTTGAGAGCAAAAACACATTTTTCTTGTCACAATTTTTTGATTTTCCATTGCAATCTTTTTTTTTCAAAAATTTTGCAGCCAAAAAAAATTGATTTATTTTTTTTGCAAACAAAAAAATAATGTAAAGAAAAAAAAGCAGTTGACCAAGCAATTATGATTGATCTCAATTATTTAAAGCCGTTGGTGGTAAATGATTATTTGTTAGTAAATTATCAATTTTCCTTTTTCTTAAGGCAAATTTTGAGATTTTGCAAAAAATGGTATAATTGAAAAGGTTTTTTGCTCACTTCGGAATGTGTGCGTCAGAATAATAATATTAAAATGTAAACTTTAGAAGAAATTCATAATCTTTTTAACTTTTAAGCTACCTCATAAACACTTTTTTTGACCAATTCAGTTCTCATTCCAATATATGGATAACAAAATTTTTGGAACAAAGAAAAAAACAGGCAATGTAAGTTGCTCTTTTCTAACTATTGGCCTTGTCAATATGATTAATTATTAGCAAAAAAAGAGGGAAGATCCATCTTTGTTCTATCAGCAAAAAAATATATTCGTAATAGAAAAGTTTTAATATTCAAAATTGTTTGTACATAATTACTTGTAAATATATAGCCATTGTTGCTTTTTTTGGTGACATCAATCTCTTGTTATAACAAAACCGAAGAAGAATAATTCAACTAAGTCATGAATTACAAACAAATTATAAGAAAAAACCAATAAAATAAAAAATTCTGCAGAATTACATACTATTAATTTAATCACAGTTTACAGTAACAAATAAGACCAATTAAATTTTTCATCGAAATTGGAAGAAAACTAGGCGGTGTTGTACAAAAGAAACTAAAATGTATTAATCAATTGATTAGATTAAAAAAAGGAAATGTTTAAGAAATAGCTTTCAAATTTTATTAAACTCGCTTATTTTTTGAAACATACATTTCTAAAAAAAGAAGCAAGACATGCATATTAGATTTTAGCCGAAATTACCTTTGCTTAGAGCGAAATACAGTGCGACCCCGTACAAGACGTCGTCTGGCCACACAGGCGATAGCGTCCTTAAATAACGACGACGTCGTGCAAATTGAATGCCGATTCTCATTAAAATCACTTTCTAAATTTCCCAACTTTTTGTTCAAAAATTTGAGCGCGTCAGTTGACGTCAGGGATAAATAGTTTTGATCCTTGTTCCAATCACTCAATGATAATGACGTTGAAGGCAGACGACTGTGTTCATAATCGCAATGGATGTTGGCCAAAGCATGGGGCTGCAATTGCAGTGAAGTCGTTGAAGTTTTTACGGCTGAATTGTTCGAGGGCCCGGAATTAAAACCCAAAAGTTTGAAATTGCTCCACATTTAGAACAATTACTGAATAGAATATACTTAGGAATGCTGAGTCAACAGTTTAGTCTTTAAAATAAGTGACATAAAAAGATTATATAATTAAAAAAACCAGCACATAAAAACTTGTAAAAAAACAACACAAATTTTGAAAAAAAATTAGTAAAACAGTTAATTGGCAGTAAAATGTCAAAAATGGTTTTCAAAGAAATAAAAAGACAAATCATCGTCAAAGTACGGTCAAACGCACATTCACCAGACCCTTCAGCAAAACATGTTACATAATAAAAAAAATAGCTATTCCTAAAACAACTAAAGCAAAAGACAAAAAGCGGTACTCAAGGGCAAAAAAATTTTATTTTTGATTTTGACTCATAAACGACTAAAGAGTCTGCAAATTAAAGGTAATAAAACTTAAACTTCAAAACCGTTTGAAATCATTATGAGCTCGAGTTCATGAGCTGCTTAAAACAGCAGTTCCAATAATATAATAATATAATAATATAATAATAAAGAAGTGATGATAACTTTCTGGATCCTGGTACAGTGATAAAATAATCAAATAAAAATTGCATTAAACTAGCATTGACCTCTGGTTGATCGGTAGATAACTTATCAAAACCGTAACGTTGGTTAAACAAAAGAATAATAATAAAAAAACGAATCAATATACCGCAAAAAAAACTATTTACATGCGAAATGGCAAACAAAATTTGAATAATGCAAGGAAAGCAAATAATTGCTGAAAGTGTTTCTGGCAAAAACGCTTAGTTCCCAGTTTTGTTAATTTTTGCCTTAGAAAATCCACCTTTTCGCTTTGTGCGTTAATTACATTAAACAAAACTTTGATACACATGTACATAATACTTTTTATTGAACCATGAATTGCAAAAAAGAGAGATTGTTGCGATGTTTGACAAAAAAAATGAAAAAACAATGAATACAAATAATAAATTTTGCCACTGTTTTATATAAAGTAAAATCAAGATACCTCTGTGTTTTATTTTTGATTTCCAACTTTCAGCTTAATTTTTTAACTTAAGTACACGAAGAAAAAAATTTTATTTTAAAAAATTCAAAAAAAAAAATTTTCCGTCCGTAAAAAAATTTGGAGTAGTAAAACAAAGAAGTGCACAAGTCAATAAGAGTGAAGAACAAAAAATATTTTTTATATCCAAAAAAAAGATTAATTCTGTATATAATTTTATTTTGTAATAACTCCACGAAAAAAAAATTATTGGAAATTAATTCACATCGCATCAACGAAAAAATGAATGCAAAAAATTAGAGGTACAACACAAATATAGGCATGTAAAGTACAGTGAAAACGTTGAGGCCGATCGACGATATTCACCAAAAACATTGGGAGAAGAATGGGCGCGAGTAACTTGGAATAAAAGAAGAATTTTTTTGCACCTGTTTTTTTTCGTTCATTTTTCCGCTTTCATCCTTCTCCCTTTCACCTCATTCCTTTGGTTTTATTAACTTACAATTTTGAATAGCTATTTTTTAATTAATTTTTAGATACATGTTCTATATGTACACTTAATTTGACGTTTTATTACTAAAAAAAAATCAGAGGTGCAGAAAGTCAGTCTAAAATACTTTCTCTAATAGGCTAGCATTACTGTGGTAATTACAAAAATTTTACAAGAGTGAGTGAAAATACAAGCAAAGGCACATTTAACTCTACGTTAAAATATCAGTCTTTTTACCTTGATTAAACAGACTTATTAGTACATTTTCTAAGAAAAAGGAAAACTTTCTAGCTTTGCTCAACTTCAAGACTAAAAAACAACTACTTTTTTTTTCTTAAGCACGATAAAACTGATTATGGGTAGTAAAAGTTGTCATTGTCAAATTTTCTATTAAAATACCAACATTCCGTCAACTTAACTGATTTTTCACATTTTTGCTAAAAACGGTGGTAAAACGGATAGAGAGTAAGAGCGTGTGTGGATTAACTGCATTTTAAACATAATCATAAATTATGAATAATATTAGACATTTGAAAACTGATAATAATCTCAGAAAATCCATTTATAATTTTTTAGCATCAAAAATAACAGATAATAAATGATCAAATTACATGTTGTAGTTTATACCAGAGAAAATTCTAGGTAAAATTGACCCAAGGTCATAAAATCTGTTACTTTGTCTTTTTTAATAAAACCTACAAAGTTGTTTTCCCGCCTCTAAAAAAGCTTTTTAAAGTTTAAGAAAAGGTTTTAACAATTTTTGTGTAGCGTTAGCATGGGAAAAGGGCATTTTAATACGAGAAAATCTATGCGCCATCTGATCTGCATATTGACATTAAAGTAACTTTAATCTATAATAGTGTTGATTGAACTTTTGATAATGATTTTATAAATGATTTAAAAGCTAATAAGAAACGATTTTTAAAGCTACAGTTTATTAGTATGTATATTACAATACGTTACAAAAAAATGTCGATCGCAACAAGTTGAAAAAAAATTAGGCATTTTTTACTTTTCCCTTGACGCTTAATGAATAAAATTATAACAAAAAAACGAATTTAATGGTACATCAGCATATTTTATAGCTACCAACATTTAAACTTAAGTACACGCATAATACGAAAGAGTTATGCGCTTTGAATACAAAAAATATTGCAAATTACTTAAATTAACAAACTTTAGTTCTCATACAAAACAACGATGCGACCGAGACATGAAAAAAATAATGGCGGCAATTTTCAAATAAAACCAATCACAAAAAACAAAAAATTCTCAGCCCAAAAGAAACTTTTAATTTGGTTTAACATCAAAAAAAATTATGGCATCTGTGTTTCTGGCAAAAGCAAATCTTGAGAAGAATAATATTAATAATTGAATTTGATAAAGAATATGGTAAATTTGAATTAAGGGTGAAAACATTTGCACACCCAAAAAGTTCGTTGAAAAATCAGTGCGACAACAACAATTCTTACAATAATTTAAAAAAAGTTTTTTGCGGTAAAACAGAATTTGAATAAACGTAATGATAAATTTATAAGATGAGAAATAATTATTTATAAATAATTGACCTAAATAAAATTTAAATAAAGGAAATTCGTAATGTTTATCCATATTCAACTTCTTTTGGATGAATGGCTTCTACTTATATGGAAAGAAAATAATTTATGATAAAAATTGTGTTTTTTACACTTAAAAATAGTATATGGGATTTAAATTTTGTAAGCGTTAAAATGTGTTGCAATCTTAACGTAAAATGATTCAATTTTTGAAATACTGTATTTGGTAGAGGGCTGATAATTTTTGTGCACTTTCTCTTCGGATTTACCTTACGTAAAAAAATCAGTTAAACTATTAATCACCCCCGTTGTTTTATAAAAAAACAGCTTGAAATCCTAACAGGTTAGAAAAGAAGTGGTTGCAAATTTTAGGATTTAATTAAGCCTAACAAATTGTAAGTTAGCTTTTAATAATTTACAATTATTTTGACTTCTGACACGTCATTAGACGTAAATAATTAAAAAAGCAATAAGATATGAAAATCTTGTATAGTTTACATTTAAAACTTTCAAAGTAACATTTTTCATTTAAAAAATAATCCTAAGCCAAATAGATCATGTAAGCGAGGAATCTAAATTTATTTTTCAACATTGTGCTACCTTTTAACATTAAGAATAAACCTAAAATTATATTTAAGTAATACTAAACTCAAAAAATACGTTTGACTGAAAAAAAGGCTGTTTAATACGTAATTAAATACGCAATTTAAGTGTTCAATTACTTTTTGTTCACTAATGCTTAGAAAGTTTTGATGTACGTATTACACAAATGCAAATACGTATATGAAATACACAAGGTCAGATATTGAACAAACATCTATACGCTCATAAAAAAACGATAAAAAAAACAGCTATCAAATTTGTAATCAATAAAAAGTTGACCAAAACAACAGTTGCAAGTACATACATATGTGTATTATAATAGGAAATAAATACTTTTTTAATTTTAATTTAGTTGTAGCAAAACTCTCATCAAACGAGATTCAAAAAAATCTTATAAAAAATAATTAATTTATCACTTATTGTGTTTTGCTTTTGTTTAAAAATTATATGTTTCTGATTATTTTTGGCGTCTAAAAAAAGCAAAACTACCCTAAAAATACGATTGCGTACAAAAATTTTCCATTCCAAAAAGCTTAAATTTCACGTATTTTTTAGCTTTGATTTCAATAAAAAAACTTTCGTCAGTTTCTGGTCTATTCTTTACACTATTGCTTAACCAAAATCTAATTTTTTTTCTTAGCAATATAAAAACAAAAGCAAAATTTTTTGTTGTTTTGTTTGATGAAAACAAAAGGATGAAGGAAAAAAAAGCAAGGACATAAGCTGATAATTTTTTGACATTGTAAACAAAATAATTTTCAATGCCGAATTAGATTATTACAACAAAATAAATAATAAAATGCGGTATGACATCAACGGTTGCTTTAAAGTTGGAAGTAGCTATCAATGAATGCTTGAGTTAATTTACAAAAACATGCTAAGCTGGAATTCCCAGCTTAATTAAAGACCAAATCAAATTTTTTTTGTCTTTATGAAGGGTCACCGTTTTTTAGACTTGAAACTCCAACAACTGATAAAGCAAATATTTTACATTTAAAAAATTACATCAAGAGAATTCTATAAACGAGCAACACAACACTTACGTGTGTTTGTAAGGGTTGCAACATACAGATAAAAATTCGATTACTTAATAAAATATAATTTTCAAATAAATTTTTTTAAAAATTAAAAAAAAACATCATAACACAAAAATGTATCAAAAAGAGCGAATTTTTATACTAGTAATAGCAAGACAAAGTATTGTCTAATCGCAAAATTCTATCAAATAAATGATAAAATCAAAAAATAAAATAAACTGCAAATTTTTTTTGAATTTTTATTTTTCGTTATTTCTTTAAAAAAACAGTCAAAAATATATTTAAAATCTAAGTTTTTACACTTTTGAATTGATTAACTAACTCGAGCTTTGATAATTAAACCTTTATTCCCAAAAAATAATAATAATTACTTGCTGTATATGATGTCGCGTTTCGCGAGTCATTCTTTTATTATTTTATTCAATTTGAATTTCCGCCAAGACTGTTGACGCTCAGTGGCGTATTCAAATGTTGAGTGTTTTGGGGAGTAGTTATTGGGCCCTTCTTTTACTTTTTGTTTGGTTTTTTGCTTCTTCTTTTTGAAGTAATTATTATTATTTTTTGGGAATAAAGGTTTAATTATCAAAGCTCGAGTTAGTTAATCAAGTACCCAAAAGTAACACAGCGAGTCGTTCAGCCAAAAGTTGAGGCTGACAATACTCTCAAAAAGTTGTTAAACTTGCAGATTACTAGTCAGGTGTCTAATGTAATGAAAACCATTTCAGGTCTCGAGAACTCTTTTGAATTGTAAAATTATTTTAGGAAGTTCGAGAGCTTGACAATTAATTAGACTTTAGATGAAAAACTAATGATGTTATTGCCTAAGCTAACTGGAAAGGCATCTCGGTTATACCACAGTCTTAGTGAACAGAATCAGGCAGATTTTGAAGTCGTAAACGAGAAGTTACTCAAATGTTCCGACAGCGATGGGAACAGATTTCATAATCAAAATTTACTGTTTAACGTTTTCAGAGATTAAAATGAATGTACGAGAATTTGTTTCAAAGGAGTCAACGGCGTTAAAACACTTGAGTAATGGTAATAAATTATCTGGACATTTAAATAAAGTCTTGGGAATTTCGTGGAATACGGAGAATGATTCTTTTAGTCTTAAACTTTTTTTTGTGAGCAGTCTT